>BLBF01000090.1:2221774-2286610 GCA_015471245.1 Laticauda colubrina | reverse complement strand
TCTTTCTTTCTTTCTTTCTTTCTTTCTTTCTTTCTTTCTTTCTTTCTCTCTTTCTTTCTTTCTTTCTTTCCTGTCACAAGCTTATTCATAAATTAAAACGGAAGGAAAGGAGACCACTTGGAAAAGCCACAGAAGAAGAGGAACAGCCTCTGAGAAAAGAACCAGAAGGAAGGAGGCGGCAAAAGAACAACAAGCACCCCCTAATGGGGGCTCGATTACAGAAGCTGGAGAGGGAGGGAGAGAGACCCCCAGCTCTGCAGGAAGTGACAGCAAGAGACACACAAAAGGCCTTTGTAACTCCCCCAGCCACCCAAGTGCGCGGAAGGAAGATTGTGATTGTTGTGGTGAGCACAAGGACCACGCAGCCCAGGCAAGAAGCCGATTCAAGCAGCGCTGGCTTCAAAACAAGCGAGCATCCCCTAAAGTGGGGCTCCCCAACCTTGGCCGCTAAAAGGCTTGTGGACTTCCCCAGACGGCATGAACTCTGGGAGTCAAAGTCCACAAGCCTTGAGGTGGCCAACGTTGGGGAGCCCTGCCTTAAACCACCTTCCTCCTAATCATGCTGCCCAGGTGCAGAGACCCCCAAGGAAACAGCCACCCCCTCGCGAAAACCCTCAAGAGACTGTTGCTTCCTGCCCTTTGAACAGCATCCCAACCCGCCCAGCCAGCCAGCCAGCCAAGAGGGGCCGCTGGACTTCTCCCCCCACCTCAAATCTCCTTCACCACCACGGAGGAGCCGCCTGGCTTAAGACACGCAATAGCCCTAAGCTGGGCATCTCTACACCAGCTGAATCCGTCTTGGGGGAGCAGACGGAAAAAGGGCCCCCAAAGAAAGCCGAGCATCGAAGGAGATGCAGCTTAAAACCGCCCCTCCCTCCTTGCCCCGGCTCTCTTTCCAAAGCTGGATTTCCCCCCCCCCCCCTCCCATTTGTCCTTTGAAGACGATGTGGTGGAAACTGGAAAAGCAGCCAGGATGGGTCGCTCCGAAGGTCCATTCAGACATGCGTCGTCCCCCTCTAAAAATCAACGTAGCATCTTCATCCTTCTTCATCTTCCTCTTCTTCCTGATATGGCGGAGGCCTGGGTGAACCCAGGGATGCTCACAAGGGATTCCCGGCGAGGCAATGACCCTTTGGAGGGGGGGGGGCGAGGGGGGGGGTCAGGATGTCCCTCTGCTGAAATTCTCCCCCCCCAAGTGCTCCCCCCAGCCCCTCCCCAACAGCAAAGAGCCAGCCGACGGAACAGGCTCTAAACAAACCGGTTTAATCTGGTGCAAAAATGCATCATTGGAAGTTCTAGAATTTATCGTTTCAAGGAAAAGGAACCAAAAAGAAAAAAAGACCCCCAGCATGGAATTTCATGAGGACTAGAAACTTGATCAAATGTGTGGACAGCCAGACCTCGTTCCAGAGAGTTAGTTGGCTTGGAAAACAGCCTTGGATTCTTTCTGATTAACATAATTGGTTTCTTCCCCAAAGTATCAGTTTTCCCATGACTTATTTTTTCTAATATATATAATTTTTAAGGGAAAGAGATAGCTTTAAAAACAAAAAAAAAACAAATTTGGAACAATTACAAGAAAAACCTCAAGTCCAGGACAGAAAGAAAAGGGGGGGGGGAGGAAATGTTCAAGTACAACGAAGTATTGGTCTGCATTGGAGGCAAAATAATAATAATAGATTCAAGAAGGAAAACGGTATCAACAGAAAAACAAAAATCAACTGTAAAAATTAGACTTTTTTTTTTTTTTAAAGAAAACGAATTAGGCGTTTCTTTGAAAGGAGCTCTTGAGTTCCGCTTATTATCGAAGGGTTAAAACGTCATAAATAAAAAGGAGGCAGCGGTGGTCTTCGTGGGACGGACCCCGGCTTGTTTCGCGCTTCCTTGTTTTAAAAAAACCGAGAGACGAGAGAGAGAGCGCGCGAGAGAGAAAGAGGCGGCCTTTCAATTCTGCAAAAAGGACAGGAAGAGAAGGGCCTTTTAGAGGAGAGCCGCCCCGAATGGACACCGCCTGCCTTCCTGGAGGGAGCGCGCATCCGCCGAGGACCTCTGGGCCAGGGCTCTCCAAGCGTGGCCCCTTTCAGACGGGTGGACTTCAGCCCCCAGAATTCCTCAGCCATCATTAAGCACCACCCTCAGATAAGGACCTCAGACCAGACTAACGTTCCCCTTTTCCTGAGGACTAGCAGCTTGGCTTCATTAAATTTTCCTCTCCCGAGGATTTTTTTCGCCTGGGGACGATGGAAATACCCCCGGGGACCCCAGAGTCGCCTGTTGCGGCTGCTGTACCCGCCCCGGCTGCTTAAGGTCAGTCACGCAGGAACCCTGCCATCTAGACTTGCCTTCCTCGTGCGGAAACCCTCACCGACGTCTCATCTGAAGCTTTTCTGCTGGTGCATCAGACCGACGTTCTCATAGACTCGCATGGCGTTGTCCTCCCTCATCCTGGGAAGTGGGGAGGGGAGGGGAGGGGGGCGTTCAAGGAGCAATTCGGACAGCGCCCCCAGCCCTGCCATAGCCAGGTTCCTCCCTCCCATCCCTTTGGGATCCAGGAGAGCCCACTACTCACTCGGGGCAGGCCGGGGTGGGGGTGCACGGCGGGAGAGGGCTTTGGTCTCCACTGGCCTGATCCGCTAAGGAGTATTTGATGTTGGTGTACTCATGTCCTTTCCGCTTGCTCTTCTGAAAGGAAAGGAAGGGGAGAGGGAATCACCGTCACGTCCCTCCCTCCAAGCAACGCGCTCTTGGTACTTCTCAAAGAGCCCCCTCCCCTTAATTCCCCCCCACCTAACATAAGGAGGCTTGGTTGGTTCAGGATGCCCAGGATGGGGAAACCTGGCTGGCAGGACTAAACAGCCCCCTCCTCCCCAATGGCTTCTTCGGATGGGTGAATTCACCTTATCCCAGGTTAGATCCTGGTCAGCCCTGGTCCAACACTTTAGCAGGGTAGCCACGTGGTGACAAAGCTGCCATCTCGCCTATGGGTCACTAAGAGACGAGAGGGCAGCAAATACACCTGGGGGCTGGGGGCCATGTTCTCTACCTTTCTCCAACTGGCAACTCCTCTTGTCCAAAGTCCCTCCAGCTCTCGGCTCCAGAGCCAAAGAGACCAACTTCCCTGCTAGGTAGGCCAGACACCTGCTCCTGAGGGGTCCCTGGTGCTCTCTGGGTTTTCTTGCAGATGTTGCATTACCCAACCTAGGTAACATCATCAGTGCTGGTGACTGGACTTCACTAGCATGGATGATGTTACCTGGCTGGGTTATGAAACGTCTGCAAGCAAACAATCCAGCTCAGAGAGCACCCAGGGCCCCTCATTTCCACCCTGAGCTTCAAAGGTTCTCCTGGGTTGGTACCTGCTCCTCCTCAATCCGGCGCTGCAATGTCTCGATGTAGTGCTGGACCGCCATGTAAATAAACCGGTACTGGGCCTCGGTCTGCACCATCCCTGACCGCTGTGACCTCACCATCTGGATGGTCTTCGGGACGTCGATGTCGCAGTCCACCCCTGGAGAGATGGGGGGGGGGGAGAAGAGAGGAAGGGAGGTGGGCTCAGTTGCAGAGCCTGAGGAAGGGCCCTCGTGGGGAAGGCATGGTCCCTCCAGTTCCCAAGCCACACAGATTCATCAGGGGTGGTTCTCACTCATCCAGGTCATGATTGTCCCAAAAGGCAACTGGGCTTTCTTGCATTTTTCCTTGAAAACCTTTCTCTTCTCACTCAAGAAGCTTCTTCAGTTCTCAAAGGAGAAAGCCAAGAAAATCCAGCTGCCTTTAGGAAAAAGCACCACTGGGGTAGCCACAGGGAGTGGTTTGAATCATGGTTTCCAAACAAGCCATCGTGCCTGTGGCATGTCCATCTCATCCCATAAACCATGATCCAGAAAGCACCACGGCTGGGCTCAATTAACGCCCGGCGTTTAAAAGCCCTGCTTATGCTCAGGGCAATAGGTACGCCAACCCCATCAGCCCTGTGCTCCTCCATTGTGAGACTACAACTCCCAGGAAACCTAGCCTCTTGGGGAGAAGGGGATTCAGCCAACACAATTTACAGGTGGGTGGCCCTCCACCCTCAACCACGGGCCATGGTCTTTCTTCTTCTCAACCTTCCAGGTGGGGAAGCTGTCAATCTGCTGGGACTCACCTTTCTCACGGATGACATCGATGAGAATGTCAATCACAATGAATGTCCCAGTCCGACCAATTCCGGCACTGTGGAGGGGGAGGAAAGAAAGAAAGAGAGAGAAAGAGTGAGAGAGGGAAAGAAAGAAAGGAAGGAAAGAGAGAGAGAGAGAGAGACTGTCACACAGGTTCGAGTCCCGTTCCTCCTCCCAGGCTGAACATCCTTGCAAATCACCATAATGCTTTCAGATTTTCCTGCAGTATTTCTCAACCTTTGGCCCGTGAAGTTGGGTGGACTTCAACTCCCAGCATTCCCCAGCCAGCTTTACATTGAGAATGTCAGCTGGGGAATGCTGGGAGCTGAAGTCCACTCATGTTCAAGCGGAAAAGGTCAAGAAATCCTGGTTTAGGTTTTAAACTTTGGAACTGACATACAAATGCAGAGTTTTCTGTGTTACATAAGACCATTTTCTCTCTCACTGCCTTTAGACCTTTGGAAGAAGTGCAGTTGTTTCATGGCCTAACATGGTAGGAATCGAACAGCAACGAGTCCATTAACTCAGAAGGGGAAATGGGAAACGGTTTAAGTTTTCAGCTTTGGAACTGACACATAAATGTTCTCCCTGACTACTTTTAGACCAGAGGTCTCCAAACTTGGCAACTTTAAAACCTGTGGACTTCAACTCCCAGAATTCCCCAACCAGCTTTGCTGGCTGAGGAATTCTGGGAATTGAAGTCCATGGTTCTTAAAGTTGCCACAGTTGAGAAACACGGTTCTACGGATACCTGCAATGGACAACGACCGGACCAGCCTCTGAGATGTTCTCCTGCTTGTGGTGCACCTCCTCTAGAAAATCCAGGACACCGCCAGGATCGCTGGGCACCCCGTGGTCTGGCCAAGCCCGGAAGTGATACTGCCACACCGTCCGCTCGGTGTTGCCCTGGAAGAGAGCAAGAGATGCTTAGATGAGCCCTTCAGAGGTTGGGAGAAGCTCACTTTGCAGTTTGCTAATCCAGCTTTTTTCTTTTTTTCAATTGATGCGCTAGCCATCTCCCCGTTTTATTGGCCTTTTCAAAGGAATTCTGATCATTCCTTTTTATTTGTGGTGCTCGCTCTCCTTCTTCAAGAATGCTCATTTATGTTTGACTAATTCCATTTGTTGCTTTAAGCTTTCTTTCTGTGGTTCTCTTTTAGTTCTTCTTCTAATCTTCTGAATTCATTTTCTAAACCAGGGCTCTTAAAACTTGACAACTTTAAGACTTATGGGCTTCAACTCCCAGAATTCCTCCTCCTCCAGTCAGGTTAGCTCAGGAATTCTGGGAGTTGAAGTCCACAAGTCTTAAAGTTGCCTAGTTGGAAGACCTTTGGAAAAGTTCTAAACTTTGTGGTTTCTTCTCCTTTTTATTTTCTTTCACCATACATGCTATAGTCACACCCCTCAGATGTGCTTTTATAGCGTCCTATAGATGTTGTATATTCGTCTCCTCCTTCTTAGTCTTTTGGAAGAACAAACATAGTTGCTCTTTCATCCTCAACTTAAATTCTTTGTGGTTTAGGATCGATCCCTTTTTAGGGTACACCTGCCTCTCATCTGCCCAGAGGCCCATCATGAAACCCAACAGCGGAGTGGGAGAAAGGACAGCAGAAGATGAGCCAAGGGAGAGGAGGTTTCCCTAAGTCCTCCTTCTGCCCCTCGACCCAAGCTCCTTCTCCAGAGTCCTACCAAGCATGGCTGGCATATAAGCCCCCCCCAGCCACCTGCAACCTCCACAGCATGGCTGAGATGTCCGGCCGACGGCCGCTTGGCGTCTTCTGGAAACGTACCTGCCCAACTTTGGAGAGCTTGAGTTCTCGTAGTGTGTAGTCGTGAGCAGTGCTCTCTTTGACGTTACGGACGCGCATCACACCATATTCCTTCAGGGCATGCTCATCCGGCCAGTATTTCACACATTTGCTCTGGAAGACCAGGAAGGGGGGCAGGGATTAACAGAATTGGAAGGGACCTTGGAGGTCATCCAGTCCAACTCCCCTGCCCAAACAGGAGACCCTCTACTATTTCTGACAGATGGAAGTCCAGTCCCTTCTTGAAAGCCTCCAGGAATGAACCTCCCACAACTTCCAAAGGCAACTTTCCAGGGTTGATTGCTCACCCAGCCAGAAAATTTCTCCTTATTTCCAGGTTGAATCTCTCCTGGTTCAGTTTCCAACTTTTGTTCCTTGTCTGGCCTTCGGGTGCCTTGGAGAATAGCTTGACCCCCTCCTCCTCCTCTCTGCGGCAGCCCCTCAAATACTGGAAGGCTGCTCTCCTGTCTCCCCTGGTCCTTCTCTTCCCTAGACCAGCCAGGCCCAGTTCCTGCAACCATTCTTCATATATTTTATCCTCCAGTCCCCTCATCATCCTGGCTGCTCTTCTCTACACTCTTTCCAGAGTCTCCACATCTTTTTATATTGTGGTGACCAAAACTGGATGCAGGGCTCCAGGTGTGGCCTTACTAAAACTTTTATAGAGTGGTATTAGTACCTCACCTGATCTTGAGCTAGCAAGGGAAGAGGAGAGCAAAGACTTATATAGCCTCAGGTTTAATTTGCCCGGCAAATTTGGGGGCTGAGGGTGATTTGTTATCGTTCTTCTGTTGTTGCTTGGAATGTACACGGAGAACTCCTGCACCCAGGGCAAATCCCTTGTGTGTCCCATCACGCTTGGCCAAATGAAGCCCTGCATTCAAATCCACTGGCTGAGCCACTGTTCTCCCCTCGATCCCGGGAGTTCGGTGGGTCCCTTCCCCCCAGCCTTACCTTCCCCCTCTCCACTTCCTTTGTGGTCATGACAATCACGCGGGAATTCTCCTGGAAGACCATCCGCCAGAAGTCATTCACCGTGTTCTGCAGGCAGCCCTGGGTGGCGATGTAGCTCTTCTTGGCCTTGGCGTTGTTGCACTTGGATTCAAATTCAGGCTGTGAACCGACCGGAGGGTCAGCGGGAGGGAGGGGCCCCGGGATACTTGGGAGACTTAAGGCTGCTTCCACACTTGGAAGAAAAGCTCCAGGGGTCCCTCCCTGCTCTGCCTGGGTGAACTCCAAGCGAGGCCACCCTGCCCCATCAGAGAAGAAAATGGCGGTCCGTTAAACTCCTCGGTGGGAGACCGGCTGCCCTCTTACCATGATGATGTTGGCATTGATGTAATCTGAAACCGGCTCATTTGGATCACCGTCGTGAAGGACGACCCGAGTGTGGTCAACTAGAAAGGGGGGGGGGGTGAAAAGACACACTCTGAATCCAGAGAACGGTTGTCAACCAGCAACCGCAAACTCTTGACTTCTCAGCAGCAGTTCAGGCAGCTGCCAGCAGGACTGCAGGAATGAAGAGGCCTTGGCAGCCCAGGAGACGTTTGCAGGTGTTAAAATGGAGCCTGAAAATTTCTGCAAGTCAAGTCCCTGAAGCCCTTGCTCAGTCAGGCTGTGAGTATCTGTGGCTGCCAGCACTTCAGGCTTCTGCCATGGGTCCAAGGCTTCCCCACAGCAGATGCCAGGAACTCCACAATACCAAGAGAGAATTCAACCGCAGGAAACCAAGGTTCCAGCAAAGTCCCAACTTTTAGGAAAGGGGTGTGCAACCAGCAGGCTGCAGATCACTCCCTGGGCCTCCTTCCCCCATCAGACCCGGTTGCCTCAAAGTTTGTAGGGATTTTTCTGCTCAAATGCCAGCAATGCAGCCACAGAAGCAGGATATCCTTCTGCCGTTTGCACAAAGGCCGAGAAAAATGATATTAAGCCTTTAAAAATGGGAAGAAGAGTTGGAGGGAAAACTTCACCGCCCACCCCAAATGTCTACCTGCAGGTGGGTCATCATCCCCCCCCCCAAAAAAAAAAACCTCTGGGTTAGAATTGGGAAAGAGATCTGTGCTCACAAGGCAAAATGTTCTTGTATCGGTTCTTGTTCTTATTCTCCTGCCGCTGTCCTTCCTTCCGGCTGTAGAGGAGCTTACATTCCTGCTGCTGGAGAGTCTGGAAAAGCAAGGAAGAGCGTCACGAAGGGTCTGGGAACTGCCTTCTGACCCCCTCCTCCAGCAGGGGAAGAGAGCCAGAAGGCGTCCCCTCCACCCAGAGACCTCTCCCCGACTGGATTACAATGCCCATCGCTTCTGGCCCACCAGAAGGCTAAGAACAGGTGAGCTCCGTGCGAGGTGGCCAAATGGAACTGGGGCTCCCCCTCGTGTTCCTCTCCGAGCATGACACAGAGACAGGCTCTGGCCCCCTGTGGGAGAAGCAGGGGAATCCAGGCATTGTGGCCGGTCTCCTTTCAAGGGGCCCTTTTCTGCCCGGGAGCAGCTCACTCTGTTACTGAGCAATCAAAGGCTCGGAGTCCCAGACGGCCAGCAGCCACATTCACAAGCCAAATCAATCCCCAAAGTTGAGCACACAGACATTTGCATATGGATGCACCCAGCTCCACCCACTAGGTGGTGTTTTTCAACTGGGGAATGCTGGGAGTTGAAGGCCTACGCCCAGCTCTTTCCGTGCGACCCAAAAGGGTCTTATCTTGGTTTATGAGCTGCTCCGAAGATTTCTTTGAGAACTCACATGCTGTTAAAACCTCCGGGCAGCTAGACGCCTGTGGCCCCCTCCCCAGTTGCCAAACGGACATTCACACTTCTTCATCCCACCGGAGGCAGGCAAGCAAGCAGGCCCTGGGTGAGGACAGGACAGACCCTCTCCCAAAAGTACCTCAAATTCTTCCCAAAAGCCTTGCTTCACTTTGTCGGTAGTTTCAGCCAACTTGCTCAGTTCTCGCACTCGGCTCTCAATCTCAGCTGCGTTGATGCGGGTGGTGTTGAGAGGCTAGTGGGGAGGGGAGAGGGAAAGAGTCAAATAATGCACACACATCAGGCATGAGGAATCAAGAACGATACAATGGGTGGCTCACAGTAGTTTATTGCCATTCGGCTGCAGACAGGAATCTTGCCAGACTAAAGCACATTCTGCATGGCTATCAAATAATGCCTGTGAAGCTTTAGGGAGGATCCCTTCTAGTCCTCTTCCTCCAAACCTAGGACTGGAGGCTGATCTGCCTCTGAGCTCTTCGGGAAAGCCTCTCCCTCCTGCATCTCAGCGCCAGATTCCACCACACCCCGAAAGGAGGAGCCAAGAAGCTCCCAAGGATGGAATCCAGTCCAGGGTCAGCTGGAAGCTGGAGAGGGATCTGAAGCCTCTGAATGTGACAATATCAAGCTGCAAACTTGCTAGGAAGGCTGTGAATGATCCAGCTGGCAAAGCAGATTCTCCGCTAATCACAGCAGAGATGCTGCCATGCGCGGCATAAGGCAGGTGGTAATGAAACCTCAAGCGATTCCCACCTGCAGGGCAGTGGTGGAAAGGGAGGAGCAAGGGCAACACGAATGTCTGGGCGTTATGACCACTGGCACAGACCGCAGCTGGTGTCTCACTAAACTAGGAGCAAAAGTCCACCCTGGCTGGCCTTCCTCACCTGCTTCAGCTGAAGAACAGTCCCCAGAGTCTCCACCATCGGGTTCTTCTTGTAATGCTCAACCAGGTCTGTCAAGGAGTCGAACTTCTCCCCTCCTCCAACGTCATACTTCATATCCTAAGGAGGGAGGGAGGGAAGCAGGGGGCTAGTGAGTTTCTTTGGAGGGGGGAGGGATTTGAGCTACTTCGGAGGTTTCCCCTCAGGATGCTAAGATCTACCTAACTTCCTAAACAGTCTAAATTTCTCTCAGTTATTCTTAACCCACCAACTGACTGAGTTATATCACCATGCCAGTGATTAGAAGCAGTTTTGGCCAAAAAAACCCACTCTCCCTTTTGAGACAGTGGACATACAATTCCAACTTAGCTGGGGCATTCATTTTCATTCCTTCCTTCCTTTTTTTCCACATACTGAAGAGCTACCAGACAGGTCTTGCAGCTGCTGTTTCCTTATGCCAGGGGTGTCCAATCTTAGCAATTTTAAGACCCGTGGACTTCAACCCCCAGAATTCCCCAGCTGGGGGAATTCCCCTTGCTGGCTGGGGAATTCTGGGTTGAAGTCCACAGGTCTTAAAGTTGCCAAGATTGAACACCTCCTCCATAAGCCAAAGCCCGGACCATCCGGCTGACGAATCCAGCAGCTTTTTATTCAGCAAAGAGTATGATCAATTAGGTTCTGATATACCAAGGCCCTGGCCTTTAACAAGCTGTCTCCTAACCAAGGCAAACCATCAAGAGAACTGGTCCTCTCCTTTCCCACCTTTGGACCGATGCAGAACCCGCCCTGGGCTTCCCACCCACCTCCCCATCGGCCTCATTTCACCTCCAACCCTGCGCTGTTACCTGGCAACGGATCATGACGTGTGTGACTTTGGACTTCCCATCGTTGCTTTCGCCTTTGTCATCCCCAGTCCGGACGGAAAGCACGAAGTCTCCTGGGTGGCTTTGGCTCTCACGGACTAAAAAGCTGCCATGCTTCCCTTTTTCCGTCAGCAGCTTTTCCGCTTCCTTTCCAGACAGATGACCATGGAACCACCTGCGGGGAGGCAGTGAAAGAGTCAGGACACCCCGAGTAGCTTCCCTGGCCCTTCACGGGAGAGGGAGCCCCTCCCAGCAAATCAGAGCTGCCTTTGAAAGGGAGAAGCTCTTGCAGAAGAAGCAGCAGCTGAGAGCACATTAAGAGGACAATGTACCAAGTTTCAAAAGGAACTCATATTAAGGCAATTAAGGTCGGAGCTGCTTTTCCTTCCAAAGGATGGGAACTGCAGATGCCCAGCCTGGACAGTTCGTGATACAGATAGTCCTCAACTTATGACCAGAATTGAGCCCAGTATTTCTGTTAAGTGAGTTTTGCCCCATTTTAGAACCTTTCTTGCCAGTCATTAAGTGAATCACTGCCATTAAATTAGTAGCACTATGCTGGCTGGAGAATTCTGGGAGTTGAAGTCCACAAGTCTTAAAGTTGCCAAGTTTGGAGACCTCTGCCCTAAGACCTCAGCTGGCTCTGAATCGCAGCAGGCTGGAGACAGAGCCGAGGGAGGGAACTCCATGGCCTCCGGTCTGCCTCCAGGCCCTTCCGCCCAGAGGGACCCCACCCAGGCCGGGCTCCCAGATGCCACTGCCCCGCTCACCTTTCAGAAGTGGGATCCGCACAGTTGAGCGGGTACTTCAACTCGATCACGTCCCCGTTCTTCTCCTTGAGCTGTCCGTGGTGCTCCATGTAGTACTGGACCAGCTCTGCCAACGTGGCAAACTTCTCCCCCCCGTAGAGGTCATAGTAGTCACCTGTGTTCTGGATCTTGATGTGAGTGACTGCCCCATTGCGCCTGGCCGGTCCAGATGGTCAAGAGGAAGAGAGAAAGGAAAAGAGATCTGATGGGGATGGAGAGCAGGGCTGATTCCAAACCTCCTCCTCTCTAATTGAGGGAGGGAAGGGAGGAAGGAGGGAAAGAAGGAAGGAAGGAAGGAAGATTCTTGGATTGGGAGAGAGGAAGGGAGAGAAGCAAGGATAGATAAGGGAAGGAGGGAATGAAGAAGAGAGGAAGGAAAGAGGGAAGGAAGGAAAAAGAATGGAAGGAAGGAACATTCTTGGATCAGGAGAGAGAAAGGGAGGTCTTAGCTAGGAGCAGCTTGCAAAGAGAGACGTTACTCTCTTATTGCTTGCACTTACTGTAAAGCAGCCTCCCCCCCAAAAAAGAGACTTAGCTAGTTAAACCTTTTACTTTTGTTTTTTTGAAACTTTCTGTAAAATTACATTACATTTTCGAAAATTCAAAGACAACTACAAGGTCCTCTTGGTGGACTTACCGGACTGAAAGGGTGAAATCCCCAGGGTTGCTTTTACTGGGCCGAGCCAGAAAGCTGCCATCAACTCCTCTGGTCAGGAGCAGGTTCTCTGCTTCCACTCCGGTAATGTTGGGGTGAAACCATCTGAGAAAAGAGAAAAGGAGGAGGAGGTTTTGAAAGACCACTTTGAGTTAGAGAAAAGGATTTCCTTTTTTTTTTTTAAAAAATTTTTTTGATTGAAAGTTTTTACATAAGTAAAAGATAAACATGAAAACACGTAAAGTCAAGAAAAAAGATAAAAGAAAAAGTGCAGAGAACAAGATAGGCAGAAAAGAAAAAATAGAAAAAAAAAAGAATACGGATAGAGATACGTGAGAAGCATTACCCAAAGAAGGAAACCAAGTGCAAAACTCTTGATTGTACACCTTGCACACCAAACATTACTACAAGCATACTATATATTTACTATGGGGATGGCGATGAAGAAGCCCGAGAATTCAGACTGTTTCATTTGGACCTGAGATCTTTGTCCCAGAACAGGTGGTCCTGCCAGGATTTCTCCCCCTTTCAGGGAGCAGGGAAAACCGGGAGGGAGTAAGAACTGGCCTCTTGCAAATCAGGATTAAAGTGGGATGAAACAATCCGAATGCAGAGACATCTCCTTGTCCATGGGAAGCTGATTAAGATCACCAGTTGCTCCCACACAACCAGCAACAGAAACCGAGAAGGGAGCTACAACCTCATTGTTGCCTTGTAGCCACGAAACTCCGACCTGAGGGTTGATCAGCTCTGATTCTGGATTCTGCTCAAGGGTGAGGAGGAGAAAGAGGAGCAGGGGCTACATGGCTTAGGTGAGCCTGGCCCCTCTCTTCACTCCAGCCCAAACAGGCTCCATATATCTCGCAGACCCAGCCACCCACAGCCACCCCCTTCTCTGCAACTAAGCCAGCACCTTGCTGGTTGAAGGTATCCCAAGGGGCTGAACCTTTGTTCACTTCCTCTCCTATCAACCCAGTCTGGCTTATTTTTAGAAATCTGGTTAACTAAATGAACATTTTGGCTAAATCTGCACTCTCCCACTTGAGGGGGAAAGCCTGACCTCAAAGGCCCAGGGAGCCAACTAGAACGGGCATATTTATATTCCCCCATAAAGGCCGGCAGTTGACCGAGGAACAGGGCCACGATGGGCAGCAACCCCCAGGGTCAGGCGAAAAAAATTCAGGCACTTGGCAACTGGCATGTACTTATGACAGTTCCAGGGTCCCAGCGTCATGGGGATCCCCACTTGCGACCTTCCCAGCCGCCTTCCGACAAGCAAAGTCAATGGGGGAAAGCCGGATCTGCTTAAAGACCACACAACCTGCTTAACAAGGGCAGTGAATCGCTTAACAAATGGGGCAAAACTTAACTAACAACAAAAATTTCAGGCTCAAGTGTGGTTGTAAATCAAGGACCAATCGTATGGACAACTTTTAGGGGTCACCCCCAGGGAGACTTCAGGCCACCCACTGATGGCCAGCTCAGAGTTGCGAAGGGGGTTAGGGGTTTTCTCTGAGAGCAGGATGATCAGAACCACTGCAGAAGGGCGAAGGTAGGTGGGGGCCAGAAAAAGCCCCGTCCTGCGACCTTTCGGCAGAGCGCAGGGGCAGAAAGCAACTTCCGGGGACGGCCGACTGAGGCGAGGATTCTATTTGCAGCAGCACGGGTGGCAAGGCTCCCTGGCACTCCGGGTATATTTGTCACCAAGTGGGAAGCAGCATTTTGTCACCGGTTGGAAATAGAAGGCTACGGGGGTGTCTCAAGTCAGATGTAGGCCGGCCAGTTATGCTAAGTGGTTCCGGAGACAGGATCAAAGGAGAGGCCACAAAATGCAGCAAGCACATTTAAGGCTGACAAGGCTACCTAGTTCCATAGTTGGTGGCGGGCTGGACTCTTTTTTTTCAACCCCAGGAGAGAAAGACGATGCTGGGATTGGAGCAAGATGAAAAACTGTTCAAAGAATTGTAGAGCTAGCTTTTCCTAGAGCCAGTATTTGGACGTTTAGCAAAATATAAAAGGCAGCTATCAATTAAAAACAAAAAAACAGGATCCAGCTTTAACAATTCATACATCATAATTTATGTTAAGTCCAACTGAAATAGTTCATCTCAAAACACAACCAGCACTCCCTATGCTAATAGATGAACTCTAACATTAAACTAGCAAAACTGGTAATGGATAATTAGGGCAGAAAATAACTCTTTTTCCAGAAAAAAAAGCCATCCTATCTTTGACTGCCTGGATGGGATTTTATAAAAGAAGATTTCCAATTATTCTATGGCAAGCCTCGTACTGAACTAATGAAAGAGGTGAGTTCACTGTAAATTTTTGAAAAGAAAAATAATTGGGCTCTTCTTAAAAGAACACACTACTTTAAGTAATTCTTCTGCTAATTGATACTCAATTATGTAGCAGAATGTTCTGATCACATTTGGTTGAGAAGTGTAGTTTTATCATAATTGCAACACTGCAGGGAAAAGTTATTTCTCATTTCTTGTTTCTTGCCTCTCCCCATCCCCACCCCCAATCAGACTTCTACATGTCACAGCTTCTGTTTTGCTTATCAGGTGCCTCAAAAATTATTTATGATTTTATAATTTTTGTTTTATAGTAGCTACCTCTAGTTTCTTACATTTATTTATCTTACACCAAGTTTATGGTGCAAGTTTTGAGGATTCCCCCCCCCCAAAAAAATGTGGCTGTTTTATATTTACAATGCACTTTTCCTGCTTCCTACTGCAAAATAATTTAGACGGTAATTTTAGCTCAAAATTTAGACGATTAGGTTTTGGCAGTCAGGGTCAGAGGTTACCCGTCCCAGGCTTAAAGGCAACAGGTAAGGACGCTCATCATACTGTATCTCTTCTGCTCACCTTGGGTCCTCTTTTGAACCCTATGAGTGGCTTTGGTCAGCTCTCCCCCCTGAATTACTCCCTGCACACATCTTGGGGCAGTGAAACTAAGATACCAGCTTGGCCGTGTTTGTGAAAGGGCTGCGGCCCACTCCCACTGCAGCCCGAGCAACCATGGGTGGAAGGTTTTATCTCTTGGACGCCCCTCTGGAGCCTCCGTCCTGTGGCTGCTGTGTCCGAGGCGAGCAGCTGAGAGGGAAGGGCGGCCCTTTCTCTGCCTCTGGCCTGAACTGGAGGCAGGGGCCTCCATCCTCCACTCCCTGGTAGTCTCAGATTTCCCCCCCCCCTCCTCCAAGCTGGTTCTTTTGGATCACAGCCCCCATTCTCCCCAGCCAGCAGGGCTTGGGAAGCTACAGGCTGCCACAGCAGGGGGAACCCGCGTTGGAACCTGCTGGCTGGGGAGGATGGGAGCTGTGGTCGCTTTCCAGTGAGCCAAAGCAGGCCGGAAATGCTGGACGACCAGGCTCCTCTGGGAGGGCAGGATGGGTACTGTAGTCCCGCACACCTAGGACGAGAAGGCCAGCAGCAGGCCCTCCAAGGAGGGGGGGGCACGCAGGCCGCCCCGCGCACCCCTCATCCCCATGGCAACGGCAGTGGGGAGGGAGGCAAGCTGGGTACCCCTGACCCCGAAGGGGCGGGGCCTGAGCCTTCCTCTCCCCCTCCTCCCCCGCTTCTTACCTCCTCGAGGTCATCTTCCCGCCTCCGTCTTCCTCACATGGGGCCCCTGGGTCTCGCGGGGAGCCCGGGCCGGGAGGAGGCGAACCGAAGTCGGCCCGGCCGTGGCCGCATCCAGGCCCGGGAGAGGGGAAGGCAGAAAGAGCCCCGAGGAGCGATCCGTCGCGATGCCTAGGACGTCATCGCCACGCGACCAGGCCCGCCCACCTGCCCATGGCAAGGAAGGGGCAGGGTCGCCTGTCGTTCTGAGCCATAGAGGCGGGCGCCGCCTAGAACGGCCACACGCTGTTTCCGCTCTAGGCTGCGTCATCTCTGTAGGGAGCACCCTTTCAGTGCCTAATGAGACTTGTCTTCTTCAGCCCATTGCGCTGCCCTGCCCTGTCCTGGGCGGTCTTGCTCAGGAAAGAAATAAAATATGACATGTATTTATTGTTATTATTATTATTATTACAACATAATAATATTATTTATTGTTATTATATTATTATTATATCAGAGCTATTTTATCAAGATATGGGGAAGTGTTTCTGTTATGATAGGTCGCCTTTAAATCAGGGTTTCTCAAACTTTTAGGCTTGTATAGACTTCAGTTCCCAGCATTCTCCAGCCAGCCCTGGAATCAACGACCACGTAACAAGGCCTGTAGGAGATAAAACGTGAAAGGCCCCAAAGACGGAGGGAAACCGCCTCGAATTCTGAGTTAGTTCTCGGGAGGGCGCCCCGTCCGAAGCGAACTACCTCTCCCAGAGTGCTCGGGGGCACGCCCGGTGACGTCACGCGCCTGCTCTTCAGCGCCGAGGCCCCGGATATTGCCTCTTTTTCCTTCTGCCCAAGGTAAGGATGGTGCGGCCGTGGCGATTTCCTCCCGGGGCCCGGCATTCCCATCCACCGCCATCCGCCTCGGAGAACGACCGGGCCGGGCATAGGCCGGGCGGGGATGCTCCGGGGGCTTTGGACGGGCGGCGCCGGGCTGCTTCTGCTGGGGCCGAGCGACAGATCAGGCCGGCCGGCCGGCTGGCTCTCCCCGGGCTGCCGTATCCTTCCGAAGCACCGCGGAGCCGCTCCGCCGAGGCCCCTGACAGCGAGGAGCGGGCGCCCGGGAATGCCCACCCCAAAGGGGAAGGTTTTTGGCCCGGAACGACCCTCGGGCTTTGGAGTAGCCTCCTTCCCTGGCCGGGGAAGCGGCCCCCCCCCCCCCCCCCAGCCTTCCGCCTGTCCTGGAGGTCTCGCGCGAAACGCTCCTCTGCCTTTGGCGGCCAAGAAAACGGGGGGATTTTCGAGGCTGCAGAGATTCTGCCCCCCTTGGAACGGAGCAGTCATTCCTTGACGCTTCCTCACTTCGCATAAGAAGCCGGTCGGCCGTACGAGTTTGCTTCCCTCGTAGACTTGCGTCTTTGCAAAGATAAAAGAAATGCGAAGCCCCTGTCGGGAAGTCTGGCGGAGGAGATGTGCAACGGGTTTGCGATGTAGAGAGTTGTGCCTTGAGGAGGGGAGAGTCTGGATCCCTCTGTGCCCTTCCTTGGGTTGCAGAGGGAGGTTCCCCCAGTTTTGTTTTGTTTTGTTTTTTTCCCCCTTTTGGACAGATGGCAGGCGAGAAGAAAAGCAGGAGGGTCCGGAAGGTCCATGCCAGCCGCAATCCGGTGCTGGCCCGAGGGATCGGGAGATATTCCCGGTCGGCCATGTACGCACGAAAGGCCATGTACAAGCGGAAATACAACGCGCCGGAGACAAAGGTATGAGCAGAGAAGAGCCTTCGTGTTAAGGGCTGGATAAGAGCTTGACATAAACTGGCAGCTTGAAGTTGGGTGGACTGCAACTCCCAGGATGGATGGGGAATTCTAGGAGTTGCAGTCCACCCAACTTCAAGCTGCTATGGGTTGAGAAACAGCGGATCAGTCTACGGAAGACAACATTTCAAAAATGAGTGGTTGTAATCTGCCAAAGGATGCCACGATAGGGGGACCAATTTTTCTTGGTCTGCCTTTAACCCTACTGGAGGCAAACGAGATAACTTCTCATTGAGCATGGAGGACATTGAGCTGGGTTGATGCAGATCACAGGGTCGCTCTGGCCACAAATGAGGTTTTCTTCATTGCCTGCCAAGTTTGCTTCACTGAAGTCAGAGAGAGAGAGAGAGAGAGAGAGACTGGGCTGTAACGAATGGTGAAGGCCCTGGCGTGGGGGATACCAGGGATCTCATTGGAGGGGGAGGGGAGACTTTGGGTGGGCACTCTTGCCCAGATGGGGGAGTCAATTTGGGGAAGGAACGATATGGTACAATTTTGGTGTTGTTTCCCTCCCCCAGATAGAAAAGAAGAAGAAAGAGAAGGAGGCAGCCACTGTTACAAAGACCGTCGGGGGTGATAAGAACGGAGGCACTCGGGTGGTCAAACTTCGCAAGATGGTAAGAGCTGGTGGCCCAAATGAAGTGGCCGAGAGAGCTGTCCTCCTCGGTCTTCAAGGGGCTGATTCTTAACTTTCTTATTATGATTCTTAGACTGTCTACGATTGACCTCACTCCTTTCCTAAGAGGTCTGCAGGGGGCGTGCATAAGCGCACCAACGTGCCTACCGTCCCTGTCCTATTGTTTCTTTTATTTTTCTTATATGTATCCATGTATTCATAACGATGTTTTTAATTCCTATCTTGTAAGCAATTGATAAACCAAATAAAATAAACAGAGCTCTGAATCCAGGCCTTTCTTTTCTTCCTTGCAGCCCAGATACTACCCCACGGAGGACATTCCCCGCAAACTCCTGAGCCACGGCAAAAAGAATTTTGCTCTCCACAAGAGGCGGCTGCGGGGTTCAATTTCCCCAGGAACGGTGGTGATCCTTCTCACTGGCCGCCACCGGGGCAAGGTAATGGGGGCCTCCGGGGCTCCTCTTGTTGGGAGCATTCAAGAGGCAGGCAGAGATTCCAACGACTGACTCTCTCCCCTCTGCCCTTCTGTTTCTAGCGGGTGGTTTTCTTGAAGCAACTTGGAAGTGGACTGCTGCTTGTGACAGGTAAGCTCACCTCACGTTTATGAGCCTCTTTCTCTTTCTTGTTAACAGTCCGTTTTAATTTTATACCATTCCGCATAATAAGTCTTGATATAAAAAAAAGCAGCAAGTGATCATAATAAAAGATTCGTTTCCTGGAGGTGGAGGATCTTCACAAGCTGGAAGGAATACGTGTTCTCTGGCCATCTGAGGTCTCCGCATACATTATTCTGTCCTCTGTTTTCAGGGCCCTTGGCTATCAACCGTGTCCCACTGCGCAGAGCTCACCAAAAGTTTGTCATTGCCACTTCGACTAAGGTTGATATCTCAGGGGTCAAAGTTCCAAAGCACCTCAGTGACGTTTACTTCAAGAAGAAGAAGCTGCGTAAGCCCAAACATCAGGAGGGTGAAATTTTTGATACTGAGAAAGCGGTAGGTACAGCGCTTGTAGCCTTGAGCTTCCAAGATTGCATTCTGCGAACTCAAAAGCCGATAAGGGAGCAGGCTGGCACCTGATGCCTCTCCTGGTTTATGAATCTGTAGACAGATTTCCAAAAGCATTTCAGGATCTTTGCATTTAAGAAAGCAGATTAAATAGAAAGTTAACATGAGGATCTTTAATTACCTATCTTGATGACCTTCTTCCTAATGTTTATATCAGAATCTGCAGAATGATTTAGTGATACAGTCACAGTCCAAAGAGTCTCTTCCAAGGGGGTGTTGTTAAGAAAGCAAAATAGATCAATTTTGGATGCACATTGGGAAATAACGTTGACAAGGTTTGCTGTTTAGAAATAGCAACAGGGAAGGCTAGGAACTGCTGGAATAAATGGCTGAAGTAGCATTTCCATTTTTCCCCAGAAATACGAGATTGCAGATCAGCGCAAGGCAGACCAGAAGATGGTAGATTCCCAGCTTCTGCCCGTCATCAAGAAAGTCCCTCAGCTCCGGGGCTACCTGCGTTCCACCTTTTCACTCTCCAATGGAGTTTATCCTCACAAATTGGTCTTCTAAATAGTCTGAAAATACCACAGTAAAATCTTTGGGGGAAAAAAGTCACTAAAAGCTCTGCTGGTTTTATTTTTTATAATTGTATATTGGTTTATCTGAGTTCAAGCAGAAACTTTGATGGTTGAAAACATGAGGGGACATTTGCTGAACTTCTGTGTCTGATCGTAGCTCTCTTTCTTGAGGTGGGATGAGAGTTTGTCATCTTTACGGGAGGCTCCTTCTCCTTTCAGTGCTCAGGACCATTTTGAAGCAGAATTTGCACCCTACTAGGGTGCAAAGAAAACTTTGGAGGTGACTGCTTCAGAGATCGTCCCTAGGCTTCACCAACTGCTAGGCCACCAGGGGCCCAAGCTATAGCTGTGCTGAAGACCTGACCCTAGCCTTGGCGCGCTTGCGGTATTTGTGTGTCCATGTTCAACTGGCATGATTGCTTAGTAAATAAGTGGTGTCCTGTGGGGTTTTTTTTTTCTTTTGGTCAGGAGAGGGAGCTTGTGTGCAGTGCTTGAATCACAGCCTTACAAAGGCACTCAGTTTTAGGCAATTGCATTAATTAAACATTAAGCAAGGAAAAGGAGGTTTTGTGGCTTTAAATCTGGGAAAGCCATGACGCCCCAAGCAACGCGAGAGGCATCTAATCCAGCTTTCCCCAACTAGGTGTCCCCTCGACAGACATCAGGTCTGGGCTCCAGTTCGCTGGATCTCCAGCTCATTTCGTTTTTATTGGGTTGCAGTTCAGAAGGTGGTTGTGTGAATCCAGCCAGTTACTAACTTAGTCAACAGGCTACCATTTAGGACCAGCCATTCTGGTATAGCCATCCTGCTGGTTCCCACAGATAAGAAATGTGGGGCTGATTACCCCTCCAGCTGGTGCTCAGTTTTACAAAGCCTCAGGACCATGACAACACTGGAGCGTGCTATTCGTCGTGTTTCTATAACCGCCCATCTTATACTAAACTCCAGGCAGCAAAAGCAGCTCCCCCTCTGGCTCTGCGGGAGAGCTTGCAGAAGGTAGGAGAGTCTTGCCAAGCAAGCTCTTTGTGATTCCTTTTGGGCAGTGTGATGAAGTGAAAGGCTGCAAGGAGCTTGGCCCAGTTTGGATTCCTGTCAAGTCAGGCACACAAGGCAAAGGCGGGCAGTTTGAGCTTTACAGCAGGCTGGGGTCATTCAGAGGCCAAGGCTCCTGCTTGCTCAAGTTTCTGGTTGGAATAAACTGAATTAAAATGTGATTCAGGCAGTGGATTATTTAGGGCTCGCAGTATGTATTTGCTGTAATGATGGGTATAGCAAAGTTACAACATTTAGTGAGAAATGCTAAAATTAGCTGTTCAGTCTTTACAGAAAAATCTGTAAAAATGACCTGCTTAAAAGAAGGCCTCGGCCCCTTTGTTCTGAAGGCTGCACCAGGCAAGCTGCCTCACCAGATAGCAGAGCCCGTTCTGCTGCTTTGTGCAGAGGTGTGCTCAGCAAAACAATCTGGAAATGACAGGAAATCACCCGCCAGTATCCTGGAGGCCGGTCAGCAGTGAGGAAGGATGAATTGGACCAAGCCTTGTGGTTGGCTGTTGGTAGTGCTAATTGCTCCCCTGGCATGAGGTTAGACAGGATGAATGCTCGTCAACTGATTCAGCAGCGTTGGAAGTATTTTGTTTGAAATGGGACTTGTTTGTTTTGTCATTATATCCCCTAAAATATCTAGGGCAGGGAAAAGTAATAAACTTTCCATTATTTTTGGGGTTCACTCACACTTCCCCCTCACTCCCAAAGCGCAAATATTTGGGGGAAATGTACCCTGAAGCAATTTTAAAATTTCTCTTTGATTAAACTGGAAGTGAAGAGCTCCATTAAAACATGCGAAATATTCAGTAATTAATACAAGTGTTTCACAGCGTGCTCCAGCCACATTACAACTATTGAAATTTCATGTTCTATGTTTGAACACTTAATTGAAACTATCTTGGTTCCTATGTTTTGGAAATTATCCTGGCATGAAAAGTGTAAAAGAGAAACATGGTTTATGGGAGGGATGTGTGTGCATTTTTTTAATCCCCAAAGAACTGGCCTGAATCAGAGACTTGGAAGTATTTGTCATAACCAAGCTTGATTTATTGTACAAGAAATCAAGGACAGGATACATTTAGTGCTTATTTTTGTATTGAATTTATAACTCCCGTCTTTGAAATATATACAAAGAACTGGATATTATTTTGGCTTAAAGCAAAAGCCATAGAAACAGCATTTATCCTCACAGACAGGGTTTTGCCATATATCTGGCAATGCCGAGCCATTAGTAAAGCATTTTAAGTCAAACGGTGAAAAAAGATAATCCTTGATTCAGGATTCATGTGCTGTGTTGGTTGAACCCAGTGATTAGTTAGTAGATTACAACTTAGTGCAGTGTACATTGATACAAAATAAACATGAATATAAAGGGGGAATTTACATATAACTTAGTTCCCATTCAATTAAAAAAAAATTCATATTAGGTCTTTTTGGAAAAATCATGTTTACTAGGAAGCTCTTTGGATTTGGTGTATCTGAATGGAGGATGATCAGTCATTTGTTGTCTATTGGTGCAAACAAGTAGAAGAGATCCAATTACCAGAATAAGGAGTAGCAATGTCAAATTTATGTGGCCCAAAGCATGATGCATGTGAATTTGTGAGATGCTTGGGACAAAAAGATGTCCTCCTTTAAAATCTCATAATTGGTAGTCTTGAGTTAATCACAGGATAGAATTATATGATCCTGGGGGGCACTTGGGTGTTCCCACAAGAGGCCAAACTTTTCAGAAGCCAAATAAGAGGTAGATATTTAGGGTTTATCAAGCTAAAATAATTTAGGGATGATTACACTTGTTTTTAAATGGGTTATAGGTATTGCAGGAACATTATATTAATATGCTAACTTCTCACTGCTGAAAGGCACATTATAGTCCTCCAGTATATTGTTTTCTTCTATATTTCACTAGTAGGACTAATCAAGATCACAGGTTATGAACTACTTCCTCCTTAGACTGGTGTTACTGAATGTTAATGTGTTGTATCACCCTTTATGTTGAGATGATCTTTATAGGGAGGTAATATCCTGTCATTTCAGTGTAATCAAAGGTACAGTCATAGTTGAAGGAGTACGGGTGATGACACTTCAGCCCTGCCCAATTTATTAACTGTCAGATCAGCCCCAAATGCACATACCTGAAATCATCCTTGATCCCATTATATAATATTTCATCCTATGTAAATGTATGTTAATTTAGGGTCAATCCACATAGCTTTCCACTAACAATACAGTTCAGGGATTAAAACAGCTAAAATGTGTGTGAAGCTGAGCTGAAAATCAGAAGGGAAACAAGCAGAAAGTAATTGGCAAAATAATTTAAAGTAGAAAACAAATTCTCAAATACCATTCTAAATCAAAGCAAAACAATTAGACCACCACAGAGAAGGATCTGTGTCTATTCAGAAGTACCCTATTTGGTGGGAACCCTCTCCTGTTTTCTGGGGGTAATATATGGCACAGTGGTAGGGATGTCCAACCTTGACAACTTTAATATTTGTGGATGTTAGTCCCAGAATTGCCCAACCAGCATTATTTGGTTCCCTTTCCCCCCCCCCCCACCTCTGATAATGAACATTACAAACAAAACAGTTCCAAGCACGTAAATAGCTATTTTTCCTAAGCTAATTAAGTATCATTAAATTTTATAAAAAAATAATTCAGTGGTATGTTAAAGATGCACACAGCTGAGTTTTATTTTAATCGCTGAAATAAAAATAGACTATACAGCTGACCAGATGTTCTCTTGTATTGTTCAACCAGCCCAATCCTCTCAGGAAAATTTGCATATTCCAGCAGGCCCTGTTGATTGTTTAAATTATTCTTTAAGGCTTGGATTATAAGATAAAGTGTTGATTCAGTGGGAAACCTGCATACTCATGCTATTTTGAACACACTGTTTTGATAGCACCCAATGTTCCTTAAGTTATGCTTTCTGAGATAATATTGCAAGATAAAGCTTACCAAATTTACTCACTGTAGTTTCTGTGGCCAAGCCTTTGTGCGCTATCCCACCGGAAGATCCAAAATTAGCTGGTGAGACAAATCATTTTATTTCCTAGATAATTCCCTAAAGTACCACCAAATCCATTTAGAACACTTCTATGGTTATTTTAAACAATTTCACTGGTTTGTCTTCCCAATCTTTGGTAACTGATTCAAGAATGGACCTGCTCTTGCATCATTTATAACAAAAATTTTCAAAGGGCAGAATTTTTTGTGTTTGTGTTTGGTTCTCCATTACTTAGCAGTCATCCTATTGATAGCATCATCCAGAAGTGGATAGCAACACCTTCATTTCAGCTGTCAGATTATTGCTTTGTCTCAAACGATGGCTCCTGAACAATATCTGCTTTGATTGTGGTTTGACATCTATGTGTCGAAAGATGACAGTGCTGGATTGAATCAAGGATCTGGCCCTGTTGTAAAAGCCTTGCATGCCTCTGACCTTCTTGATAAAATGCCCATCCTCTGAAGACATGGCATGGCCATGAAAATGAAGGGCAGTCCTTCACTTTTAGGCAAGGTTTGTTTCCCACTTTCTCTTGCTGCAAATGAAGGCCTCGGATTAAATATCAGCTTGGATGTTACGTGCAGAGTACATACCACCTTGTTCAGCCCATTAACTGCATGCAAACAAAAAAGGCACAAAAAGCCCGATAAAATCGTGTTTCTTCACTGCTCTCATGGGAAACCAACGTTTTTTGATTTTATATTCCTACTACAATCCTGAGCATTTTTAAAAAAGACTAGGGGAGTATTAATACTTCCTTCCATTATAGTATCGGCAGTATTTTTCTAAAATAGATCAATTTTCCAAAATTAAGTTAAAAGCTTTTTTTAATTGCTAGATATGGAAAAAAATTAGATCTTTTCAACCTAGCTTTTTATTATTTTTGTAAATAATTCAAGGTAGTGAATGGGTGGCATAGTCCTCCCTTCCCCCCCCCCACCACCACCCGGTGAGGTGGGCTTGTCTGGGTGGGGTGGGACTCGCCCAAGGTCACCCTTTCACGCCTAAGGCGGGACTAGAACTCCCAGTCTCCCGCTTTGGGGCCTGGTGCTTCACTGCTTGTCAGCCTTATTCACTTGCAAGGTTTGTGGACTTCAACTGCTGGCTGGGGAATTCTGGGAATTGAAGTCCACCTCTCTTAAAAACGACCACGGTTGAGAAACGGATCGGAACCGCCCCCGCCAAGGCAGAACAGGCCGCCCGCTTGCCCCCGTCCCCACTCCCCTTTGCCATCCCGGCTGAAGATTCGCCAAAAGAGCCGACCACCCTCACCTTCCCCGGCGGGGACCACAAGCGCTCTGAGGCGATTCGGACCGGGCGGGTCTATGGCGGGGCAGCCAATGAGCGGCGTCCGGGGCGGGGGGAGGGGAGAGACACAGCTCTGTCACGCCCAGTGGGCGGGGTAACGCGCGCGTCCTTGCTCTTCGGTCGCGCGGCGCGGGGCATGCCGGGCCCTCTTCCCCCTCCCGCCTTGAGGTCCGCTCGCGCGCCTCCAAGATGGCGTGGTGCCGTCAGCTGGGCGCGTGAGTAGGCCCCGCCCCCTCCTCCGCCCATCATGGCGGGGGGTTGAGGGCGCCGCCTCCGCCGCTCCTCCTCCTCCCTCCTCCTCCTCCCCCCCCTCCTCCCGCCGCCAGGCCTGCCGGAGCATCCCCGCTTCTCCTCAGCCGCCGCCGCCGAGGAAGGAGGTTGGGAGGCAGGTGCCGCCGTCCCCGCCCGGCCTCCTGGATGGGCTCCCCGGCGGGCGCCTCGGGCTCCGCGGCGGCCAGTGCCGCCGACTCGGCGCAGTGGCTGTCGGTGAAGGAAGAGACCATCTTCCTCCACGACGGGCTGATTCGGGTCACCGACCTGGCCGAGCTGCCCAGCGAGATCATCGGCGTGGCCGAGCCCGGAGACACCGAGCTGGAGGTGAGGAAGGGCTCGGACAATGGCGGGTGGGGGTCGCGGGGCCTTTACCTGAGGGGAGTCAGTGTCCCCCCCCAGGAGGGAAGGCCCTGGCTGGCTCCGAGGGAGGCGAGGGGGCCCCCGGCATCGCCTTGGCCTCTTCCTCTGCCCGCCCCCGTCGTTAGGCCGGGGGAGAAGGTGGTTGGGAAGGGGGGGAGGGATGGGGGGTTAATAACGGGACAGGCTCAAGGGAGGGGGGCCTTTGGTTTTCCCCCCCCACCGTCACCAAGGGAATGGGAGCCAAAGAGGGCCCTGGGGGTTCCACTGAGGCAAGGAAGGGAGGAAAGAAGGATAAGAGATGGAAGGGAGGTAGACAGGTGAGAGAAGGAAGGAAAGAGATGGAAGGGAGGTTTAGACAGGATGGGGAGGGAAGAAAGAAGGAAGGAAGGAAGAATTAGAGATGGAAGGTAGACAGGTGAGGGAAGCAAGGAAGGAAAGAGAAGGAAGTTGAGAGGTGGGAGGAAGGAAGGAAAGAAGAGAGGAAGGTTTAGAGAGGATGGGGAGGGAGGGAGGGAGGGAGGAAGGAAGGAAAGAAAGATGAGAGAAGGAAGGAGGGATCACCCCCTACTTAGTGATCCCCAACATCTCTTTCTGGGAAGGAGATGCACACCTGGCTCAGGGATTTAACAGAGGGGGGGTGCTCAGGTGGGGAACCGGCCCACTGGAAACATCAAATCCTGTCCTGGAAGGAGCCTTTCCATTGGAAGGGGCTGGAATGGGGAAGGGTGGGCCCAAGGGGAGGGAGATGGGAAGACCCTTGGAAGATATGGGTCAGGGAAGGCAGGGAAGGAAGAAGAACTGGAGGTGGGTGGAGGTCAAGAGGAGAATGTTTAGAGGTGATCCTGGCCAAGGGACCAGGTGGGAGAGCTGCCCAAGTGAGGAGAAACAGGTGGGAGGAGGACCGAGTGAGCTTGGTTGAAGGACAACCTCTGAAAGGCCAGAGGATGAGGGATGAGGAGCTGAGTGCTGGGAGATGGAAAATAAGGGCAGGGGGGTGGGATGGAGAGTGGCTGGCCTGGGGGGAGGGGAGGGGCAGAGGGCAGCTCTGATTTCTTGATTCCAGCAGGATCAAAATGTGGGGTAGGAAACCAGGTGCCCATCCAAGAACAGGAAGGAGCATGTAAACACTGGGGCAGGTCTGTCCACATCCACATTGCTCCACAGGCTGCCTGTTGCAAAGGTGATTCAGCAGTAAGGAAGCAGCAGAGGCCAGAGGTTGGGCAGCTCTCCTCCTCCTCTCTCTTTCTCCTGGGAATCCTCTCCCCCCCCCCCCACCCAAGGGGGATCCTCTCATTCTGGTTTTCCTGCTGAATGGCCTGCCTTGTTCTGACATGTGCCCATGGTTTATTCCGGGGCTGAGCTCACTGGGATGGCCCAAAAGCCAAGGGAGAGGAACCATGATGCTTGGCAACTTGGGCTTCTTCCCCCCTTAAAAAGAGGGGCAGCCGAAGAGCCCTGAGTCTTTCCTGCTATGGCTTTTCTGATGCACCTCCCTCCATCACTCCGCCCTCTTCCCCTGCCGGGTGGCTCTCAGTGACACAGGTTCTTTGTCAGAAGCCGGGTGGTGTGAACCAAACGGGGATGGTTCAGCAGGCACCGCATTGAAGGCTTATGCTTGGTCACCTGCGTTTGTGTAGGGAGCTTGAAGAGATGCTATTGTGTTGCCGGGAAGGAGCCCAGGCTGCCATCAGCTCTTCGGGTGGACAAGCAATGGAGTATGGGTGGTGGAAATGACACTGGCCCACACATTGCAAGCCTTTTGTTAAAATAAATGCTGACGGCCCCTTTTTTGGGGGGGGGTGGGAGGCTTGTTTTTGTTGTGATCTGTCAAAGAACGTGGAATGGTTTGTGGTCTTGTGGTCCAGAATGCAGTGGTTCTTGTTTGGTTTTTTTTTCTTTTTGCATCAATATAGTTTGCATCCAGAAATAGAATTGAGCCCATTAGTTCTGCAAGCCTGCTTTAAATGATGATTAATCACATGACAGCCCTGTGCAGTAATTGCTCAGAGAGCATGGTGTAGTTTCAAGGTAATTGTACAATCTCTACAATTGTTTAGCAAACATGTTGTGGAATGGCAGCTGATAAAGTGGAAGTTTGGGATTCCTGAAATGTAAATAGCAATTGATAAGCCTTTGCTTTCCCTCACCTCTTCCCAAAGGATGTTTAACATGTAAATGGGAGTACACAGGCCATCACCATGCCAGCCAGCAGAGCCCACAAGGGCCCCAGGAGCTGGGCAGGGTACAGGTGCGGTCCAATATCACTCAGGTGGAAAAGCTGCTGCATACAGCTGATTGTTCCCATTAATATTTTTACTGTTTACTTATTAATAGCACTTAGACTTATATGCCGCTTCAGAGTCAGCTTCTTGCCCCAACAGTCAGGGTCCTCATTTTACCAACCTCTCAGAAGGATGGAAGAATGAGTCAATCTTCAGCTGGTCAGGATCGGACTTATTAAATTGATATGCTGCCCATCTCACCAGCGAGTGGCTCTAAATTTACATTTCTCCCACATAAAAATGCAATGGATCATCCCAAATGCTTTGGGGGGGGGGGGGTGAGGCACACTC
Source organism: Laticauda colubrina (assembly GCA_015471245.1). Classification (NCBI taxonomy): domain Eukaryota; kingdom Metazoa; phylum Chordata; class Lepidosauria; order Squamata; family Elapidae; genus Laticauda; species Laticauda colubrina. The sequence continues at coordinate 2,258,516 of BLBF01000090.1, read as the reverse complement.
CAGATTATGTCTGGCAACTTTGCACATTTAGCTCAAAACGAGTAAAGTTTCTTGAGTTTCAGTTTGACTGCCGAAGGCCAACACTCACCTGGCTCCATGGTTATGTCTTGGAGCATCCAGTCAGAGGCCAAGAGCTAAAGAGACCCAGTCCTCTCCTCCTGGGGGTCCCTGCCACTGGTTGTCCCCACACAGAGGCAGCACTGAGTCTTTGAGACGAACGTCCCTCCTTCTGGGTGTCCTCCCTGACTTCCTCTGGTCCCTTATCACTCTGGTCATCTTCATACCACATCCTCATCATATCTTGTGGTAATGAATCCCGCAGATTAATTGCCCGCAGTGTGAAGGAGGTTTCTGTTGTTCTTCTTTTTCTCTGTGGCTTCACTGAATGGCCTCTGCTGCTAGCGATGGAGAAGGGGGGGAGAAAGCAGCTCCTAGCCTTCTTTTCCTCACCCAGGGCATTATTTTTCTTCTTCTTTTTTTAAACCGTTCTGCATTTTGTTCTTGCCCGTCTCAGATGTTCCAGCTTTTTCTCAAACTCCTGATAGTTTTGTTTGTCCTTGTCTGCACTTCCCCCCACCCCAGTTCTTCATAGCTTTTTCAAATGTGATGACTAAAATCGAGCACAATATTCCAGTTATGGCTGTGCTATAGATCTGCAATAAGAGCTTCCCATTGTTGGCAGCCTTCTTTTCAACTGCACTGTCATCTATACAGAGATGATTTCTTATTACATTCTGCTGGGATTGACTTCCCAGTTTATTCTACGGCCCTGGGATTTCCTAGTGGTCTCCCATCCTGCCACTAAGGAACTCTGACCTCTTTCCCGCTTTTCAAGACCAGATCTGCCTGGAAATCACTTGGAACCCTTGACTTCAGAGAGTTTATTTAAAAATAAATGCCTCTTCGATAGGCAGCCTGTTTGCTGTTTCTGCAGAATTTTAGCTCCCATTGCTCAACAAACACAGTGAAAGAAGTTAGGAGTACTGCTTTTCCTAGAGAGAGAGAGAGAGAGAGATCATGATTAAGTGGGAGTCCTTTGTGGGCTACCCAGTAATTTCAGTGCAAAAATTATTTAAATGGAATGACGAGGAAGTTGAGAAATTCATCAAACAGAGGAGGATGGCGTGGCGGTGTTGGGAGAGCTAATTCAGGAACTCACTTTTTTCCCTTCTTTTGCACATGTGTTGCAGCGATAAACGACCCAGATGCTAGCAAAGTATACCTGGATGCTGTGTATCATCTGATTGTCCTGTTTGGTGGCAATGTGAGCAGCCACCGGGATCTGTTGCAAGCATTCTCGGTAGAGTTAGGAGTTCTGGTAGAGAAAAACTGTGATACGATACCAGAAAGTGGGATGGTTATAAAAATATCAGGGTCCTCAACTTACAGCCACAATGGAGCCCCAAATTTCTCCTGCCGAGTGCAGCATTTGTTAAGCAAAGTTTTGCTGCCCCCGCCTCCATTTTAAGACTTCTCACCACTGTTCTTAAGCCAATCCCTGCAGGTCATAAGTTAGTAACCTGGTCGTTAAGCGAACCCCTTGGAGTTTGCTTGTCAGAAGATTGCAAATGGGACCCGCCATGACCTTGGGACACAGCAACTGTCATAAATATGAACCCGTTGCCCAGCCTCCAAACTTTGGTGATGTGACTGACCCTGGGGAGGCTGCAAAGGTGGTAGCTATGGGGAAAAAAACTAGTCCTAAGTCACGTTTTCCAGTGCCATTGTAACTTTGAACAGTCACTAAATGAACCGTTGAAAAGTCGAGGACTGCCTGTACATACGTGAAGAATATAGCATAGGTGAGAAACAAGACAGGACTCACAGGGTACTTGCTGGCGACAGAAATCATTCAGAGCCAAAAAAAACCCAAAGGCCCAGTGCCAGCCAGGCATCACTCATGAGAAGTACCCCCAAAGGGGCCTTTTCCCCTGGTCCTTCTCGGAGGTCAGTGTGTGCCACCCATTACTGGGGTTACACAAACAGTTGTGATTGTCCTGTCCTTGCTTTGTGTGGAGCATGGCCGCTTCCATGACTGAAATCGATTGTTCTAGCACACACCAGTTGCTTTTTGTGTTGACTGTTGGAAATCTAGAAGCCACCGCTCTTTAGAGGCTACTCTGCTGGCAGCACAATGGGAAAGAACCCCTCGGGCCCATGACTGGCGCATTCTCAGCCTTCAGGATTTCTGCTGTGCTTACCTGGATATAGATTTTGCCAATACAGCCAGCATCTCGGCTGCAGGAGTGGGTCTATTCTTTTATATATATGTAAAAGAATATATATATTTGGTGGGGGGTATGTGTCATGCACCAGTTCTCCTTTATTCCCAAGAAGCCTCTGGACTGGCGGTGATCCTCCATTACTTTTGTATTCTTAAAAACAAAGGGAATTCACCCTGAATAACAAAGGAATTCTGTCCTCAATGGTCCTGACTCAGCAGAGAAATAATATACAGAGGAGAAGAACAAGGCATGGGTACATGGTGACTAGCCTTGTAAAAGTTTCGACCCAAATCCGGAGCTGTTTGTTATTCTCTTGGAATCAAATCCGTGGAAACGTGCATAATCCTTAGAACCCTGTTTCTCAACCTGAGCAACTTTTAAGATGAGTGGATTTCAACTTCATGCTGGCTGGGGAATTCTGGGAGTTGAAGTCTGTTCGTTTTAAACTTATTTGCCAGTACTTCTTTCCCTGTGTGAAATCACAACATTTTCCTGATTAAAAAAAACAGAAATTGCCGCTGTTAAATTTTGCACTGTCTTAGAATTTGGAGGATGCCACAGTGAATTTGTAATGCTGGAAAACCGAATGGATTTTTTAGACCCTGTTTTGTGAGTTTACACCCTGCTAAATCAATGTTTGCAGCATTTAGCTGACTACGTATGTCAGCTTGTATTTATTTGGCTAATAGGCCTTGAAATCCTTTCTCAGTAATCCTATTTCTTGCTCCTTGCCATTGAAGTTGCTCAAAAAACAAAAGCTCTGGTTTTATATGTCATCTAATGTCATCTACAAGCCATATAAAGCAACCCAGAAAAGATTGTGAATTTATAAATATCTGATACTGATCGTAAAGCGAATGGTAACTTTATCCAAAATTTTAAATCCATCTGGATAGTGGTTCTGCTTTAATGGTACCTTGGCACAACACAAATTTGATGCTTGGTCGTTAATCAAAGCGTATGAGTGTGTGTGTGTGTGTGTGTGTGTGTGTCTTGCATGCTCTTGCAAGATGGGTAAAATGAGGGAATCAATAGTATTTCTTCCCCCACTTAAAAGCTCAGGCTTTTAAAGCAGTCAGGGCAGTGACGAAACTTGTAAGTTCAGAAGTGAATCAAGCTTTGTGTTTTTCCTTAGGGCAGCCATTCAAGAGCAGCACGAGGTGAATTGATACCAGCATGGATTTGATAAGGGGAAAAGCCCATAGCTTGGATATTGGTTCCAGTCTGCCTTCCTGGAAAACTCAGTATTTTCTCACCCTTGGCTGCTTTTAAGAGGGTGCTGGCTGGGGAATTCTGGGAGTTGAAGTCCACTCATCTTAAAGCGGCCGAGGTTGGGAAACCCTGTTCTAAAGCCCGCAGAGCTGCAGATATTCTACCCACTTTGGGTGATGAATTTGGAGCCCTTGCTCTCCCCGAAGGCTCCGGGTTTTACCCATGTGAGGGATGTGGGGAAGGCCTCCCTGAGCCTGAAGGTCTCCCCCTCTCTGTCCCCTCCAGATCTTAACCTTCGAGACCAAGAACCCCACGGAGCTGTCGGAGCGCCTGCGCGCCATCTGTGGCAACCAGAGCAACGCCTACGCCCGCCTCCTGGAGTACCGCCTGAATGCGCTGCGGGGCCTCTGGAACGCCCAGCGCCAGCTGGCCCTGGAGGAGCAGCACGAGCGGGAGAGCTCGGGTGATGAGGAGGCACTGGCCCTGCTTAAGCGGCAGGGCCTCCTGCAGCAGTCGGAGCAGGCGCCCTTCACCTCCCGCATGGGTCTGCTCCTGGTCTTCCCCCTGATCGAGTCCCAGAGCAGGACAGACCCTTCCTTGGGCAATGTCACCGCTGAGGTGCTCCTCTCCTGCCTCCGGGACTGCCAGCCCTTGAGCCTGACCAAGGAGCCCACTGACTGCCTGAACGGCATCGAGGCTCTGCTCTGCTCATGGCTGGAGGAGGCCTCGCCCTGCGGCCAGCAGATCCCCCACCGGCAGAAGGAGAACGCCGCCGCTGCCCTGGTGGCCTTGGCCTGTGCCAGGTAGGGGGAGTGCAGCGGGGGGGGGGGGTCCTCTGGTGTCCTTCGGGGCAGGAAACCCCTGCTTGGCTCCTGGCTCTCCTTGGCAACACTAAGAAAAGCCCCCTCCCCTCATCTTTTCTGACACATCCATCTATAAAAAAAGCCAAACAGGTAGTCCTTGACTTCCAACAGTTCCTTCTGTGGCCGTCCAAAGCAAAGCTCTTCCAACTTGGCAAGCTTGTGGACTTCAACTCCCAGAATCCCTCCTCCTCTAGTCATGCTAGCTCAGGAATTCTGGGAGTTGAAGTCCACAAGTCTTAAACTTGCCAAGTTTGAAGACCCTTGGTTTTAACTGCTCGATTGTTGGCCTAGTACAAGGCTCTTCCAACTTGGCAAGCTTTAAGCCTTGTGGACTTCAACTCCCAGAATTCCTGAGCTAGCATGACTGGAGGAGGAATTCTGGGAGTTGAAACCCACGAGGCTTAAAGCTTGCCAAGTTGGAAGAGCCCTGGTCCAAAGTCACAACGGCACTGAAAAAAGGGACTTGGGACTGTTTTTCCTGCTTACAGCCATCATAGTCACGTGATCAAAATTCATTCGCTTGGCAACTGACTCACCTCTATGACAGGATCACAGGGTCCCAGGGTCCCCTTTTGCGACCTTCTGGCAAGCGAAGTCTACGGGGAAGTCGGATTCACTTAACCCCTGTGTGACTAACTTAACAACTGCAGTGATTCACTTAGCAACGGTGGCAAAGAAAGGTCGTAAAATGGGGCAAAATGAACAACAAAGGTTTCACTTAGCATCATAAACGTTGGGCTCCCATGCGGTTGTACATTGAGGACTACCTGTTACTTGCAGGAGGCCCTGTTGATGCCTTCCCATCCCTGTTGAAAGAGGTTGGCTTATGTCGGGGGTCTCTGCGTTGTCCTGAGGACAGCAAACTGCCGGGTTGGGGGGGGGGGGGAGCTTGTCCTGTCCAAAGTCCTAGTAGCTTTGTTGTTCAGGCAACCCCTGAAGACACAAGGCAACCCAGCTGCCACTCAGGAAGGTCCTCTGCAGCTCCCGGTCTTTACTGGGCATTCAGGGAAGGTTCTGCCAAGCCTGATGAGCAGGATCAGGGCATCTTTCCGTCTCTTCCAGGCTGGAGTGGTGGGGGTCCTTGTTCCCCTGAGTTTGGAGAGAGTCCTCACAAAACAGAACCGGCCAGGACCCTTTCTGTGCTCTTGGGGTCCTTTTGCATTCTGACCACCATGCAAAACACTCCAAGAATTCTCTTCATCCTCACCTAGATAGGTTTGCCTGCTTTTTTCCACCCAGATTGCGTCTTTTTCCCCCACTCAGTTTGAACCATCTTTTTCACTTACTGCTAGGTGTCCGCTGATTGGAAACAGAAACCATATGCAATATCTGGGTATCAGTCCCCAAGTCTTTTTGATTTATTTATTTATTTATTTATCTGGGCATTAGTGTCAGGTCCTCTTCTATTCAGAGAGCTCTGTCGCCTCCATCAGTATCTTACGGTATCTGAAGAGTGACCTCTACCTTGTTGTCTTTTTCCCAGGGGTTCCCTCAAAACCTTTGTCCATACTGTCCATCTCCTACAAAAACAGACTGATTTAGGATCCCTGCCTGTGGCTGATGTGTTGTACAGGTGAGGAGGAGGAGGAGGGGGAGGGGGTGTGGATAGTGAGCACCCCATGTATTGCTCTAAACCAGGGGTCTCCAACCTTGGCTACTTTCAGACTTGTGGAGCCCTGGGAGTTGAAGTCCACAAGTCTGAAAGTGGCCAAGGTTGGAGACCCCTGCTCTAAACCACACACATCACTTCAGTAATGCCAAGTTCACCGTTTTCTCCCAATAATACAAAGCCAAAGTATGTCAACACAAAGCAGCCCTCTTCCCTTAAAAGCCCATAAAGGTGAACTCTTTTTGTGTAGGTGTTTGTATTTCACAGAAGCGAGTATTTATAGGTGTGTGTGTGTGTGTGTGTGTGTGTGTGTGTGTGTGTGTCTCCACATCTGCTCCCTGAAGGCTGCTGCTTTTAGAAGGTGGACCTGGATCTCCCTCCTGCTTGCTAGGGGGCAAACACATGGTGTCCTGGGGTTTTGAGGATATGTTACCAGCACCTGATGCTAACCCTGGCTCTGGCTCAGAAAACAAAGGTAAGAACACTGGACATTCCTGCCTTTCGAATACCCGAGGTTTGGTATTTTCAGGACGGGCAGAAGCCATGGCTAAATGATAGCAGGGTAGAAGCAGTGAAAATGTTTTATTCCACTGGGAACTAATCTCCTTTAGAGCAAGGGGCAGAGCAAACACTGGTGGTTGTGAGAAGAAGGTTGCTTCTTCCAGAATGTAGGAATAAAAATGCAACCCTGACCCCCTCAAAATAGGGCCTTTGATAAAAAGCAGGGAACCCTTCTTCTTCCAGCCTCTTAATCTCTCTTCTCCAGCTTAATGGTGGCCAATTTTTTTTCACCTGCACCTGGAGGAGTTTTCTTCCAGGCTCACATCTTTCTCCTTGATGCTCTCCAGTTGTCAGTGCTCAGAACTGGATGTAATAAAAGATTTAACTGTAAAATGAGACCATCAAGCTTTTTTCTGTTGGCCTTTTGCAGACCTAACAAGGGTGGCAGCCCTTTGGAAGGTCCTGCCTAGTGCACAGATGACAGTTGGCCGTGACTCAAAATACAAATTTTCTGCCCCGTTCTTGCCCCGAATTCTGTGGCTTTGAAAATAACCGTCCTCCTCCTCCTCCTCCTCCTCCTCCTGAATGCCTCTTGCAGATGCAGACTTAGGCCGCTGCCTGGCAGTGGATGGACTTTATCTTTACACAACCAATTCCGTTGGCCGGGGAATCAGCAAATTAGGCTCTGGATTACACGGTACTTTACGGTAAGCCCTGCACTCTGAGATAGGGATGGCGGTGGAGAGAAAGACAACATTGGGAGGGAACGAAGGAGCCACGAACAGAAGCACCTGATCCAGAGGCCCCCCTCCCCCCTCCGCTCTTCCTTTCAGAGGCTTTGTCTACTCCCGCAACGAGGAACTGGAACCCGGCTGGGTGGCCTTCGGCAATGGCCGGCTGCTGCACAGGCCGGTCTCCTTTGACAGCAAACCTCACTCCCTTTTCCAGGTCATCGATCAGAACACCCTTCAGGTAAAATCAGAGCTGTTGTTAGATTGGCTGTCTGTCCCAGGGCCTGGCTTGTGATCGAGCCAAGTGGTCCTGTCCCCCATTCCCTCCCCCGATCTTCAATAATAATTGATTGTCTCTTGGAAAGCCAGGTGGACTTTCTGAAAGTAAGATTTTTTAAAAAGTCCCTTGTGCGCCTGCTGCCCTTTCCTGGGGAACTTTTTCATCCGTCCACAAATGCTCAGACTGCCCAGCAATGACTTAGGATCTGAGAACTATGCCAGGCAACTCAGTGCATGAAACTGTGATGCCCTGGATGCTTCCGAGATGACTCAGGCGCTCGGTTTCCCTTTGAAAGCTGGAAATCCATTACCAAGAATGTCTGAGGATTAGCGCAATATTGTCTGCTGGCTGCATCTGAGACTCTGGCCAAGAATCCAAGAGCTGAGACAGCAGCAGACAAACGTCGAGCATCAAGTTACATGAGCCCTGGGCTGCTTAGTGTCGCAACCCGGTAATTACACAAAGGAATCTCAGGACAGCTTAGCCAATGGATCCACTAGTGTCAGTGGGCAGGATGGAGGAAACTACCAACTCCCAATTGGAACTCCTGTCTTCCTTTTGGAACATGTGGGTGGTAGAGCCCTTTCTCCCAACCTGTCTGCCCATTGGGACTGATGTTTCTGAGGGGGGAATACCGTGAAAGTAAAGCTGCTTCTAATTTTGAGAAGAATTAAGTCCTGGGGGAAATGACCAGTGGTGGAGAGGGCAGAAAGTTCTTCCACAGTGTAGCTATTAAAAATCTCATTTACTTTCCAATGTGCTTGTTCAGCAAGTGTGACCTTGCAAGTTGGAGTGCTTTTGTTTTGCCGTGATGAGAGAAGTTTTGTTTTCTTTTCAGCGTTCTTCTGCAGCTCCATCTCCTTCTCTCTTCTCCTTCTGTTTGAAATAAAAATACTGATTTTAATTGTAAATGTTAGGCCGGCATATTACTATGCAGAACCACTTGGCATCTTGATGTGTTCAGGATCAGCGTGTCATAATAAATGCCAATAAAACCAGATTTCTCCTCCCTTCTGCCCTGTTTCTCTGCCCAGGTGTGCCAGCTTCTCCCAATGCCCCCCGATCACTTTCCCATAGGCAGCACCATGACCACAGTCCACCTCTCTTCGGATGGGACCTACTTCTACTGGATCTGGTCTCCTGCAAGCTTGAATGAAAAAACCCCCAAGGGCCACTCGGTCTTCATGGATATCTTTGAACTCAAGGTGAGGTCTGGTGCCCAGAAGACGGGCACAAACGGTGCATCTGCCTGGCCCCAGATGTCCTCTGGGTTGCAATGAATACCATACAGATTGGTGAAAGCTCTCTCCTCCTTTTGGCTCTTTGGCCCAGGCGGACAACGGCCTCTGCGTTGCCAGGCCCCTCCAGGAGCGCATCATCCTGATGAGGAAAGAGGGGGACTCGGCCAAGAGCATTAATGAGATGCTGCTCAGCAGACTTTCCAGGTACAGAGCATCCCCTTCGGCCACCCTGGCCGCGCTGACGGGCTCCACCATCTCCAACACACTGAAAGAGGACCAGGCAGGTAAGGGGCAAATTGTGCCCAGGAACCTTTTCTTCCTCACCCAAGGGGGTAGCTGAGCCTTCTTGCTGAACGGGGCAAAACACGTCAGAAACCAGGTACAGCACCTGCTTGTCAGGAGAAGAAGCTTGTCTTCTTCTTCCTTCCTCCTTCCTCCTTCCTCTCTTCTTCTTCAGCTGCTAACACTAGTTGTGGTCTGCCTCTCAAAATGCTACGGAAGACCCCGATCTACACCTGTGGGACGTATCTGGTGATGCTAATCCCGCCTCCAGGAGGCTCCGGCAGTTCTGCCACCCGGTCTCTCTTTGGGGGAAGCAGTGGTTTGTCATCCTTGAAAAGTAAGTTCTCTCCTCTCTCCTGGCCTTGGGGGAGGGGAAGAGCCTGGGGTGGCTTTGTTGACTCCGGCTCTTTTCCACGGAAGTTGGAGAGGCCGCTTTGGCTGTTCCAGGTGGTTGTTTTAGCCACCGAAGGTTGAGCTTTGGCTCTGCCTGAGGTGTAGTTTGCTCTTAGAATTTCGTGAGCTCGGGAGGGATTGATGGCAGATCCCTTCTTTAAAGTCCTAGCTTCCAGTCTGGTGTACAATCTGTCAGATGGGCAGTTTGCAAGCCGAGCAGACCTCATCGATGCTGCAGGGAGCTCCCTTGGACGTGGGGCCCTTGTCCCTGGCCTAGGTAAGTCCCAAAGGTTTGCCCTAGATGCAGGCTGCCACCGGGACGTTCTGAATGAAACTCCACAGTGTGGCTTTCTCTAGCCATTAAGTAGCTGAGCTTTTGATAGAATTGCAAATTTCTTCAGAGCGAATAACTCCTGAACAGTTAAAAAAACCCCCACCAACATTCTGCTGTTGGTGGGAATATGGGTGCAGAGAAAGAAGACAAATTTATCACCAGGGTATGTGTGTGTGGACATGTACAGCAGTCACAGAACTTGGAGGATCATCCAGTCCAACCTCAGGGGACCCCCCACACCATCTCAGATAAATGGTTGTCCAGTCTCTTCTTGAGCCTCGTGGTGCAGTAGTCAGAGTACAGTACTGCAAGCTACTTCTGCTGACTGCTGGCTGCCTGCAATTTGGCAGTGCAAATCTCATCAGGCTCAAGATTGACTCAGCCTTTCCTCCTTCCGAGGTGGGTAAAATGAGGAGCCAGATTGTTGGGAGGCAAGAGTCTGGCTCTAAACCACTTAGAGAGGGCTGGGAAGCACTGTAAAGCGGTATATAAGCCCAAGTGCTATTGCTATTCTTAAAGACTTCCAGGGTTGGAGCATCCCTAAGCTCCGGAGACAAGTTGTCTCATGAAGAGACTGAGATATTTTAGCAGCTGGTATCTCTGGATTTTTGCTCGTTTTGCATCCCAGTCCCCTTTTGATCAAGGGGGCTACCAATGTTTCTGTCCAGGCGCCTGCTATGATGCCATGAACAACATGATCTGGACCTGCTCCAACGACTACATTGATCAGTGGTGCAACCCTGGGAACCAAGCCTTCCATTACATCTGCCAGAGGCTGGGAGTCAGCCATATCATCTTGGAGCCACAAGGTGGGAGCCAAACGGTGCCATCAGCACTGGGAATAACCTGGGAATAACCTTCAAATCATTTGAAATGATTTCTGAACAACCATCGGCGTCCCCTCTCTGTCTCCTTGGTTGGTGGTGATGGATCGTCTTTGTCAGGTGAATTTGAAAAGGACATGATGCTTTTTTTGCAGGAGACGCCATCGCCACAAACGAGGTTATCAATCAGCTGCTGCACCACGTGGGCGCCATGTGCATCCATCAGCTCAACCTGCTGGCAGCCAATAACAACATGCCGATTACAAATTTCCTGGCCAAGCAACACCCGATCGAAGCCCATCACCTCAGCAGCATTTGTGACATCATGGAGAAAGCCATGGTCAACAGCGACACCTGCATCATACGCTGCATCCTGGTGGTCTTTCAGGTATGTATACCTGATCGAGGCACACCTTCGCTCACCTTAGGTGATCCCGAGAGCTCCAATCCTAATGGGTTGAGGAGGAGGAGACTTCCCTGCCAGGTCTCAGTTGTGTGTTCTCTGAACTCAGTTGTTTTCTTGCAGACATTTCATTACCCAAACTAGGTAACACCGTCAGTGCCAGTCTGTTGTGTATTTGGGGAAGAAAACGGGGCACCCCACCAGAGAGTTTTCATCTGCTGCCACTCCGTGGGCATTGCTGACTCCTTGATTGATCCAAGATGTGCTCTGGATTGTTGCCTCTCCCAGCAAAAAGGCCACAATTTAGAGCACAGCCTGAATTACATGCTTGTTCAACCAGAAATAGAATGAAATTCAAGCCTGATCCTCTGCGGCAATATTTTTCAAATATTGGCAACTTTCAGATAGCTGGAGCTTCAACTCCCAGGGTTCATGACTGGCTGGGGAATCCTTGAAGTCCAACCAACGTAAAGTTGGCAAGTTTGAAAAACATCTGTGTTCTGTGGGGTAATCCTGCCTGTTTTTTGGAGGTTCATAAGGAGCAGAATCAGAGCATTTGAATGTATCGACCACTTGCCCTGTTTTCTTCAACTCTTCTCCGATGTTAGTCGTTGGACCCGACCTAGTTATTTCAATAAATTCAGATAAAGTGCAGATAAGCGAAACGTGCATTGCGTCACTGGCTACGCATATATTTCTCCCGCCCATCTTGCATTGCAATGCTTGTCTTGCAGGTGGTTTTTAAATTTTTCTTCAGCCCCCAAACAGAGAAGAATCGGGAGATCGTAAGGCGATCCGGCCTTTTGCTTTGGCAGCTTCTCATGGCCCCAGTTGACCAGATCAGCCCTGACATTCAGAAGGAGGTCTGCTTGGCCATTAGGTAGGTCATCTGGCCTTATCTCAAAAGATCCCAAGGCCTCCCCATTGATGGGAAAGCTCATTCCTCATGAAATTCAATAAAGAAAAACCCCAAAGCAGCTGCTGCTCTTTGCTTCACTTACTAGGACGTGTGAGTGTGCTGTGCTGTTTACCAAGCTTCAGCCCATTTTTTAAAAAAACCATATTCTTACTTTAACCAAACAAATGCTACAGATTTCCAGGCAGGTATCCATAATTCATGTGTCAGTGGGCAAATGATATTGCCAACAGTTCAAAGCATATGCTAGAGTAAAGTCAGTTTATCTTCAGTGCCCTTTTTGTGTGTTTTTGTGCAAATGCTAAGTGTCTGCTTTCTTTCTCTTTTTAAGTTCTGGTCTAAGCATCCTGTACCCTGGAGAAGCAGAAATTAACAACCTACTGAAACTGGTCTTAACTGAAGGTAAGAGTTTTTAAGATGCTGGAGTGCAAATTTGTACGTTAAAAACACACAAACCAGAATATACACTTTGCTGCATGCTTCAGGCCAAGGTGGTGTCTGTGAGACAGTTTTGCAGCACAATCCCAGGCCTCTCTACTTCCCTCCCTCCTTAAATTGGCCCATTCTAGGAGACAGGAACAGTGGCCTGGCCCAGCTTCGAGATGTGATCCTGACCAACATGGCTGAACAGCTCCAGAACAACCGATTTGGAAGTGAAGACGATGAGCATTGCAGGTAAACCTCCCCATGCAGAGGCTGTGCACGCTGGTTGAATGAACTGGAGAGTTTACCTCCTGGGCAACCAAGATGGGTGGGGGAGGTGAAGGCAGCTCTCACGACCGACTTACCGGATGCGCTGCAGTTTGTACTTGAGTCCGCGTGGCTTCCCTTCTAACCTTCCCTCCTCTGTCCTGTCTCTAAGGCTGAACGATGAACTTTTGCACTACATTCTCAAGATCGTGGTCCGAGAATCTTGTATCTTAATCACCAAGTGCCAAATCGTCTCTCGAGATGAATTTCAGAGGCTTCTCTCCACTGTGCCTGTGAGTAACCGTGCCCCCCCACTCCACTGGCTCTCTTCGGGGGCTGCAGTGGGGAGAAGGAGGGGAAGGGGGACAGTTTCTCCTTTTGGGGAATTGAGAAGCCTCGACCGTCCCTGGGATTGGTGGCAGAAGTCTCTGTCAATCTGGCTCTCCTCCTTCCCTGGTTCCTGGTCCAGGAGGTTAACATTTGAGGCTCTCAAGTTCATCATTGTTTTTAACATAAATGGGATTACTTCACGCTAACTTGTCTTTCAGTTTGGTAAGGTCCAGGAACTTGCCATACGTCTCCCCCAGGTTAGCTTGAATTAATGGGTCAACATTTTCTGGTACTTCTTTGCCACGCTGTGACCCCCGCAGCTGGAGAAGGACTGGACGTTTTCTTTGCATTCTCCTGTTTGTGAGTTTGCCTGGGATCTCCGAGAGAGCCAGCTGCCTTTGCTGCTTTGCGAGGCAGTTGGGCCACGAGGGAAACCCCCAATGTCCCCTGTTTGTCTTGAAGGCCGCCTCTGCCTGCCTGCGGTACCTGATGGCTGTACAGAACCACCTTCTGAGTAATACCGTTTTGATTAAGCCTGACGAAAGCGATGACAGTGACAGCTCCTTGCAGGGAGAGACCTTGAAGGTACAGGTAAACACCAAGTCCGAAACTCCACTGCCCTCGCTTTCTCCTGACCCCGGTGCTGCCGCGGCTCCAGCCAACGGGTATGGCCCTCTCCGTGCTCACCGTCTGTGGTTGTGGTTCTGTGACTGGGTGCTTCAGCTCTTCACTCGGCTCGGAGCAGCCCTGGCTCAAAGCTTTCCTGCAGAATCCTTGCATGGGGCCAACGTGGGTTTCCAGCCTCCCCAGCTCTTCCTTCAGCTTAGAAAACTCGTCCCGAGGTGGGGGAGGGGGGAGGAAGCCAGGGGAAAATGCTTTGTAGTTTACAGCTGGGGGGGGGGAATGAGGGTGCCCCCCCCCCGAAGAGTTCTGTGCTCACCTTTGCTAGCTTCTCTCAGCCCTGTCTGGAAAAGGTACCCTTCAAGTCCCTTCTGGCCCAAGCTTGTCCCTGAGGTGCTCAGCCTGTTTTCCTCCAATTCAGCCAGTAAAAGCAGAGTTCCTGAATTCTTTCCATGCACTTCAGGAAATGCTAATGCTCTCCAAAGGATGGTTTTTTTCCCCCCTGGTTGGCTTTGTCTCTGTTGTCTGAACAGTTTAAGATGAGGGAGGGATGTGGCTTGGTCCATTGTGCCCTCTGCTTGGCTGAGCCCCCAAATGGGCCGGGGTCATTTCTCTCTGTTTCCTTCTTGCTGTTCAGGAAGGTTATTAGTGGCTCATCCTTTGTCCTCACTCAGATATGTCCGTCACTGTCTGGAGTCAATGCTAAATGAGTCCACGCCACGTCTCATCCAGCCACACCCATTATTTCGTTTCTGTTTTGTTGTCTTCCGTTCCTCTCTGCAGTTGCTCTCATCCTCTCTTCCCTTCTAGGATGGTTTTGTTCCTTTTCCGGCCCAACAGGCAGGCTGGATTGATCGTTCTGATAAGTACCGGCAAGAGTTGGGTCCCGGCCTGCTTAGCATCCCGCTGCACTATCAGCTGGCTGGAATTTCCTCTGTGGGTTTTGCCCCCTCCTCCAATTTCCCAAAAGACAAACCTTTCTTGGCAGCCAAGGCAAAAAAGGGAGTTGCACCCATGAATCAGGGCAATGGGGATAGTTAGGCAGAATGATCTCAGTTACATTCTAGAGCAGATTTTTCAGGGAAAGGTCAGTCTGAAGAATCTTTGTGTTGGGAAGTTGTGGTTTAGAGAAGCACTAATTGATTCTCCAGTGAAAAGTGTGATTAAATTCAGCTTCCCCATCCTGGTGCCTTCCAGACGTGACCGGGAAACCCACATTAACACCCAGGCCAATGTGGCGGATCTCCCAGCCTCTTGCTGAATCTCTGGATATCAGCTTTTCTGTCTCAATTGGACCGATTTAGGAAGGTTAATTTCTGGCCTGGTAAGAAATGTGGTCTTTGAATTAAGTGGCTTCCAGAATCCATGAAGTGTTCAAGTAGTTTAACAATGAGGATTCATTACATGCAAGGCCTCGGTGGCGAAGTGATTAGAACGCAGCATTACGGGTGGATTCTGCTGACTGCCAGCTGCCAGCTTTTCGATTCTCACTGGCTCAAGGTTGACTCGACCTTCCACCCTTCCGAGGTCGGTAAAATGAGGACCCAGATTGTTGGGGGCAGGAGGCTGACTCCGTAAACCACTTAGAGAGGGCTAGGAAGCAGTATATAAGTCAAAGTGCTATTGCTATTGTTCTTGCAGACAGAAGTGGAGTGATAGGAGCGTAGTGGCATTTCTTTTGTTCAACCTGTCCTGCCACCCCTGCCCCAGGTTGTTGATCCATAGCAAAAGAGTCCTGAGTGGGGAGGGTGGGCTGGTAGATCTCCCACAGGCCCCGCTGCTCCTCAGACCTCGCCTGGCTTGTTATCACGCTCATCCCATTAACTCTGGAAGCCCATCTTTCTTTTGCATGACCCTCCGTGTTGGATGTAGAAGCGGATTGTTCAGTAGGGGCCACCAGGACACAGCTCTGAAACTTGGCTTGTCTCCTTGGCAGGAGCTCAAGACCAGCATCTTGGCTCTGGCCATGCAGATCCTCACGGGGTGCGATGAAGTCCTGGAGAAGCTGCAGCAGGTCACCACTGCCCTGATCAACAGCGACATCCCAGACAGGGAACACAGGTAAGGCCTTTTGTTCCGGAAAGATGCCCACTGTCCCTCCCTCTCAAAGCTGCTTCCAGAAAGAGGCCAAAAGACCCCTGTGAAAATGCCCCCAGCTGAATGGATGTGTCCAGGGGTGGCGAACCTGTAGCTAATTTTATGGCTGTTTTATGGCCAGTTCGGTGAACCGACAAATCCCACCGTGGCTGGCCCTATCCACCCCACCCCACCCCACCCTGGAGTCCTCATTTGAATGCCAGATAAGTGCAGGGTCTGGGCAGAGCTCGGGAAGGGTGAAAAACAAGCCTCCCACAGGCTCCAGAAGGCCCTTTGGAGTCAGGGAAGGCCATTTTCGCCCTCTCGGATGCTTGAAGAAAGCCTCCGTAGCCTGGGGAAGACGAAAACACCCCCTCACACCCCCATAATGCAGGAGGCCGACTAGGCCATGCCCACGATGGCCACGCTCACCCAGCAACCGGGGAGAGAACCAGTTGCTAAAATTTTTGAAGCCCACCCCTGGATGTGTCCTTCAGGGAGGAGGTGAGATCTGAGAGCGCCTTGACGCATCAAACAGCAGTGAGCACAGAGTTGTCCAAGTGAGCAGCCATTGGGCAGGCCATTTCAGAAGGCTCGGCCCCATGGTCCAACTCAGATTTGAGGAGGGAGGACCTGGGGCTGAGGGGAGGTTCCCTGAGAAGATCCTTCCCCGGCCCACTCTCACAAGGCCCAGTTGTGGTGATGATGGGGAACTCTCATTGCAGGTTGAAAGGCCTGGAGCAGGTGACCAAAGCCACCATCCTGGGCCACCTGCTTCCAGTGCTGCTGACCTCCCTGATGCATCCAAATCTCCAGACGCTGATGGTGGCCGATCCGCTCATGCCTCAGCTGGTGCAGCTGGTCCTCTACACCAGCCAGGTAGCGCCTGCTTTTCTCCCCTCCCCCCCCTTTGGCTTGGAGTTGGCCCTAGATTCCCCCCCCTCCTCGTGCCTTGTGGCCCATTGGCCCTGGTGTTGTGTTGCAGACGGCCTTGTTGCTGAAAACTCAGTCTCCGGTTTTCTCGGACGTCAGTGGTTCTCCTGCAGGGGCCTCTGAACCAAGGAGCAAGCTCTTCCCCGATGAGAGGTGAGTGGCCTAAGCATCAGAGTACTCCCTGGATTCTCCCTCCCTCCCTCCCTCCCTTCCTCTCTCTCTCTCTCTCTTCCTGGAGGTTTTGTGCCTGCAGTAATTGTTTTTAACACATCATTGCAAGATGAAGACCTATTCTTGTATGGAAAACCAGTCTTATGAGCTTGTGAAGAACTGGAAGTATAAGCCAGGAGTGACCCACCTTAGCAACTTTAAAACCTGTGGACCAACTCCCAGAATTCCCCAGCCCTGGGGAATTCTGGGAATTGAAGTCCACACATTTTAAAGTCACCAAGGTTGGACAGGCCTGATGAAAGGACCAAACTTTTCCTTCTCTCCATGAATAAAGCAACCCTAAGGCCCGTACCAGAAAACCAGCAAATAAATGAATAATTATGTTCCAAAAGTAAATGTTTAAACCAACATGTGAGCCAGATGGTTGTTTGAGCCCAGTGTCATGCGATGACAGACATTGCTGTCATGTGACAGCAATGCCAGTATTAGGCGTCCACAATTCCTTTAAATCTGTCCTACAAAGTTACTCCTTTGATAACTTCTCCTTTTTTACATTTCATGCCAGAATGCTGGAAGAGAAAGAAGAGCCGGGGTTCCTCACCGGCTTGAAAATCCCGGCTCCTTGGGCTGCTGGCAAGACGGTGGAGACCGTTCACCCCGTCAGGGATAACTACAAGTTTAAGGAGACGGTGCACATCCCAGGAGCCCGTTGCTTGTACCTGAGGTTCGACAGCCGATGCTCCTCCCAGTACGATTACGATAAGGTCAGTTGGGGCCAGACCATAAACTCCACCCTGGGTTCTGGGGCCTGTGAAGAAAGATGGAGCCGCCTTGAAGCCCCTTCTGGCTTGGGAGAAGTTTCCCTTGATGCTCTCTAGGATGCCTGCACAAGATTTGCACGCTCCCCTCGGAGAAGCTCTTCAGACAGGCTTTGATTTGCCCTCATGCCACTGGCTTCTGTCTGTTGTGCTTCTGCTGCAGCTTGTGATATATGCCGGGCCCAACACGAACAGTCGGAAGGTTGCCGAATACGGAGGCAACATCTTGGGATACGGAAGCCGGAGCGTCTTGGGGACCGGGTGGCCGAAAGATTTAGTCAAGGTACCGAAGAGCACTTTCCCGCTCCTGCTGGTGAAATTCCAAGATTTATCTAATTATACATGTTTTAATGGCGGCTAGAATTGTATTTGCTCAAAATTGGAAAAATGATATGATACCGATAGAGGGAAAAATAACTGAACAAATATTCAAATGTGCAGAAGTGAATAGATTTGACACTCGAAATCAAAGAAAAAGAAGAATCTGAATATTATATGGTATGGGATCTGTTTTATCAATGGATAGAAAATAGAACAAATTAAAAGGGGTTGGATGTATTTATGGAGTAATCAGAGAAATTAACATAATAGATATAGTTGATATTATTTACACAGGAATGTGATTATTGTTGGATTGTTAGATTGGACAAGAAAAACACTACTAATAATGGTTAAATAATTGAAATATGTGCCTAATTGATGAACGATTGAAATGGAATGGATTTGTTCTATATAAAAAACAATTTAAAAAATTTACAAAAAAGAAAAAAATAAATTTCAACTCAAAGAAAAAAAAGAAGCCACTTACTCCTATAACTGTACAAAAAATAGATTTCCTGGATCACGGGCATAATCCACAGAGGAGAACGCCGTTTCTAGATTTCCTTCTGTATCTTGCAATAATCAAACGCGGAGGCTCGGCTTCCGCTTGCTTGTTCAGTGGATTCTCTTCTCATCCAAACTGTCAGGTGGAAGGGGACACCGTCACCTTCTCCTTCGAAATGCGGAGTGGCCGAGAACACAACACTCCCGATAAAGCCATGTGGGGCTTTGCCTGCACGGTCCGGGCGCAGGTATGGGCTGGGCTTCAGCTGGGGGAGTAACTAAAAATCCTACTCAATCCTGGCAGCATGCGAACATGGCTTCGTCATTCTTCCAGTTAGAAGGGGTGGTGCGGGGGTGGGGAGGCTGAGCACCAGGTTGTACTTAAGGAGGCAGGTCAGCGTTAATTCACTGCTCCTGAATGGAGAGAAGTCCGTGTATTCGCCTTGTAAATGTGGAGGCGCAGCTCCTTCCAACTTCCTTGCTGCCTTTTTACAGATTTGTGCTCTGCTGGGTTGGCTCTCTCGGTGCTGGCGACTTTTATCGTTATTCATATTCAGACGCCACGTGGGTGCGTGCAGGCTCAATGGTGTGCAGGCAGCCGCCGTAACTCTCCCTCTGTGTTCTCTCTGCTTCCCCTCGGCTACCCAGGAATCCTCGGAAGACGTCTCGGGCGGATTGCCCTTCCTGGTGGACCTGGCCTTGGGCTTGTCCGTCCTGGCCTGCTCCATGCTGAGGATCCTGTACAACGGGCCAGAGATCACCAAGGACGAGGAAACGTGTCAAGAGCTGCTGCGGTCCAAACTCTTGCAGAGGTAGGGAGCCCGGAGTGGGACGGAAGGGGGAGGTCAGCCGCCGATTCCCCACCAGGTGCGAAACCTCCTATCCGCAGCAGAGGGTTCCATGAAAGGACAGTGTGAGTGGCAGCGCCCCCCTTGCTGCTTCCTGAGGCACAAAGCCAACAAGCCGCTCCTTGGGTGCTCTCCTTGTTTCAGATGCCAGTGGCAAGTGGAAGCCAACGGGGTGATCTCCCCAGCCCTCACGCCCAGCCCTTCCCCGCTGCCTCTCACCATTGAGGAAGACCAGGAGTTCACGTACCCATCGGACGTCCTTGTCCCACCTGTGGGTCACTATTTTGACCTGCCCCGAATCCGACTCCCGCCCGGAATCATGATCAAGCTCAGGGAAATATCTGGCCGTGCCCGCCCTCAGTTTCGGCCCAGCATCAGGTGGGTGGGTGAACTTCTTTTGGTCACCCTTGCTTTCTCCACATCTGCAGCTGGAGAAAACGCCTGCAGCCTCACTCAGAGATTTGTCAGGAGGTCAAACGTTGGTCAAATGTTGATTTGGGGGGGGGGGGTTTCGCCCTCAACAGAGAGGTGATCCAGCCGGACGTGATGGAGGAAATGGTGGTTTCGTGCGTGATCAAGCACTTGAACCTAGTCGACGCGCTCCAGTCTCTCATCAACTTCCAGTATCAGGAGGAGCACGCTGAGGAATACGATCTGCTTTGCAAAATCATGGGAGAAACCTTCAAGAAACTGAATGCCATGGAAAGACAACTGCAGGTAATGCCTGCCGTGCAAATCTAGTGGCTGCTTTCAGCTGCAGGTCCTGGAGGCTCACAGTGGGCTGGACGTGAATTATTTTTCCTGAACTCCTCCTCTTCCTGAGGGAAGGAGGGCTCCAGCTTTTTCATGGGTTTTCTTCCCTCCCTTTTTGGCCAGAGTGTGGCTGAACTGGAGCAGAAATGGCAAAGTGAGGTGGAAGACGCCATGCATCGGAAGCTGGAAAATAATGTGCCCTTCTTCTATGATTATCACTTTAATGAGGTAAAGGCCAAGAACCTCAGATTATTGGTTTGGTGTTGGCTTCTTCTTGAATTAGCCTTCCCTTTCTCTCAATTCCTGTGAAATGCTGAGCTGTATTTTTCACTGCTCCTGGGAAAACCACATGCAGCTTTAAAACTGGCTGCCTGATCCTCTGTTGGAAATAAGGTGGAAATAAGGTGTTGGTCCTGGGAACGGCTGGCTTCTCCAAGCGTGTATGCCAGCGAAAGAGGTCTCCGGAGGGTCCTGGGAAGTCTTTGGGGGTTATAAGCCAAACTGGAATGTCAGAAAGAGCATCTCTCCATGTTTTAGTTCTTCCAGATATCTGGAAAAGGGCCTCAGTCTGGAGCAGGGAGCACTTTGTGTGGAAATAGAAGCCCTCATGCGGCAGAAACCTTGGGAATTCTTGCAAAGAAGAACCAAAAGAAGCATATAAATTAAATCAAGCGAAATAATAGATTATGGGCTTCCGATGAAGCCTCTGAGAGGCTCCCCCGCAGGGCAGGAAGGCAGTGGCCACCTTCCAAGGGTTCTCCTTGGACACCTGAGCCTTGGGGATAGACTGTTTCTGAATGTGGAGAGGCAGCTTTCACCCATAAAGGGTCAGACTTTCTTTCAGAAAGAGAAATGAACTCCTCTGGTCCCCTTTTCCCACATGTTTGCTTCTCTCCCCACTTCCCTTCCTTTCAGAGCAAAATGAAAGAGTTGGAACTTCTGTGCTCAATGAAGGAGATTTCTTTTGATGGAGGAGATCTCGAGAACATGGTCCTTTCGCTGAGGTTGGTGCCACTCTTGCAGTCTTGTGATGGGAAGCCTCTTGCCCACCTCTGCTCCTTCCTGGTTGGTGAAGGGGGAGATGTGTGAAGGTTGCTCCCCAGCCCTGGAAGCCGAGCCTGTCCGGCCCTTTGCCTCCTTCTAGAGCTAGAAGGAGGCAACCAACCTGCCTGTCTCTGGGCTTTCCCCTTCCCGGCTCTTTAGGGAGAAATTCTTCCAGGAGGTGAACTTGGTGATTCAGAAGCCTTCGCATCCCATGGCAAAGACTAAAATCCTGGTCAAAAGCCTGATGAACCGAGCAGAGCTGCTCCTGCACGTCACCATCGCTGCCCAGTCGGGCCTCACCCGAAGCATCTCCGGCACCCCGGCAGAGACGCCAGGCAAGGAGGAAGGGGAGGGGCCAGGCTGGCCTTCACCTTTGAGCACCTTCCTGCACAGCCGAGATCGAGAAGGCCTCCCCTCCCTTCCTGGATCCTTTGTGGGTTTTCTGTCCACGAAGGCTCAGCCCTCTTTCTGCTCTTTAACGTGCAGCGTGCAAGTCAGCCTCGGAAACCAAGGTCATCTCCCATGCAGTTCGCCAGCCAGTCTTCCTCCGCAGCATGTCGGCACCCTCGGATCTGGAGATGATCGCAAGCGAAGACCTGGAGTTCACCCTGTCCAGCCAGAGGTCAGCACCCCCTCTCTGGGACGAACGTCCGGGCGGTTGGCTGGTCCCACTGATCTCCCCTCTCGTGTCTGTCCATGCAGGCGGCGCCACATTCCCAGCCACAGGAGCAGCTCCTTCACCCTCCTGCAGTCGCTGGCCATCGACGACAGCCGGCACAAGCCCACCTACAGCGTCCTGCTAGGACAGCTCTTTGCCTTCATCGGAACCAATCCTGAGCAAGCGGTAAGGCCCGCCTCTTGGGCTTATCCAATCCAAGTCAGCGGCCTCACCTGGCCAGGCACACTTCAGTTTTCCAGTAAACCTCACCGAACAGAAACCTTTGTAAGCGGCAGGAGAAAAAGCCAACAGCTTCTGTTATCTGTGAATATTTAAAGTCCCATCAGGCTGTTTAAAAGCTCATTTAAGTTATTAAAATAATATAAATCACTAACTCAAATATTATCTGATTATTTAAATAGCT
This sequence comes from Laticauda colubrina, assembly GCA_015471245.1. Lineage (NCBI taxonomy): Eukaryota > Metazoa > Chordata > Lepidosauria > Squamata > Elapidae > Laticauda > Laticauda colubrina. Next base: position 2,236,511 of record BLBF01000090.1, on the reverse strand, counting down.
TGTCATTTAGGAGGTTGGAATGTCTAAGAATGTTCTAAAATTTGTTTTTGTTCTGGCCATAGTGGGAGTCCCTATTCTTTTTTTTTTTTTAACTCAGTGAATTTTCCTTCAGGGGAAAGCTTACACCTTGATCCCTCTCAAGCGAGTCGGTCAGTGGTTCCTGCAGTCCACTCATCCTGGCCCCTATTCTCCTAGGTGTCCAGCAGCAGCTTCCTGTTGGCCGCTCAGACGCGATGGCGGCGTGGAAACACCCGGAAGCAGGCTTTGGTGCACATGAGGGAGCTACTGACGGCTGCGGTCCGTGTGGGCGGAGTGACGCACCTGGTGGGCCCAGTCACGATGGTGCTCCAGGGAGGCCCACGGTCAGTCCCTGCTTTCCTTGGCAAAGCTCCCGAAAGCAGTCCTCTAAAAAGCGGTCCTTCGTGAACTTGGCAGCTTACAGAGAGCTGGACTTTGACTCCCAGAATTCCCCAGCCAGCAATGGTCCAGACCTCTTATCCCCTCCCACCCGGGGTGGGATTCAATTTTTTTAACAACCGGTTCTGTGGGTGCGGCTTAGTTGGTGGGCATGGCTTGGTGGTCATGTGACTGGCTGGGTATGGCCAATTCAACATCACTCACATCAAGGCTCGCATCTCCTCCCCTGGCCTCGCTTGACTGTGGGGATGCTGCAACAATCGTAAGTGTGAAAAATGGTTATAAGTCACTTTTTTCAGTGCCATTCTAACTTTGAATGGTCCCTCCACACAAGCAAAGTACCAGCAAAGGAGGAAAAAAAACCTCCAGAGAAATTCCTGAGACAGGAAGTCACGTCCTGCCAAGAATGTAATAAGGGTTAACGGAGAGGCATTTTCTGAGCAACACCAGAATGTTTCCTTCCTGCCTTCCTTACAGGTTCAGCCCTGTAATTTCTTCTAACAACTGGTTCTCTGAACTGCTTAGAATGTTAACAACCAGTTCTAGCGGATAGGTGTGAACTGGTGGAATCCCACCCCTGCCCCCACCTCTTCAAGCTGCCTTGAAAAATCCCAGCACTCCCTGGGATATTTGCATCAACCTTTAAGGATCGAACAGCCTCCAAGCGGGTGGCGTCTTGTGCTCGGGGGCCTCTGACTTTCTCCCTTTCCACAGAATCGAAGAGCTCACCTGCGGAGGGATGGTGGAGCAAGTGCAGGAGGCCTTTGGGGAGACCATGACGTCGGTGGTGGCCCTGTGCGCGCGCTACCCCATCGCCTGCGCCAACAGCATCGGCCTGCTGTGCACCATTCCCTACACCAGGTGAGCCAGAGAGCTGCCTTTGCCGTGCCCGGCCTCAGGGTTTCCGTTGCCCTCTGCCCTCTCCAGCCTCCCCCGGGCCCAAAGTTGACCGGCCTCTGCGGCTTCCTTTCCCCCTTCCCTCCCCAGGAGCGAAGAGAAGTGCCTGGTGAGGAGCGGCCTGGTGCAGCTGATGGACCGCCTGTGCAGCTTGAGCAGCCAGACCGAGTCCAGCTCCAGCGAGAAGCAGACCAAGAAGCAGAAGGTAGCCATCATGGCTTGGGCCGCTTTCCAGGTGCTGGCCAATCGTTGCGTCGAGTGGGAGAAGGAGGAAGGTAGGAGCTGTGCTGGCCCTGCAGGAAAAGCGAGGCTGCATGGGGAGTCCAGTGGGAGAGGGGGAGGGCCCCTTTTCACAGCTCTCATCGGGGCCGTCCCTTTTGCAGGGGGATCCACTGAGGCTGTGCATTCGGGCCTCGCTCGCCAGGTCTCCAGTCTCCTAACCAATCACCTGGCCCGAGCCACCGAGTGCTGCAGCAACCAGGCAGCTGGCAACGATGCCTTGCAAGACGTCCTCAGTCTCCTGAATGACCTTTCCAGGTACTGTGTTTCTCAGCCATGGCGACTGGAAGAGGCGGGGGCTCCCAACTCCCAGAATTCCACAGCCAGCTGAGCTACCAGCAGGCCAGGGTTTCCCAACCGTGGCAAGTTAAAAGATGGCTGGACTCCCAGAATTCTCCTGTCCAGACCTCTCCACGATACCATGGTTGGGAAGCAATGGTCTGTTTGACGGTCTCTGGCTCGAGGGTTAGAGGTTAGGGGTTGAATCCTGCTGAGCAGTAGCCCCCACCTTATCAGCCATGGTTCTGCTCTCCGGTCCAGCTGTCCTGAAATGGAATCCATCCTTCCTTCCTTCCTTCCTTCCTTCCTTCCTTCCTTCCTTCCTTCCTTCCTTCCTTCCTTCCTTCCTTCCTTCCTTCCTTCCTTCCTTCCTTCTCCCCCCCAGGAGCCACATTGGCAAAGCCATCCTCAGCCAGCCAGCCTGCGTCTCCAAACTCCTGTCTCTGCTTTTGGACCAGCGCCCCTCCCCCAAGCTGGTGCTCATCATCCTTCAGCTCTGTCGCGCTGCCCTTCCCCTCATGAGCGTGGAGGACTGTGGGAACGTGGAGCTGCCCCCCTGGAGCTACTCCGTGCCCTCCCTGAACAGCGAGCAAGACGACCCCAGCGACCCGGCTTCCAAGATTGCCTCCCTGCTCTTGGCCAAGCTGGCGGATTACGTTGTTCCAGGTAGCTAAGGGCCGAGTTTCCTCCACATCAACGTGGCCTCTCCTTTCTGAACCCCTGGGAAGTTTTGGAGGAATATTCCCTGTTTCCCCTTTGCAGCTGTGAGATGTGGCGACTCCAGAATTCCATGGTTGGGGGTTGGCCGGGTTACTAAAAAACCTCATTACTTCGAGTCCTGCGCTTGATGGATGTGCCCCACAAAATCCGGGCAAATGAGCTGCAGGTTGAATGAAGCTGGTAGGGAACATTTCCTGGCTGGAATCAACATTCCTTCTCCTCCCCCCCCCCCCAAAAAAAAAAAAAAAAACAGGATGCCAGACGGTTCTCTCCCCAACCGCTTCGGAGCCAGACATGTCCCTGGCGAAGGCGAACCCCAAAAGTTCCCTCAAAGGAGACAAAGACCCAGGAGAAGAGAGCGAGGCCGTGGACGGCAAGCTCTCCATCTTCATTCACAAACGGGAAGACCAGTCGTCTCACGAGGTCCTCCAGCCGCTCCTGAGGTAACCCCGCCCGAGGATGGCGCCGTCAAGAGCCACGTGTGGACCTTCCACGTTCTCACCCTCTGTGCTCCTTCTGTTCACAGTAGCTCCGAAGGCCGCCCCTTCCGCCTGGGAACAGGGGCCAACATGGAGAAGGTGGTCAAGATGGACCGAGACATGACCAAAGTAAGAGCAACCCCTCCGGGGGCTTTGCAAAGGGTCCCAGACCTTGATGGGCCCCAGTGGTGGCACCTTCTGCCCTCCGAGTGAGGATTCCACACTGAGGACGTGGCAGGGGCCACGGCAACCCAGGCCTTCCTTCCTTCCCTTCCTCCCCAGAGTGGCTGCTGCGAGGTGATCACAGAGGAGGCGGCTGCGGCTTTGCGAAAGGCCACCAAGTGGGCCCAATCTGGGCTGATTGTGAGTGTGGGCCCCCCGGTAGAGACGGCCAGTCCCGAAAGCACCAGCAGCCTCTCCACGGGGGACAAGAAGAAGACAGCTCAGACCTCCACCTGCAGGGAGCGGAACTCGGAGCTGGCCAGGTAGGCTGACCTCTGACCCTCCAAAGAGCTAGCGGGGGGTGTGGGGTTCCTGGATCTGGGAAGCAGCTCTGCAGGTCGATCCCTCGCTCTCAGCTCCACTTCGGTGAGGGAGGGCCAGACACCCTGAAGGTGGCGGGCAAGGGGGACGCTGGAGACTGACTCCCCTCCCTCATCTCAGGACTGACCCCGTGCGGCCCTTCATCAGCGGACACGTGGCCAACAGCATGGCGGCAGAGGTGATTGCTCTGCTTCACAGCTTGCTCATGGCACCTGAGTCGAACGCCGCTCAGATATGGACCACCACTGCCGAGAAAGTAAGTGGGGGAAGGACTCGCAGTCTCGCACTCCTCTCTCGCCCTGCCCTGCGTTGGCTTTGGGGGTTTTTTAACCAAGCTTGTCATTCTGCAAGGGAACAAGGGCATCTGGCTCTCCAGCAGTGAAGGATGCCTCCTGCCTCTGCTGGTTTGGGCTGAGAGGAGTGCCCAGCCTTTGGTGGGCATCTGCAACTCCCTTTCATCCTTCCTTTGCCTCCCCAGGGCTGCCTGGCTCAGGGTTACTTTGGGGGAGGGGGGATGTTCTTTATTCTCTGCAGCCAGCTGGCATCATGCCTCTCAGTCCCTCAGGTTGGTGAGAAAGTTTTAAATGTTTGTAAGCCTGAAATGGAAGCATTTCCATAGAAAAGGACCCTGGGGATGAATGAATGCGCGATGCCTAATGCATTATGTGAGGCAACAGTTTTTGGCCAGATTCCCATTTGCTTTGTAACCCACCCACCCCCATACATGGAGAAGGGTCTTGCCGGGAAGGCGGCTCCAACGTGCCCACCCGCTTGGGCCTCTTCCTGTTCCCAGGTCTTGTCTCGTGCTCTGATGTACATTCCCCAGCTGGGGAAATATGCCGAGAGCATCTTGGAGAATGGCAGCAGCAACGGAAGGAAGCTGGCCAAGCTGCAGAGGATCGCTCGCCAAGCGGTGGCTGCCCTGTGTGCCCTGGGCGGCTTCAAGGAGACCATCAAAATCGGCTCCGAAGTTCAGGTGGGCACCGGCCTATTATCACTCACCACACCCCAAAGAGACTAACCGTTGTGACTGACATTTTGGGCACCGTTTCTCCTGGCCTCCCCATTGGATGGCTCTTAAATGTATTCCCCCACCTTCTCTTTCTCCTGTCAACAGGTGTTGGGTAGAGGAATTGCCAGAAGTGTTGGAGTGGTGGCCTCCATTAATGAGCAGGAAGGGATAGCCACGGTCAAATTCCCACCGGTCAATATAGACTGCAGGAAGGCCTCCCAGGCCTCAGACATTTTAACAATTCCATTATCGAGGCTCTGCATTCCACGGTCAGAGGTGAGTCCACTTTAACCCCCAGAACGGAGCAGGTCAGTGTGTGAATGTTTAAATTGAAGGTGCAGTTTCTATAACTTTGTTGCTTATCCTTATTGTTGCATGTATATATTGAGAGCTTACGTACCGGAAACAAATTCCTTGTATGTCTCATCACACTTGGCCAATAAAGAATTCTATCTTCAGGCTAAACTGTTAGCTCCAGAGTTTAGATCATTAGAAAGGCCAATTCCAAAAATAATGGTGGTGGGGAGAGAACTTTTAAGTTTTCTATATCTAAAGAAGGCAATTTAGAAAGTCAATTGCAGTAAACCCCCAAAAGTACCCAGCTACCTCGATTCTTCTTCTTGGCTGGCAGACATTCATTTCCGGTTGGGACAATGCCTCTGCCACAATGAGACCAGGTCCTTCCTTCACTTTCCAGAAAGTAACCACTTCTGGCTTTCCCCCTGCTCCTCAGGCCTTGCCTCTGCAGAAGCTGTCCATCACTGAGAAGGTCGTGCAAGCCGTCCAGTCCATGTTGCTTCCGCAGGAGGGCAGTCTGTCTATCCACACCTCGCTTCCTGCCACGGGAGACGGCTCGACACCAGTCATGGCAGTGGTCCGTCTGCTGGCTGAAATCCGAACCAGGTGGGTGGGGACGGATCCCATGGCCAGATCAAACTGGAGTCCTGTGGGGACTCAGTCACCCCGTGGTTGTTTGCCCGTGGTAGTTGATTTGCCTGACTGGGGTTTAAGTTCAGGGTTCAAGGCCTTCTATTGGGTGAGTTTTCCAGCAAGCAAAATGTCCCAACATTTTCCTTCAAGGCCTCATGAGCTCTGTTCCCTCGTTGCTTGTTTTATCAACATGGTGGTCTCCAGAAGGCATTGACCATTCCCAAGGACTCCTAAAGACACGCTTTGCTTTTTCTCTCTCTCTCTCTGACACTCCCCCCCCCTCCACTCCCAAGAGCATGTCTGGTGATGGCCCAGCTCTTGGAGGACACCTCCTTCTGTGAAGAATTCATCCAGCAGTGCCCAGCTGCTGTGGAAGTCCTCAACCTTGTAGCCCAGGAATGCAGCCCTGGTAAGAGCTGAGTCTTTGGTCACAGTCGTTTAGACTGGGTTATTGTGACCGAAAAAAATATTATTCTGAAAGGAGTAAAGAAGAGGCTGCCTGGAAAATATTGTGGATTAAAGAAACAGGACCAGACTGTAGAGATCCCAATTCAAATCCCTCCTGGATTTGAAGGCCACCTAGCTGGTTTGTCATTCTCAACCTTACCCAGTGTCCTTGGCGATTAACTTTGGTCCTCTCCTTAATCACGTCAAGGACAGGCAGGAAAAAAAGCAGCTGGGAACCCCTTGGCTTTGTGGTCTGACCAGCACTTGGCCCTTTGGAGGAAGCACTTGGCGCATGAATACTACCTGAGACTAGAAATGTAGCTTCAGAGACATTCTTACAGGAGTGAGTTGGGTCTGAAGAGGCTTCCTTTGACACCTTCTAGGGGAGCGGCTCCTTGTTGTTGAAGCGCAGTGCGAAAGGTTACGGATGCTCTACCGCGATAGCGCTCGGCCACCCCCACCTCCCCTCCAGGCAGACCGAAGACAGGTAAATACAGAGCAAGAAGGGTGGGCTTAAAGCCGCCTTTGGGTTCGAGGCTGCCACCGGTCAAGGATGCGGTTCCTGGGGTGCTGCGGTCACCAGTTGATACAGCCTTGATAGCTGTGTTTAAATGCAGCTCTGTGTCTTCTTGGTTCAGCCTAAAGAAATCACCTGGAGCCCCTCAAGGGTCTTCCCACCTGTGCGAGCCTGCATGTTCTCCTCTCATCTCACCGCGGTGACCTTCCTGGCGGACCCCAGCGCTGGGGGAGGGCTTCCTCGGGGCACCTTCATTTATGCCACCTTGGCAGTTCCTGTGCAGGTGAGCATTCACAGCGGGCCCAGCTACCGTTCGGGAAGGCCGCTGTGAAGCCCTTGGCTCACCTGCTGGGGCCGCTCCTTTCCCAGGCGCCCTCTTTCTACTGGGAGATCGAAGTCGTGTCCTACGGAGACGCAGATGACGACACGGGCCCCATTGTCTCCTTCGGCTTTGCCACGGAAGCTGAGAAACGGGACGGAGCATGGACTAACCCTGTGGGCACTTGCCTCTTCCACAAGTAGGTTTTGGAGGTGTGAGAGCAAGAACTGGAGCCTTGGGGGGGGTGGGGGTGTCTGTTGCATTAAGTGAAACAGGGCCAGGGCAGCTCTGGGCTGGCAAGAGGATCCCTCAATGAGATAAAGCCACTTTCAGAGGGTCTGCCTAGAATCCGTTCACTAAGACGTTGCTTTACCCTCGTCCTGAGAACCATCACACACATTTGCTTGCCTGCCACGGCCAAGTTTAACTGCTAAGCCTGGGACCCTCCAGGGGAGAGTGGGAGCTTCCTCTGTGAATGTGTCCCTTCCTTCCTGCATTCCCAGCAACGGGCGAGCTGTCCATTACAATGGTTCCAGTTTGCTGCAGTGGAAGAGCGTGCGCCTGGATGTGGCCCTCTCCCCTGGTAAGCCCCCTCCAGCCTGTGGTTTAGCAGAAGGCGTCTTCCGGGGTGGGTGGGTGGGTGGAAGAGCCCCACTCAGTCCCTCTCTGGTCCCTTGGCCTCCTCCACAGGTGACGTGGCAGGCATCGGCTGGGAGCGGACGGAAGGGACCCCTCCTCCTCCAGGGCAGCCGGCCAAAGGCAGGGTCTACTTCACCTACTGTGGACAGCGGCTGGGGCCGTATTTGGAAGACGTGTCGGGAGGAATGTGGCCAGTGGTCCATATCCAGAAGAAGGCAGGTTAAACATCACACCTCTCTTTCTGTTCAGATGGGCCAGGGCTCAGCCTGAAGTGTAACATCATAAAGCAATAGCACTTAGACCGATATACTGCTTTACAGCCCTTTCTAAGCGGTTTACAGAGTCAGCCTCTTGCCCCCCAACAATCTGGGTCCTAATTTTACCCACCTCGGAAGGGTGGCTGAGTCAACCTTGAGACGGTCAGGATTGAACTGCTGGCAGTGGGCAGTGAGTTTGCCTGCAATGCTGCATTCCAACCACTGTGACACCACGACCCTCCCTTCTTTCCTTCCTTCCATCCATCCATCCTCCCTCCCTCTCCACCTAGCAATAGCACTTAGACTTATATACCGGTTTACAGTGCTTTTACAGCCTCCTCTAAGCGGTTTACAAAGTCGGCCTCTTGCCCCCCAACACTCTGGGTCCTCATTTTACCCACCTCAGAAGGAGGGAAGGCCGAGTCAACCTGGAGCCTGGGGAAATTTGAACAGCCGATTGTCAGCGGAAGTGGCCTGCAGTACAGCACTCTAACCACTGCACCACAGAGACTCTCTTTTATGTCATATATTTTGTATAAGAAGCAAGCCTTTTAGAGATTAGCTGAGCTTTTGTGGACTGCCATCGTCTTCCCTGCTGTTTAATCGATCATAAGAACCCAGAACAGGTGGAAGACAGGGACTATTTTGTCTTGTGCTGAAAATCTTGGCAAAGGGAAAAGCAGGTCTGAGTATAACATCACTCAGCATTTATTTGATAGTAGAAGCCCTTTTTTCCTTTCCAATACCATGGTTTTCCTTGCAGAGAGCAGGAGCATCCCAAATGCTCTACAAGAGCTGAGCTCTTTTGTGTTACTGTTTCCTTCTAGAACACCAAAGTCCGGGCCAATTTTGGGTCTCATCAGTTTGCCTATGTGGAGGGACAAGCCCACCGAAATGCCGCCGACCTCTGCATCGACCTGGCAGAAGAGATCAGTGCCAACTTCGAAGTGCTGCCTTTCGCCATGGCCTCTGACAGCGACAACGATGCCGGCACCAGTAGCGCTTCCGATCCTGGACCTCATGGGCCTCCTTGCAGGATCGCAGCCGTGGCTACCACTCAGCAACGTGAGGCTCCCCTGTGCCTGCTGCTTGTTCCGCCCCACCCTGCTCTCCCTTGCAAAGCAAAGTCAGAGTAACGCAGGAAGGAATTGCTTAGCGGTGGCGTTCTAGGGGAATCTCTAAAACAGTAGATTCCAACAGGCACATTGCCTTTTGCTATAAAAGGCTGAATTATTTCCTTTTGGAGACAAAGTGTCCCACTTTGTCAGTCAGTCATCAAAATATATCTAATAGCTGCTAACCAGCATGGCCAAAATGTAGGACAGGACAGGATGGAATCAGATTAGAAACAGAAACAAGAATAGAAGTAGAATAGAATAAGAAATAGATTAGAACTCGAAGAGGATAGGGTAGGGTAGGATAGAGTAGAGTAGAGTAGAGTAGAGTAGGAGAGAATAGGAGAGAATAGAATAACATTAGAATTAGAATAGAATAGGAGATAATAGAATAGAATAAGGAACAGATTAGAATTAGGATGGGACAGAATTAGAATAGAATTCGAATAGAATAGAACTAATATTAGAATAGAAATTAGAATTAGAATAGAATAGAATAAGAAATAGATTAGAATGAGGATAGGATAGAACAGAACAGAATTCTTTTTATGGCCAAGTATAATTGGACACACAAAGCATTTCTCTCTGGTGCAGAAGCTCTCAGCATCCATACAAGCAACAAGTGATGAATCATGACCGCAATCATATTACAATCACCCTACATCGTAAGACACAAACAACCAAGTGATGGTCTTAAGGGGCTAAAGGCCTGGGTCGTGGGGGAGAGAACTGCCCCTTCCTGAGCCTTCCCCTCTCTTAATGATCTGCCCCACCTCTCCCTCCCCCTTTCCAGAGTACGACAGCGACTCCTCTTGTCATTACAAAACGGAGCGCAGCTACGAGAACTTCATCATCTCTGGACCAGACCTTCACCCTCCGCCCATTGCAGATGATGAGAGCGACGATGACGATGACGACGACGTCCCCCGGGTGAGCAGAGCAAGGGGCGCCATGCTAGAGCAGCCGGAAGGGGGGGGAAGGGCCCGCCGTCCTTTCCTCGTTCGTGGCTGGGCACCGCCTGGTCCCCTCAGCAAACCCCTCCCTTCCTCTGCAGGAGGACCACTATGCCCTGCTGGTGAAGGCCTGGGAGACCAAGGTCTTCCCCACAATTAGGAGGCGCTTCCGCAATGAAGCAGAGAGGAAATCCGGCTTGGATCAGATTAAGGGAGCTCTGCAGTTAGGTAAATGTAGACCATTTCTCTTTGGAATGTGACCCCAGCCTCCCGCCTCGGCTTCCCTGCCTCTTCCTCTTTCTTTCCTGGGTGTTGCACGAGAGGCTTTGGCGCATCTGCCGGAAATTCTGGTTAGGGGGATCCGCCCCTCAGCCCAACCCATCTCTAACCTATCCTTGATTGGAGGTCAATCCAGAGGCTGGTTTGTATTTCAGGGATGGTTGACATAGCGCGGCAGACGGTGGAGTTCCTCTACGAGGAAAATGGGGGCATCCCTCGCGATCTCTATCTCCCCACCATCGAGGACATCAAAGACGAGGCCAACAAGTTCACCATCGACAAAGTCCGGAAAGGTGCACCTGCTTAGTGACCAGGAGGGGCTTTGGATCTGTCTGTCTCTGCCCCCCTGGGGGCTTGTGGGGAGAGGGCAAAACGGCCCCCTGAAAGGGCTGCTCAGAGGCCCTGGCACTAAACCTCCCCTCCTCTTCCCCCTCCTTCTTCCAGGTCTGACGGTCGTGACCCGTTACCCGGAGAGCAACAACGTGACCACCAATGCCGTGGCAACCGCCCTGCCCAAGTTTGCCATCCGTGGGATGCTGAAGACCTTTGGACTGCACGGCGTGGTCCTGGACGTTGATTCGGCAAGTAGAGACTCGCTGTTGAAGCCAGGAGGGGGGGTCCTGGGCACCCCATGCCAAACGTCTTGGGCAACAGTGGAGTTTGTCCTTCCAGGTGAACGAGCTGGTGCAGGTGGAGACCTACCTGCGGAGCGAGGGGGTCCTGGTCAGGTACTGGTACCCGATCGACATGCTGGAACGACCCCCGGCTGGCTACAGGAGGACGGCCACCAACGGGCTGGTTTCTTTGGACAACTCGAACATCCAGATCCACAGGTGAGCGGCTATTCAATCCATTTAGACATCCACGAATGTTGAGGGTATGCAGTTGCTCCTCGATGGCACCAAAACGTCCCTTGGAATGTGCAGTTCTGGGCACATGTGTTGGCCTTCCTCCTCCTCCTCCTCCATGCGGTGCAGCTGGTGGAGAAAGTGTGCTTCAGAAAGACGCTGGGTCTCTTTCAGGGAACTCCTCCGCTGCGAAGCTGTGCTGGCCTGCCTCTACTGCCGGATGGCCCTGCTCAACATCTTCGCCCCCAAAACGCCCCACATGTTCACTCAGCTCTTCAGCGTGCGGGATATCACCCTGGAGCACCTGCAGCTGCTCTCCAACCAGCTCCTGGCACCGCCCCTTCCAGGTAGCCCCACCCCCTCCCAGCCCTGTCGGTGAGTGGGGCTCTGCAGCTTTGCCCCTAAACCCATCTGCGTATGGAAAGAGGCCAGCCCCTGTCACGGCTGGGCTGCGAACCCAGTTGGTTTTCATAAGGCAAAAGAGTTGAAGGGGGCCTTTTGTTTTCCTTCTTCCTGCCCAGATGGCACCATCAGCTCCACGTCCATCCTCTTGGCCCAGTCCCTCCAGCACTCCATCCACTCCCAGAACTGCTCGGCCACCGAGCTCTTCTACCAGGGCAACGCCCAGACGGTCCAGGAGTGGCTCACCATCGCCATCGCTCGCACCCTGCACCAGGGAGAGGAGAGCTTGCTTGACCTGACCAGACAGCTCTGCTGCTTCCTGCAGGCAAGTTGGGAGGGGAACCGCACAGCCTCCTCCTCCTCCTCCTCCTCCTCCGCTGGCTTCCCCGCTCCTTTGGGGGCCTTTTGGGGTGCAATCGGCTTGTAGTTTGCACTCGATCCAGCTTTGCTTTCTGCCTTCAGAATGCCCCTGAGCATTTCCCCTCGGAAGAGTTCCCCATTTCGGAGTCCAAAGTCAACATGGACGTCCATTTCCCCGGGGCTGCTTTTGTCATCGTGTCCTGCAAGGAGAGCCAGGCTGGATTCCGCAAAGAGTAAGTGGCCCCAGCGGAGAACGAGGAACTCTGTGGCTGCAGCCTGGTTTCTTCTCCTCCCCCGCTGACTCTCTTCAACTGTGCCAGGGTGCCAGAAAGGGAAGCTTGCTGGCTAACCCATCCTTGTCTTTTCCAGCTCGTCCCTCTACAAGGCCCCCTGGGCCCGGATCTTGCTCTACAGCCTGGGCCACAAGGTCAAGAAGAACGGCCAGCTGAACCTCATCGAGGCTGTGTGCTACCCTCGGGACGCTTCTCCCACCAACACGGGCCTGACCCCACCGCCCACTACCAACCAGTATCCTTCGGTCATCATCTCCACAGACAAGGTCCACATCAAACTGGGTACGATGGGAAACCAGAACTTTGGATGAATGGCTACAGGCTGGCCAGGAATTCTGGTTCTAATCCATTCGAGTTGAGCCAGGGGTCAGGAGAGTCTCTGGACACAGCTGGGACTTGTGCAGCTGGAGCTCAGAGACCAACAGAGCTACTTTCATTGGCCCAGACTTTCCAGTCATGTTGGGAATGAAGAGATGATGCCCTTGTTTTGGGGCAGGAGGAAGTATGCTGGGTGCTGATGTGTGTCAGATATTTTGGTGTTTAGGTTAGCCTCCTAAACAGGGGAGCTGTTCCAAGCCTACATTCTGCCAATAAGCTCTTCTGCTTTTCTGGGTCTCCGTTCAAGGCGTGTCCCCACCTCCTGGTGCCGTGCTGGTCCTGCACTCCCTTCCACTGGAGTTCCCCCTGGCCGTGGCATTCGCAGAGCAGCTACTCGCCTGGAAGCAGGAGGACGGTGAGGGAAGGTCCGAAGAAGAGCAGGACGCCATCCCTGCCTCGGTGTTCCTGCAAGTAGTGGAAATCCTAGGTGAGAGGGGAAGGGGTTTGTGGTGCAAAATGTGGTTTGGGGGGATTTTATGGCCCTTGAAAAATGGCATCAATAGAACGGTCAGCTGAAACAAAAACGGGACATTTGCAGCACAGAAGCGTGTAGACCCTGGGTGAAAAGGAATTGGCCACCTGGCCCTTGTTGGCAGAGGGATCCACCCGCTGCTGTCCAAGGAATCTGTATGATCACAAGAGCCCCAGAAGGCCCAGGGGTGGCCGCAGCCTCTTCCACAACCCCCTTTGGGCTCCTGGGAAGTTCAAGGGCTCGGCCACCGCACCCCTCAGGTTGCTGGAGCTAAACTTGGTTGGCTTCCAGTTAAGAGCCGGCTGGAAGCTTCCCAGCCTTGAGACGAGCATGACGCCCATTTCAGAGCGGATACTGGTGAAAAGTCTGGTGTGTTAGTTGGGGGGCGTCTCCCTCCAGCTGAGCTTTAAGCAACCCCCCGTCCCCTTTTCAACGCTTCCAGGGAATTTCCTGTGGACCACCAGCATGGCCCCCTGCGTGAAGGAGCTGCTGTTCCACCTTCTGGCCGAACTGCTGCGCAAAGTCCACAGCCTGGAGCAGCGGAAGAGCCCAGCGGGCCTCTCCTCCTCCATCGCCCTGCAGCTCAACCCTTGCCTGGCCATGCTGATGGCGCTGCAGTCGGAGCTGCACAAGCTCTACGACGAGGAGACCCAGAGCTGGGTGTCTGGGAACGCCGGGGCCGGGGCCGGGGTGGGGGGCGCTGACCAAGGCAGGTTCTCCACCTACTTCCACGCGCTGATGGAGGCCTGCCTGGCGGTGGCCGAAGTGACCCTGCCGGTCAACATGGGCATCACCACCAACGTCATGTCTTCCACCAGCGGCCCGAACCTGAGCGATTCCTCCTCCTCCTCCTCCTCCTCCCCCGGGCAGACCCCCCAGAGCCCCAGCCTCCTCTCCAAGAGGAAGAAAGTGAAGATGAAACGGGAGAAGGCGGCGCCTTCGGGGAAGCGTTCCTCCTCCCGCGCAGCCGACACAGACCCGGCCTTGCTGGGCATGGGGGGGAGCAAGCCGGAGGACATGCTGTGGTTCCACCGGGCCCTCACCCTGCTCATCATCCTCCGGCACCTCACCAGAAAGGACCCCCAGGGCTTGGGGGTGACCAATGACGCGGTGGCGGATGCCTGCCAGGCCCTGGTCGGGGCGACGGCTCACAGCCGCCTGCTGGTGATCTCCGGGATTCCCACCCACCTGGAGGATGGGGTGGTGCGTAGCGCCATCCGCAAGGCCTGCAATGCCCACGGGGGCGTCTTCCGGGATGAGATCTACATCCCGGTGCAGGAGGAGCTGCCCAGGAAGGCCAAGGACAAAGCGGAGGGCGGGGAGTGCCGGACCGAGCTGGAGAAGCCGGTGGTGTCCAGCAGCGTGGACAGCTTGGATGTCAGCAGCTCCAGCAGCGTCACGCCGGCCATGAGCGTCAGTGCTTCCGCCTCAACCAGCCAGGCCTCGCTCTGCAGCTCGCAGGGCATCTCCCGGACAGTCAGCGACATCTCTGTGGACCAGTTCCAGGCCAGTCTGGAGGTGGCCGTCCCACCCAGCCTGCTGGAGCCGCACGGGGTCTCCAGCCAGGAGAGCTTGGACCTGTCGCTCTGCAGCACCGGCAGCCTGGGCAGCCTGGGCAGCCTCGGGGAGCAGCTGGACAACGGGGAGACAGCGTCAGCCTCTGATGTGGGCTCCCTCTACACCGTCACCTCGCTCGGCAGCCAGACCGTCCCATCTAGGCCCATCAAGGGCTTCGCTGTGGTGGAGGTGAGGGGCTTTGAGGCAAAGGCCAGCCATCCTGGAGTACAAAGGACTCTGGGAGCCGTTTCCTGCCTGTGCATTACAGGGAGGGGAGGGAAAGGGAGGGAGGGAAGGAAAGGAAGGAAGGAAGGAAGGAAGGAAGGAAGGAAGGAAGGAAGGAAG
>BLBF01000090.1:2203620-2221764 GCA_015471245.1 Laticauda colubrina | reverse complement strand
AAGGAAGGAAGGAAGGAAGGAAGGAAGGAAGGAAGGAAGGAAGGAAGGAAGGAAGGAAGGAAGGAAGGAAGGGAAAAATCTAACAGCCTTGGATGGGGATCTTGTCTGTGGCTGATTACTTGGCAGCTGTTTCAGACAGAAGAGCAGAATGTGACTCTGGGAAGATCAATTCATTACAAGCGAGTCTTTTTAATAATCAAGTCTTTTTATTTCAATCTACACATACACATCAGTACATAAATAGAGTGGCACCAATACATCATACAATTTAATACAAGCAAAATTAATAAAACCAACCGTATCTCGACACCCATATTTGCACTGAATTATCATCCTTCATTGCTTAATTTTTCAACATTTCAATACTCTTTCCTAGTGCCAGTCACCATATCATTTCGACATTCCTCGTAATTTCATTACTCAGTTTCCTTCCTATTTTTTATTTTTTGAATAAAAGTTCTCACTTGGCAAGCAGTGCGGTTCCAGGTTTCACATCTCAATACAAACATGACCATAGTTACTTATTCATCTGACTTATTCTGTTTCATATCACGTTATTCCTTATTAATATTAAATTCATTAAGCTTATTTTATGGAAACAAGCCTTTCCTGAACGAAACGCCTCCTTTGCCAGCTCTTTCCTGCTGCTTATAAAAATAGCCTCTTGCAAGGAAAACCAGGCTGGGAAGAACTGATTCCCTCTGAGGGGTCCCAAGAGGATTGTTCCCTGCTTGACTTGCCCAGGCTGGCTTCCAAATCACTCCCGCCTCGGTTTTCTTCAACGCAGATCAGATCCCGGGCCAAGATCGAGAAGATCCGGGCCAGCTTGTTTAACAGCAGCGATCTGATTGGCCTGTCCACTCTGGACGGGGAAGATGAGCTGATGGAGATGTCCTCAGAGGAGATTCTGACTGTCTCGACCGTGAATCAGAGCTTGTTTGATACCCAAGGGAGCCCTGCACTGGAAGACTACTTCAGTGACAAAACCATCAAAGGTGGGTCTCGGTGTGGGTGTGTGCCACACTTACAGGTGCCTTGGATATGTAGGAGGGAGAAGGACCAAGAAGGCTTCCTTTCTGGAACAAACTGAAGATCTGGGGAGTTTCTTAGTGCCCAAGAATGGCGGCGATTCTGCACTTCTCCAGTCCCAAAGGTTGGATCTGCTCCAGCCTCGAATCAGAGCCGGGCCAGGCGGTCCCACAGAGGAGAGCTTTGGTGCAAGCAAACCCCTCGATCTGCTTGATTTAAGGCACAGCTTTTTTGTGAGGGTCAAGCAGTGTCAAAGGTAAGACAGTGGGAAATGCCTCTTGCGACGCCTTCGCTGTTCTTTGCCACAGGGGACAAGCTGGTGCCGGGTGCCCGCGAAGTCCTGACGGATATCTTTAAAAGCTGCCTCCATTCCGAGCAAATGCTGAGCCTGTTGCCGGCCAAGCCCACCAAAGTGCTGGAGATTTACCTGAGCAAAGAGCAGATCAACGCCCAGGCGCCCGGGAACCTCTTGCACACCTTCTTTACCCACGTCCGTCCCCCCAAGAAGGCCCTGGAGGATCAGCTGACCCAGGTGGGTGCCCTGCCCCGCCCCAGCCTTGGGAGGCAGCCTTGCTTGATGGAAGGGCAGAGTCTGGCCATGGTCCACCCTTCTGAGCAAGACTTCCCCGCCTAAAATGCTGCCTTTCCCCCTTGAAGATCCTCAGAAAATATGGGGTCCCCAAGCCGAAGTTCGACAAGAGCAAATACAGCAAGGGGGGCAAAGAACAGCACCCCGTGAAGGTCGTGAGCACCAAGCGGCCAGTCACCAAACCTCCAGCCAAGGAGAAGGCCGTGCTGAACAGCGTCAGGTGAGAGAGCTTTGCCTTCCTGGGCACCCCCCCCACCCACCTCCACCCAGGAGGGAACAGGGCGACCCCCGAAAGCTGGGTCCCTCCTTCCCTCCTTTGGGAATTCCTGGCCGTTCGTCTGAAGGACACGGAGGGTCACGTCCCTTCCGTCTCCCGAATGTTGCTCTGGGTTGCCCCGTAGGGGCGGCCCAGACTGGACCTCTCTCTCTTTTATCCCAGTGGGTCTCCTTGGGGCAGGGGAGGGACCTGCCTGGAGTTGTGACCCAAAGTACAAAACGTTGTGGTGCGAGTTGAGTTTCTCACAGAGGGACCGTCGACCAAGACGCTGCTTATTCCTCCTTTAGCCGGACAGCCCTGAGCGAGAAGAAGCCAACGGTGAAGGCCCGGTCTCCAGAGAAGGGAAAACCTGAGGAGAAGGACTCTGACAAATCCCCCACCAAGAAGCAGGAGGGTAGCTCAACCCGCTCTCTTGAGCCTGGGGAGGAAACGCCGGAGGGGGTTGTTCCGTAACTGGCAGGGATTGGCCAGTGGGTGGCCTGTCCTGAAGCTGCTCGGTGGAGGGGCTTTAATTTCAAAGTGAATCGAAATCCACGTTGGGTTGCATGTTTTCGGTACCGGGGGAAGCGGCTGTGACGGAGAACGCAAACGTGGGCTGGGGTTTATACCGTCCCCTGGATGTGTCCGTGCTGACTGACGTTTGCATTTTTATTTCCCTTGGCGAACGATTTTAGCTCCTGAAGAGAAGTATTTGACCCTGGAGGGATTTCACAGATTTGTCATTGACCGAGCAAAGCAGGACATCCGTAGCGTGTGGCGAGCCATCCTGTCCTGCGGTTACGACCTCCATTTTGAAAGGTAGGGGAGCGTGCATTGTCAGAGACACTTGCAGCGCATAGGGGTTGGTCTTCTTCCTCTGAGCCCCCCTCCTCCTCGTTCCCCCAGGTGCGCCTGCCTCGACGCCAGGCACGCCCAGAAAGCCTGCCGCAAGTGGTCCTTGGAGATGGACGTGGCCCTCGTCCGGTACATCAACCGGCTCTGCCGCCACCTGGCCATCACCCCTGCACGGCTGCACCCCCATGAAGTGTACCTGGACTCTGCCGATGCAGCTGACCCCCAGGTCTCCTGCCTCTTGAGTACGTGCAGGACTCTCCCTTCCTCCCTCCTCCTCCTCCTAGGGGGGATCAGTCCCTGTGTTTCCTCCCCCCCCCCCATTTTCCGGCAACTCCTGACCGCTGTGCTCTGTCACAGGCATCCCCATCGAAAGCCTCCGCCTGCGGTTCGCCTTGCTGCAGTCCCTCAACACCACCCTGGAGACCTTCTTCCTTCCGCTGGTGGAGCTCCGGCAGACCAGGGTGTACCCCAACAGCATCGCCGCCCTTCTGCAAGAGGCCAAAGGTCAGGGCTTGGGCGGATGAGGGGGAGGAGGTCCCTAAAGCCGGTGGAGACCACACGACCACTCTTGATGGCTTTCTCATCAGACTGGCTTCCAAGGCCAACTTTATAATAATTGACAGGAGAAAGATTCGATTAGTTTAATTTTGGTTTAGTTAACTTTAGACAGAGAGGGAATGGAAGTGGGTTTTAGTTTTTCCCCACCTGCGACCTTTGAATTGTGGATCCTGGAAAACCACCTGAGGTAGGGGGTGCAAAGCTTCCATTTTATGAAGGAAACCAACTGTTAGGCATCCAGAAATTGTCCATGGTAATTAATCACTCCGAGACAAGTACAATCTCCAGCTGATTTATCAGGAACAGCTCTGGTCAGTCTGTGGGGATTTTCATTTTCAGCACACAGTTCATTAATCACGAGAACCAATTAACTGCAGCTGGAATTTTTTAATGTGACATATGAAATAACCTTGAACTTTCCAACTCCTCTACCCACCCTCCTTTCATTGCTTATAACATTCTTGGCAGCTGAATCTCAGAGCTGACACCAACATTCATATTGCAAAAAGGCAGAATAAGCGTATTGATGGGTCAAGGGAAGCAAATGAATAATAAGCAACGTTTTTTGGTTGCCATTCTCTCTGGGATGGCTAATCCCATCTGCAGGCCACCAACGCAGAATGCGTGGAGAGATGAGTGGAAATAGTGTTGACCGTGCAAAGGGAACAGATCGTCAGGGAGGGAGAAATGGCTCATGTATTCCAGGTTGTGAGATTGTCTCTCAAGGAAGGACTGTGATGCTTGGTTTGTTCCTTCAGGACTGATTTTTTACGACACGAAAGTGACGGTCTTGAACCGCGTGCTCAATGCCACAGTGCAGAGAACCGCTGATCACGCAGCCCCAGAGATCACCTTGGACCCCCTCGAAATAGTGGGAGGTAGGCACTTCAGGGGAAGCCCTGCTTCTTCTCTGCTCCTCCTGAGCCAGGTGGGCTCATCGGAACTTCACCGACTGCCATTTTCAGCCTACCTTCTCTTTCTGCTCCTCGCCAATAGGAGAGATTCGTTCTTCAGAAAATTCCTATTTCTGCCAGGCTGCCCGGCAACTGGCTTGTGTCCCATCATCACAGCTCTGTGTCAAGTTGGCCAGTGGAGGAGACCCCACTTACGCCTTTAACATTCGCTTCACTGGCGAGGAGGTTCACGGCACAAGTAAGCTGCTGGCTGGGAGGTGGCTGGCTGCTCAAAATGTTGGGAGTAACTGTCTGAATGTTTCAGCTGGGGTGTGGCCCCCATTTGTTCTCTCAAAATAAGTGCTTGTTTTTTTCTCCTTTTTAATGTATAAAGTGTCTCATTGTATTCCCCAGTTAATCTGAACATCCTTGTAAAATATGGTGGGCTCAAAATGTAAAAAATAGCTGGTGGATAATTTAAGGGAGTTGTTCAGAAGGCTTAGGCTCTGGTTCGTTGGTTGGTTGATTGGATGGATGGATGGATGGATGGGTGGATGGATGATTGATTGATTGATTGATATTGATTGATTGATTGGATGGGTGGATGGATGGTTGATCAATGAAATTCATTTCCCATTGATCATTGGGGAATCTGACAAGGAAGGTATTATTGTACCCACACCTTGCTTCTAGACTGGTCTTCCTGACCATTGGATTAAAAAAAATCTGGTTAAAAGAAACATTTTGTGACCAGTGTCATCCATGTGTCTTCCAGGTGGATCTTTCCGTCACTTTCTTTGGCAGGTCTGTAAGGAGCTCCAGAGTACGTTGCTGTCCCTCCTTTTGCTGTGTCCAAGCTCATCGGTCAACAAGAACAAGGTAAGCCAGCAGCTGCCCAAGGCCCACAGAGCCCCGTGGTTGGTTGTGAAGCTGCAGCCAACTGGCATCAGTGGGGACTCTTCACCCCCTAGCCTTCTCATAGCAGAGGAGCATTGAAAGGTTTTCCACCGCATCAGGCTAAGATGGTCTTGCCAACTAACCAAGCAAACTGTAATTCCTCAGAAGATCTGGGCTTCCAAACCAGTGTCACTTTTTTTCATCCCCAGGGCAAGTACATCTTGACTCCCAGCCCCATCAGCTATGGGGAGGAACAGCTGCTGCACTTCTTTGGGCAACTCCTGGGCATCGCCATCCGGGCTGACGTCCCTCTGCCTTTGGATCTCCTGCCCTCCTTCTGGAAGATCTTGGTAGGAGAACCACTGGAGCCAGACGTGGACCTCCAGGAGGCTGATGTGCTGACCTACAATTACGTCAAAAAATTTGAAAATGTACGTCCCTTGTGGTACTGTATCCTCTTCCCCAGCCTTGATGGGGTGCTGTGAATAAAATTTAAATTCATGTACGATGGCTCTTGGGATAATGACCCATTTAGCCACTTCACAAGCTTCGTCATAAATTGCAAGGCTTGTCCGTCTTCAGGAGCAAAGCAGAGAAATAAATTTAAAAGCCTGTTTCATTTCACTTTGGCTTCGTCCTAGTGCGCTTTGTTCAAATTAATGGACATGCTTTCAAATATACTGCATTCAGACCCCTCATCCTAGTGAAGAAATCTCTTGTCTCCGCTGTCTTAGCTGAATGACGAAACCGAGCTGGAGGCCCTGTGTGCGGAGATTGCCTCCCAGCACCTGGCCATGGAGAGCCCAGACAGCCCCAACAAGCCCAGCTGCAAGTTCACCTATGTGACCATGACCGGCGAAGAGGTGGAGCTGTGCGCCCGAGGCAGGCACATCCCCGTCGTGTGAGTAGCAGGAGGCGCCTGTGAGCCAAGGGCCCTCGAAGCACCCCTGAAGGCATCCGAGGCCCGACGTGGGTCAGCCCTGGCATGGGTCTGGGCTCCCTTCGCCTCTCCCTTATTTATGGCTGGGACTTGCAAGGCTCAGGGCGAGCAAAAGGGGCCTCGGGAAGGGAGAAGTCTGAGCGTTACGCAGGAGTACGAGTCACGCGGGGCTTCCTACCTCGAGGAAAGAGCCTCTCCGTGGACCCTTGAATGCATCGTTCTTTCCAGGTGGGAGAACAAGGACGTCTACGCAGCGGCCATTCGCAACCTGAGGTTGCACGAGCTGCAGACCGCAGAGTGTGTGATGGCCGTGAGAGCCGGCCTGGCCTCCATCATCCCGCTGCAGATTTTGACCTTGCTCACCCCCTTGGAGATGGAACTGAGGACTTGTGGGCTCCCCTACATCAATCTGGAGTTCCTCAAGGTAATTTGAGGCTTTTATGGCCTGACAGGAAGCAGGAAGAGCCTGCAGGAACCCCTGGGGGCAGGGTTCAAGGAGACCTTTTAGGCCAGAGGTCTCCAACCTTGGCCACTTTAAGACTTGTGGACTTCAGCTCCCAGAGTTCCTCAGCCAACCTGGATGGTGGAAAATCTCCTCAGACCAGGGGTCTCCAGCCTTGGCTATTTTAAGACCCTGGCTGAGGAACTCTGGGAGTTGAAATCCACAAGTCTTAAAGTGGCCACGGTTGGAGACCCCTGGTTTAGGCTCCCAAGAAGAGGGCAGCTGCTCGTCCTCCTTCCCTCCCATTCATCTTTCACCCCTGCGAGTTATTCGCAGGAAAGTCGAGACCAAAACAAGAAACGATTTAGTCATACTAAACCACCGCAGAAAAAACTCCAATCCACCCCAGTTGACTAGAAACCGCAAATGAGGAGCCCCAGGGGGCTGAGGGTGTCTCTCCATCCATTAACTGGCTTCCCTCCTTCCGCCTTTCCCTCCTTGGCCACCCACAGGCCCACACGATGTACCAGGTGGGGCTGATGGAGACAGACCAGCACATTGAGTTCTTCTGGGGGGCCTTGGAGATGTTCACCCAGGAGGAGCTGTGCAAATTCATCAAGTTCGCCTGCAACCAGGAGCGCATCCCCTTCACCTGTCCCTGCAAGGATGGGGGACCAGACACGGCCCACGTGCCACCCTACCCCATGAAAATTGCGCCCCCGGATGGCACTGCAGGTACCCTTGTTTCCTGATGCAGAGATGGACGGGAGGGAGTCATTCAGCAGAAAGAAAAAGGGGGGGTGTTGGCTGAGCCAAACCACCGGGGGGGGGATTTTGAGGGAATTGAGGGGCCCAAGGTTGGTTTGGCCCTTGTAAGAGTTTAGCAACGGGTGTATGTGTGTGTTGATGCCTGCTTGGTGTAGAAGGCCAGTGTGACTCTGGTTCCCTTTGTCCTTCCTTGGCAATTTATCATTTGAAGCAGAACAACTTGGCCAGCTGCTTCATCATTGAGTAGCACACTTATCTGAAGTCAGATAGCAGAGAGGCAGAGAGAGGGAGAGGGAGGGAGGAGAGGGAGAGAGATACAAGGTACAGGAGCTGCGCCTAAAGCCCCCTTCCAACCGGCGCTGAGTCTCCCCCCTTCCTGTGACCCCCGACAGGCTCCCCGGATTCCCGGTACATCCGCGTGGAGACCTGCATGTTCATGATCAAACTCCCTCAGTATTCCTCGTTGGAGATCATGCTGGAGAAACTCCGGTACGCCATCCACTACCGCGAGGACCCTCTCAGTGGCTGACCTGCTCCCCTCCGAGGGAGGGCCCTTCAGAGGACGCACCGGAGAAGCCGAGCCACGACCAGGCAAGAGCGGAAGGTGAATTTGCTCCTTGCCTTCCTCCTTGCGATGGCCTTCGTGGAAGACTTCCGCTTCCTCTCCGGAGACTTCTGGGGTGGTGGGACTCGGCTGCTGCTGCTGCTGCTGCCTTATGGAAAACTTAGTCCGGGGACCGAGGTTTAGCAATCCTGGGGGATCCCCCCATTTTGTCCTCATCGGAAAGGAGCTTGTGGCCAAAGGGAGATTCGGGGGTCGACCATGCGAGGGGAAGATCTTCTGTCACCATTTCTGAGTGCGTCGGTGAAGCAACCACAACTTGTTTTGAGGGATGGAGGCATAATGTAACCCAACTAGACAGACAAGCAGCAAGCATTTTCTCACTTTTTGCCAGGGTGGGTGGGAACTTGTAGGGGGCCACTTCACACATTCCACGGTGGGGCGATAAACAGGCAATTGCCATGGTCTAAAGAAAAGGGTGGGGGAGGGGTGCTGGTCTTACTGCTAGAGTGACCACCCACTTAAGGGGTGAAGGTTCCACCTTGCGCTCAGAAATGGTCCTCCCGAGATTCCCTTTGGCATGTTGGAGGATCCCAAGCTCTTCCTCGGCAAAAGATGGAGAGGATCCACCTGGCTTTCTGGCTCTCGTTCCCACCGGGGCTTTCCCAGGGAACTCCCCAGGCGGACGCCACGGGGGCACCGCTCTCGCCAGAGGCGCCTCGGTTTTGGAGGACGCACCAAGCACCCCCGTCAAGCCTGCCTCAGACCGAGCCGTTTCAGGGTCGCTTTCGAATTAAGGCAGCTGGGAAAGGAGATGCTCCCTCCCTGTGCTGGTCCTTGGCGCGGAGGAGCTGTACGTACTGTATATTCCTGTGAATACTCTTCCTCCTTTGGCCCGAGTGATGTGCGGATGGAGGTTGGGGGCGAGTGGGAAGGCTCCAGCGTCACCCTTGCGTACTTGCCCCTTTGAGCCCGGCCGGTCTTGGGCCCCACCGGGGTGGTGGGGCTAAGGAGAGGTGGGGTGGGCCAGGGACTTGAACACAGCTCCATCCACAAAAGATGTTTTCCAGAGATTCAGGGGGAGAGGGGGGGACTTATGGATCCAACCCCCCCTTCTCCTCTTGTTCAAATACCTCAGAGATCCCTTTTAGTTGCCACCTGGGCGGATGCTCCCTCCCCCTCCCAGAGACCGGCAGCCTGTCCAGAGTGGCCTGCCTTGGAAGTGTGTGTGCTGTAAAGTGACTTGACGTATATTTATTCCAATTATTTATGGTTGCATTTAAGGGGAAAAAAAAAAAAAAACAACCCACGGTCTTCTTTGGTGTTTACACCCCACTTACTGTAAATTGAGCTTTTGAGGGGAGGGGGGGGAGACTGGGCAGTCCAGGTCTCCCCCCCCCCTTTCCTCTGCATGGGGGCTTCCTTGGCAAGAGCAGATCAGGGCAAATGGAAGGAAGCTGCTCAGCGAGAGGGAGCAAACTGTCAATCAAGAAAATGGGTCTGGGGGCTTCTGGAGTCCGCCGGGCTCGCTGCTCCAACGGTCCGAAGTAAGAAGCTGCCCCTTTGCTCCGGAACCCGGGATGACTGGGAGACGTTCCTTCCTCTTGACTTGAATGGTTGTCCTGAATGTAAAAAGCTGCTCCCGGAGGCAGTGGAGAACCTGGGGGCATTTCAGGGTCCGTCTCCCTGTTGGTTTCCTTCCACCACCCACCCTTGGAAGAGCTTTGGGGGGCAGGCATGCAGCCTCTGGGACGGAGGGGAATCCTGCTCCCGAGGGTTCGGCTGGGAGGAGGAGGAAGCCCTGCGGACGAGCTCTCCTTTGGGGGAAGACACCCCGAGCTGCCCTGCTCCAGCTCCCTTTGGGGTGGGTTTACTGCACTGTAATTTTATTTTTTTTTTGTTTTTTTAATTTATATTTACTTCAGCAAACGTGTAAATATTTTGTATAAAAGAGAAAAAAGTGAGCCAAGGGCCGCCCCTCTCGGGCAAGGAGGACTCGGAGTTTTCCCTTCTGCCTCGGGGAGAGTGGCTGCCCAGCTGACCAGGCGTTTGCCATTCTTTCTTTCGTTAATTTATTCTCCGCTTTTCAACTCTTTCTCCCCCCCCCCAACTCTTGCCTCAAGAATATTTAAAAAAAAAGAAAGGAAAACACCCCACTGCTGCTCGCCTCTGTAAAGCCCGCCAAGGCTTCTGCCCTTGGAAAGAACACGGCAAGGTTGGTCCCCCTCGTTTTTAAGAATTCTTTGGCTTTTCTTGTACTTAATAAATGCTGACATTTGGTGGAAGCGTCCTCGAGACAGCTCTGTTCTTGGGGAGGGGAGGAGGGGAGAGCCTCCAATTGCCAACAGCCAACACCAGTTTCTGCTCTGGGCCGGACTCTATGCACCCAGTGTGGTGTGAGCCTGGTCTTAATGAACGTGGTGGGCCTAGAGAGAAAGACAAGAGGGGCTAATAGATACAAACTTTATTGTAAGAAATGGAAAAGTCTCAAACACGCAAAAGGGCGCAGCCCTCCGGCTCCTCGGAACGCCCGTTTCAGCTTTTAAGGCCCTGCGACTGAACACCAAGGAGGAGCCCCGGGTGTGTGTGTGTGTGTGTGTGTGTGTGTGTGTGTGTGTGTGTGTGTGTATACTTCCCTCCTTTCACATTGAGTGAAAAACTGGGCTGGCAAGGAGAAAGGAAGAGGCGGGCGAGGGCATGGAGGGAGGGACACTCCTAGCAGCAAAGTTCAAACTTGGCAACTACTAACTAGCCTGTTTACTCAGGCCTTTGGAAAAGGGGGGAGAGCGGGCAGTTGTTTCTCGACACTTGCAAAGAGGAGGCGTCTGCTCAAGCAAAAGGTCTTGAGCCCCCCGGAACGATTTGGCCCTCTCTGTACCCCCACCTGAACAGCAACAAAACATGGCACAACTGACAAAGCAATCACAGGATCCTGCCGCCGCTTCTGTGGCAGGTGTGGAACGCCGGTCCTGCAACTCCTGCACAAATCTTGTCATGAAACCCAGGGTCCTCGTGCCGGAAGGGAGGCAGAAAAGGGCGGCCCTGGACACTCTCCCCTCATTCTCTGTCGGGGTCGGCCGACTTCACTTGCCAGGGTTTTGCCTGGAGGTGAGAAAAGGCCAGAGGCCTGAAGGAGGCGCTTTGGAGAACCAGGCAAGGGGCTCAGAAGCAGGACAGGGACTCTTCTGGGCACTTCGGAGGGCCAAGAAAGGCCTCCCCAGAAGACACCAGGTCTCTTCTCCGCCTCATGATCCGGGGGGGGGGGGGGGGGAAGAGCTCAAAGGGGCCAACTGGGAAAGGCACCTGCAAGGCCTCAGTGGAGCAAGAAATCCTGAGCTCAAGCACAAAGGGGGGCCGCAGTTGAGACATGCAGCGTACCACCTAAGTAAAGATTTTTCTGAACCCATGAAATTCAAGCTGTCTCAGACTTTGCGAAGGGTTCAGCTCCTGTTGCAGGATTGGTTTCTTAAAGCCTCCCTCCCCTGCCCAAGAGGCCACCAGCCAAGCACAGTCCTTACCTTGGCGTTGTTGAAATGGGGCGGAGCTGAAGGATTTTGTCCTCCTTCCTGTCTGATGCTAAAAGAGGGGGAGAAAAACAGAGGGATGGCGGAAAAACAAAACTTCTTTTCAAGGTTGTTTTAACCTTCCCACTCCATCCCCCTGGAAACAGCTGCCTCTTCCAGTTGGGACTGGAAGGCAAGGAGTGCAGGTTCCCTCCCATCCCCCCTTAAGAAGGAGCAGCCCAGATTTGCAGCCATCACCCCCATCAAGAAGGCTCTGGTTCTACCGTAAACGGACACTTGGAAAGCTGGTGGCGGCTCTGGAGCCCCTACCTTGGGCGAATGGGGAGTGTAGCAGGGAAGCTTGGGATGTAGGTGCTGGGAGCATAGTCCGATGGGGGGTATCTGGCAGGCAGAGGGGCGGCCACAGAGTTGCTTGGACTTCGGCCTGGGGTCCTTCCTTCGCCGTCTCCCACTTTCTTGGGCTTCCTTGCCTTGGAAAGAGCAGCCGCATCCTCCCTCTGTTGGTTGTTGGGAGCAGCCAGCAGGAAGCGCCTGGCCACCACCTGGGAGTGGCTCCTTGGAGCAGGCTGGAAAGGCTTCCTCTGCTGGAGTTGCTCCAGGTACTGTGGAGAGAGCTCACCTGGCGCAGGAGGGAGAGAGGGAAGACCTCTCAGGGGCCATCAGGGAAAGAGGCACAGAGGAGATGCAGGGCCTGAGCCAGGGAGACGAAGGCAGGCTCCAAGCCCCAGCAGGAGGGCTGAGGGACCCCAACGATCCTCCCTCCCTGCCTGCGTGCTTCCCCACAGCCCAGTTCGGAGGGAGGGAGGGAACCCAGGACTGACCATCCTCCTTGGTGGATGCCCAGGAGCGCTCTGCAGGGCCTACACCAAGAATGGGCTGGCCTACCTTGGTGCCGGACGCGTCTTCTGAGGAGCTCTGGAGACGCGGTTCCCACAGAGCTTTCCACGACTGGAGACCCCGACTGTGCAGGCATCCTCCCGCTGGAGGGGGCGGTTGGTGGGCGCAAATCACACTGGTACTGGGTGGAGAAAAAGGTCTGCCAGTCACAGCCCCCACCCCACCCTATCCCTGAGCCCAACAGGGGCTTCGTGGCTGCCTGCATACCTGGTGGTGGAACAGGATCTCTTCCTCTAGCTGGACCCCGCAGAACTCGCACGGGAGCAAGAGGCTCTCCTGGATTCCGTGCTGGGGAGGAAACGTCTCTCCGCTGCCCACAGAACAGCTGCCAGGCAGCTCTCCCCACAGGCTGCTCAGGCATTCTGTTGGCGGGGGCAGGTTGCTCCTCTTGCTGAAGGAGGCCAAGGCACTTGCGGGGCTGCAGCCCGTCTGCCACAAGAAGGGGAGGAAAAGAAGGGAAACGGGTCTCTTCCAACTTGCCCCAGCGGTCGTGGGCACATTGAAGGGGCAACGAGCAAGGGCAGAGTTGAACAGGGGGTGATGTTTTCCCAGCCCCTCTTCCTTGGTCAGCTCCTCCCTCTCAGCCCCAGAAGATGGGACACCCCACCTGGTGAAGGATCAGGTCTCCCTCGGGGTACAGCTCCTCACAGAATTCGCAAGGCAGCAGGGTCTCCGCTGAAGGGTAAGAGAGACACAACTCAAAGCTGCCATCTTATCTCCTCCTTCAAAGTTCTCCTCACACAGATAACTCCTCCGCCAAGCCCGGTGAGCCACCCAAGAGCAGTTTATGCTGCTCTTCAGTCAAAAAGAAACAGAAACCCCCGGGAGGAGGGGGCCAGGGTCCTTGGGGTTCTTCCCATAGCTTGCCTTCCCTTCCTCCCCCTGCAAACCACAAATACCCACGTACTTTTGGGCCTGTTCAGATTGTCGGCTGCCACCAGCAAATCCTGAGAGGGGTCCCTGGAGTTCTTTGCTGGTCCGGCCTGGGGGGGGCAGATGTTCTTCCAGAGTTCTCTGTGGAGCTCTGCCACACTGGGTTGGCCGAAGCTGTTTTCCCGCTGCAAGCTGAGCGCCAGCAGGTAATCCAAGTTGTAGGCCGAGTCTCCGTCCACAGGCAGCGGGGGGGGCTCCTTTTCCAGACGGGCTTCAGGGAACAAAAAACACCGCACAGCATGAGAAGCAAACCTGCCGCCCTCCCTCCTCGCAGCAGCAACACAAGCACAGAGAAGATGCGGCTTTCAAGGCCTCTGAGGAGAGAGAGCCTCCCACCCCACCCTCTTCGTTCAAGAGGCCATTCAGGCGAGAGGCATGGAGGACCAAAAGGACAGCAAGAGGGGCTGTGTTGCACTTTTCTCTCAAGGCCTTTACCTCGACTCCGATCTGGCTGGGATGGGCCTCGGTTCCTCCAACTGGATTCCCTGGGCAGCTGATCACCCGAGACCCAACTATGCAGCTGGCTCTCCAGGAACCTGTTGCCCCTCAGTGGCGACTCTTCAGCAGAGTCCGGCTGCAGGACGTTCCTGATGGTCTGAACGTTTCGCCAAGGGGCCTTGGGGCGGAAAGGGGGCTTCGCCTGGCCGTCCGGCTCTCCCCCCCCGGCCTTCTCCCCACAGTCGATGGGATGCGTTTTCAGTTCTCGCAGCATGATGTTGCGGTTGCATCGGACGCATCGCTCGGTCCGGGCCCCACAGTAATCTTCGTGGTCCTGGAGCTTGCAGAAGGCCAGCTCAATGTCACAGTGCTGACATGCAACAGGCCGCAGGGGACACTCGAAAGCCTGTGGGAGGAAGGCAGAAATGCTTCCTTTCAGCCCTGAAAATAGGTTGGGAGCGGAATGTTTCATGCACCTATTTCAGGAGGACATCCCGCCACCGCCTTACAGCGAATCTTTTGTCCCCCAAAGCCTTTTGGTGGACAGAATCAGGCAATGATTAGCTTACTCACGACATGATCCTGCAAGAGTCCTCTGTCCATTCTCATGCTGCACTTACAGACAATCTAGGGATCGAAAGAAATGCAGATCAGAGCCAAGCTTGCAGAATGATGCCTGTCTCATCCAGAGGAGACCCGAGGATGTAGTGGAGGAGGGGGAAGCAACCTGGTGTGATCACCTGTGCATGCTCTTGTTCCTGGTGAGTCCTCATTTCTGCCTTGGGGAAGGACTCCTTGCAGAGGGGACAGACCCCGATGTTCCGGCTGCAGTGAATCTCATGGATGGTATAGTTTGCCAGAGGAATCTTTTTTTGACTGCAAGAAGCAGAGGGCACGTTGCTGTGCCAAACTCTTCTCTTCTCTTCTCTTCTCCTCTCTCTCTCTCTCTCTCCCCCCCCCCCCCCTCTCTCTCTCTCTTTTTCAGGGTATTGGGACAAGCAGAAACTCCAGTCACCCTTTTCTTAAACCCAACTCCCTTCTGCTACCTGGAAAAGCACAGACCCCGGCACACGCGCATCCCTTCCTATTGCTGGCCCTTACCAATTGTTGCACAGTTGAGTTTCACTTTCCTCTTCTGCCACTGCTGCCATCTCCACTGCTGTTCCGGGAGCCTCTGGGGAACAAAAGGGCTTTTTTTTTCTCTTGACGTTCGGCTAGCGGGCTTACTCACTCTGATCCTGCTCAGGAGGTTGTCAACTCCCCTGCCTCCTTCCTGGCGTTGCCTCCAGGGCCCTTCGGACAGCACTGCAAGCCCGCTGAACCGGAGGGCGGCGCCGAGGCTCGGTGCCAATGGCAGGCCTCAGCGCGGCCGGCCAACCTCTGCTGCCACACGAACCCGCCGCCCTTCCCTGCCCCTCCTGGGCTGCCGCTGCCCACGGCCGGGCGAGGGTCCTCCTTACAGCCCCCCCGCCCGGGAATGAGGAGGGGGCTCGAGATCCCGCCTCCGCTTCCTGCTCCGTTGCGTCCTCCGGAGGGGCCCAAGGCCAACGTCCCACCGCCCCAGCAGGGCTGGAGCGGGGAAGACAAGCCGCCTCTCTCCGGGGCCGAGGCTCCTGGCTTCGGTCTCCGCTCGGTGGGGCTGCAGGGCGGAAGCGAGGCTTCGGGCGTCCTTCGCCCGGCCTCCCCCGGCCACTGGGGGGACGGCCTCCTCCCAACCGCAGCTTCCGATCTCCTGAAAAGCCGCCGGGGCCTTTTCCGCGGGGGGCCCTGGAGGGGAGCCAAGGCAGGGCCGCCCCACCTGGCCTGCCCCGCAGGGCTGTTGTGAAGAGGGGAGCCCTCGGAAGGCCCCCCCCGCCCGCCCGCCCGCCCGCCGGCCGCTCACCCGCCGGCCTCGTCTCTCTCTCTCTCTCCCTCTCCCTCTCTCTCTGTCTCTCTTCTCCTCTGCCAGGCGCGACTCGAGCCGGCGCCGCCTCGACCCTGCCGAGCCCCGCCCTCCGCCTCGCGATTGGCCGCCGTTGAGGCCGTCGAGCGCCGACTGGCCGGATTGGCCCAAGAGCGCCCGCCTCCTTCCCCGCCCTTCTCCCGGTTCACCGACGTCACGAGGGCAGGCCACGCCCCATCCCCCCCCCCCCCCCCCCCCCCCCCCCGGCAGCAGCCAGGCCGAGGGACCCAGCAACCGGGCTCCGAGCTCCTCAGCTGCAGGGAGGCGGGGGCGGGGGCGGGGCTGCCCGTCAGCCAAACCCCGCCCTGGCCAGGTGCAGCTCCCCATCATCCCCTGCCTTTCCGCTCTGTTCAGGAGCTCGGAGGCCTCGGGGGTCCCTCCCGGACGGCAGCCCTTCCCTGCCTTTCCGCGGCCCCTCCGCCCCAAATCACGCGCCCAGGGAAGGGGGGCCTCAAACCAGACCAAGGCAACCTTTCTCGCCAGAGTCTTGTCCTGAGCCTCCCGCACCCCCCGCAACACAACTCACCGTGAAGACCCAGAGGGGAAAATCCCCAGCCCAGAGTCCCTCGCAGGTTTTGCGTTGGGCTGGGCTCACCACCCTCGGTGGTGGCTTGTCAAGCCAGCGTCCCACACCGTCATGCGACGTGGGAGGGAGGCCACCGGTCGTGGTTCCACTTTGTCCTTCCGCGAGGCCCCGAGGAAGCGGAGTCCCTGTTGGGCCCTACTGGCCACCTGGGTTGCGGTTGGTTTTCCAGGTGCGATATTCGCTAGAGTAGCCTCCCAGGAATGTAAAGGTGGCAACCCTCTCCCCACAGCCCCCCTCAATGTCAAGTGGGTTCCCCTCTCTTCGTCCAGAAGTCAAACTCCATCTCCTTTGTCTTGCTGATGTTCAGTTGCAGGTTCTTTTCTGGGCACCAGGAGGATAATTTTTGAACCTCCCCCCCCCCCCCCCCGTTTCGTCTCCACCTGTAATGAGACCCAATGTGGCGGCATCACCTGCGAACTTAATGATCACAGTGGATGGGTCAGACAATACACAACTGTATGTACATTGAGGACAGGTAGGGACTGAGCACGCAACCCTGTGGGGAGCCAGTGCTAAGCTTCAGGGAGATGGAGGTGACGCAGTTTGTGGCCGGTCCCTCAGAAAGTCTTGATCCAATCGCAGGTGGAAGAGGGAAAATCCAAGCCAGTCAGCTTTTCAAGAAGGATGCTCGGCAGGACGGTATTGAAGGCTGAGCTGTGGTCCATGAAAAGCATCCTGACACAGTTTCCGGATTTCTCCAGATGGCTCGCTACAGAGGGTAAGGCGGCAGCTGTGGCGTCATCTGTCTGCCAACCTGTTTCCCCCTGCAGGCAAACTGATATTTGTCAAAGTCCAATGGGAGGCATGTCCTAAGGTGTTGGAGAGGCATTTCATCCCTACAGGCCTTCACCCGATGGGTCTCTAGTCGTTTGGGCAGTTTACTGCTGTTTTCTTCGGGGCTGGGACAATAGTGGCTGCTTTCAAGCATGAGGAACACACTTCTGTCATTCAAGCCGAAGGGAAGAATATACCCAGCAGCTGACACAACCAAAATCCTGAGTGAAGACCATCCATTCAGAAATCAGTGACAGGTGTAGACAGGTACGCATCGCTCGCAAGCGACGGGATGCAAAGGGCAAGAATGTGTATGCAGGGGAAAATGGAGTCAGTACTTATTTCCTAGATGGGGCTTGTACGTGGGCAGCCATAGGCTTTAAAAATAGCCTCCTGGTTAGACATCATCACTTTCAGAGAAGAGCTAAGACCCGGGTTAAAACTGGGCTATGGGTGCCATTCTGGCAGCCTGACTTGGCTGTCCTTGCTAGTGAGTGCTGTTGCACATGGCTAAGCACAGGGATGGCTAAGGCTGCTCTTCTGTTCCCATCCCATGATCTCTACCTCTTCTCCGTCTGACTAAAAGAGCCTCTCCCGTCATGCTCAATCCTGCCATTTCAGGACAGCAAAGCAAACGAAAGGCCCCCACAGCTCATGGGCTGAAAATAAGCCTCATTCATGCTTTGAATCACGGAGGTTCTCAGTAGGTGCCCAAAATAATCCATATGTCTAAGGCTATATATAAACATGAAGAATTCATCTTCTGACATCAACATAGAGCAGCTCTGACTCTTCAGCTATCTCCGTGACAGACAGAACACAGAAAGGAATGAAACTACATTGGCTCCAGGGTGATGAGGAGGTAGGAAAAAACAAAGCAGAGATGCAACTACTCCAAACAAGGATCAATTAGCTAACAATCCTGGATGAAAACAAGCAGAGAGCTTATTCTGTCTTTGAACCAGTAAGATCAGGGGAAAGCGCGAACGCAGTCCCCCACTACCACAAATTATGCAGTCGAGTTTCCCGCATTTGGGGAAATCGCAGGGGTCAGCACACCCGGAGTGCAATGGATGAGCCTCACCCTGGGAAAACCACCTTCATGATCATGGTGTCTCCCCTGCCAGGTAAGTATGAGTTGGGGATGCAAGGCTGCCTCCCTGCCCCTCCTCGCCTCTGCCCCCAACCCCATGGTGATTTGGCCCGGAGACTTTCAGCTATCTCGGGAAGGCTCAGCCGAGATCCTGCCTCTCCCCAGTTT
>BLBF01000090.1:2176046-2203610 GCA_015471245.1 Laticauda colubrina | reverse complement strand
TCATTTGCTTCTTTGACTTCTTGAAGAAAGAGGGAACTGTTGCTATCAACAACTTCCCATTGTCAGATGGCTGGTTTTTCTATTTTAAACCACAGACTGAATATGACAAGAAGTATTCGATGAGAATTTATGCATATCTTCCGATTCTTACTTCTTTTCTTCAATTTTCTAATTTCCCTAGCGGCTGACAAAGATTCTGTAAAGATTCTAGAGGCATGAAATGACAGAGACTGGCTCTTTCATAAGTCTTTAGGAAAACTAGGCAGATACTGCTGACACTGAAGGCAAGAACATATCACCATTTTAAGCTCTATCACTTTCTACATAGCTCAATATATCATAGAATGATACTGCTATCACATGAAACCAAATAAAGGTGACATTATAAACACAACTTTTCTGTTTTTGAACCAAGAAGATCAGGGGAAAGCACAAACACAGTCCCCCACTACCATAAATTATGCAGTCACGTTTCCCGCATTTGGGGAAATCGCAGGGGTCAGCACACCCAGAGTGCAATGGATGAGCCTCACCCTGGGAAAACCACCTTCATGATCATGGTGTCTCCCCTGCCAGGTAAGTATGAGTTGGTGATGCAAGGCTGCCTCCCTGCCCCTCCTCGCCTCTGCCCCAACCCCATAGTGACTATAGCTCAGCACCTTCCAGTCCACCAGAACAGACATAATTATGATGTAATCATATCGCAGATTTGCTGATTGGGATCCAAGAAGAAAATACCTCTTTTGCCCCCATCTTCTCCTCCTCCCCAGTTTGCTACCAGAATGCTATGTTGCAGTTAATCTGCATATATTCCTGCCCACTTTGGCCTTGCTTTGTCTTCTGAGTTTCCACGCACTATGAACATCTTGTATCCTTTACTTTTTTACCTTTTGAATACATTTTTAAAGGTTTCAGTGGAAAATATGACCTGCCTGCACATTTAAAGGCTGTTTTATATTTTGGTGAAAATGTTTCTGCTCTATCAAAACCTCCAGTCTGTATGAGACCAGCTACCTTAGAAGTATACTACTTAGTGTTTTCACGATATTCCCAGATTGACCCATCTTCTCTGAAACCTCTGGAGACCAGACAAGATCTCAGTAGTGTTTCTCAACTTTGGCCACTTCAAACTATATGAATTTTAATTCCCAGAGTTTAAGGATGAGAAACCCTGAGGCATCCAAATTACTAAATTTATATGGCCATTTTACTGGGCTGCCAGATCATCTTACCTGTCTGTTGCACAGGAGAAATCTTAGCTTGGACCTTACAGAGATGCACTGAGGAAAATGCAACTGAAACAGATTCTGAAAATGCAAAAGCAAATTCAAATTAGTGTTACCTTCCAGTTCCTAATCAGATAGCAAGCTTAATTCAGTATTTCTGTAAATGTTTTCTACCCAAACAACATAGTCTAACTTGAAAGAAAGCAAAGCCAAATAAAAATAAAAATCAGCTCATGTATGTAATTTGCAGGTGGATAAAAAGAAATTGCCTGTGCAAATGTCAAAAGCGATCCAAAGAAAAAGTCATTCTGCTTTGCAGATTTATCCTAATAACGGATTTTTTTCCTCACTATCGTGACCTGGGATCCAGCTGTGAATGTGAAGGGCAAGACTCATACCTCAAAAAGCAGGATCTCCTCATAGAGGAACTGTGTTCAACATACAACATGAAACACTAGAGTAGCATGTGCATCCACCGTACAGAAATCTGAATGACCATACAACATCTCTGAATCTTCTCTTGAATTCGGTTGTCAAAAGTTATTACTTTGGAAGTACTGATCAGGGTGGACTCATTTCTCATCAGAAATTTTCAGAGTTTGGACTTATTCAGATTTCCTGCCCAGGATTGGACAATGTATTTGTTTATCTATTTGTCACGTTTAAACCCCACCTTTCCTCCAGGAGCTAAAGAGAAGGTTGGGCTGCTGCTAAATTTGAACCTGTCTCTCCCCAATCCCAACCCAACAGGTGAGTCATGATGGCAGGTGAGGCTTCTGCATAGAAAACCATACAGGGGGAGGGATTCTTTTATTTTTGCCCCAAATCCTAAGCACTGGACTAGAAAGGAGTTGGAAATTTATATTTTATATTCTGTCCATTGAACTCAGTATTGGCATAACCTGACAATTTAGGATAATCCCCTGCAGATCTAAATTAAGAGTTGACAGCTGTCAAAAATACTACTATTAGTTGAAGAAGAAGACGACTCCAAAGTTAAGGGGATAATTCCTCACAGGTGCCAATTTCGGAGTTGGTGGTTTTCATAAATATAGACCCAGAGCTGAGGAGATGCATCCTCAAAGATCTAAATCAATGACTTTCATAAATAATAATTATTATTGTCAAAACTGAATAAATAATATCTCACAAATCCAAATTAGGAGTTAGTGGCTTTGATAAATATTGCTATTGTTTGAATATAAATAATAATAGTCAAAGCTGAGGGAACAGTCTCTCACAGATTCAAATTTAGCAATCTGTGACTTTCAGAAATATTGCTTTTAGCTGAATAATAAGAATTCATAATAGTCAAAGCTGAGGGAACAACCCCAAATTAACACTTGGTGGCTTTTGTAAATATTGCTATTAGTTGAATAATAAGAATATTCAAAATGACCCAAATTTAAGAGTTGGTGGGCTTCATTGATCACTGTTAGTTAAATAATTATTATAATACTCAGAGTTGAGGGGACAACCTCCCCATCCATATTGGGAAATTGATGGCTTTCATAAAAATAATTCATAACAATTCATAAAAATAATATAAACGACATTAAAGGACTATCTCTTCACAGAGACAACAAATTCAAGAGCTGGGGGCCTTCACTGATCACTGTTGGTTGAATAGTGATAATATAACACTCAAGAGTTGAGAGGACAAAAAACCCCATCCACATTGAAAAATTGATGGCTT
The DNA here is from genome assembly GCA_015471245.1 of Laticauda colubrina. Taxonomy (NCBI): domain Eukaryota; kingdom Metazoa; phylum Chordata; class Lepidosauria; order Squamata; family Elapidae; genus Laticauda; species Laticauda colubrina. The sequence continues at coordinate 2,200,688 of BLBF01000090.1, read as the reverse complement.
TCATAACTATCGCTTTTACTGTAATAATATCAATAATGTTCCAGTAATCCAAGCCGAGGGGACACCCCCCCGCACAGATCCAAACCCCGAAGCCTGGGGGCTTCAACGACCCACAGCTGAGGGGATTGCTCCCTCCATCCCACCCCCCCAAGACGCCAACTGAGGCACCAAGGCCGCGACGGCCCTCACGCACCAGGCCGGGCGAAGCCTGAGAGGGCGGCTAGTCGAGGCCGGCAGGCCAGGGGCAGAGGCCCACCTCGCAGGGCCGTTGTGCCGGGCCTCGCCTCGCCTGGCGCGCCGCCTCCCACCCGCCCTCGGCCCGCCCCGCCAGGCGTTCGGGGGGAAGATCGGGAGAGAGAGTGCGAGAGCGAGAGCAGAGGCAGGCGGGCGAGCGGGAAGGCCCGGCGGCGGCGGCGGCGGTGGCGGCTGCGCGCTGCGGTTCTGCGCTCTCATCATGGCGGCGGCAGCGGCGGGTACGCGGGGCCATGTGCAGGACCCGAACGACCGGCGCCTGCGGCCCATCTACGGTAGGCCCCGCGCGCGCTTCCCGCCTTTTCCCCTCGCACGCGTCGCCGGGCCTGCTTAGAGGGACGGGATGGCCGGGCTCCATGGCCGCCTCCGCAGGGTCTCCACGGGCCGCGCATGAAGCCGGGACTCCTACCAGGACCCCCGTCTTTGTGGGGGTGGGAGGAGGGGGAAGCAGGCCGCTCTCGGAGAGGGGCTTTTCCTCAGGGAGAGGACCCCTGGTTGGGGGGGCCGTAAGGCGCGCTCTGAGGGGAGCCATTTAGAGGGGTCCCTTCCATCTCTCTTGGGACGGGACCCCCTTTTAGGCTTTGTTTTGCTCAAGGAGGGACGAAGCTGTCTTTAAAAGGGCTTTTTGGAATAATTTCCCCCTCAGTGGCCTTAAATTGGGGGTTAGCGAAACCCTTAATCTGGGGAGTGAGGAACCCCCCCTTTTCCCAGGTCCCCAATGTCTTTATTGGGAAAGCTTTTGGGTGGAGGGGAGAATCTGCAAAGCTTCATCAAGTTTTACCTGGTGTAATCATGGAGAGACGAACCCGGCCCCCCAAAAAGAAAGGAGGGTTGAAAGTCCAGCAATGCTATTCTATAACTATAACTCTATCCAAGCCTTTGGGGCGCAGAACCTCCCATTCTTTTTGTATGATGGACCCCATGTCCTCATGAAACAAAGTTTTTCATCAAAAGAGTTGCAGGGAGTGCAAAGGATTCCCTTGGGCTCTCTGTCTGAGTTTAGTCCAGCTATCAAAAGTGCTGATTTTAGTTCTATTAATAAGCAGCCTGCTTCAAGTATTTTTCTGCTTTTCTACAGTTCTGTGGTGGGTCCCCAAAGAATGTGGTTTATTGCCCCTTTTCAGTCACCTATGATTTAGAAAGAAAGGAGTCTGATGCTACCATACAATGTTTGGCTTCTCCTTTTTACAGGCATGTTTATGTATATGTGTGTGTGCGTGCACACACGCACACATCTCCTTGCCACATTTTTCAGGGGTTGCTGTCCAAGTACAGAGTTTTGGGGGTTGGAGTGGGGAGGGAAAAGGCACCATTCAGAAATCACCAGGAGGGATGATATAGAATTCACACAGGAATGGGAATAAGGAGATATTGAGCTTACTAAATCTGCAGAAACAGGAATTGGTATGAAGTTTAGCTTCTTGCAGGACTTCCTCTCCTGATTATGAGAACTTGCACTGGAGCGCCCAGGGTGTTCGGTGACTTTAAAACTTAGGTGGTGAACCTCTGAACATTCCACCAGTGCTCTTTTTGCTCCATTTGATGAAGAAGTTAAAAACAAAGTGAAAAATATGTATTTAAAATGTACCTATTTATTTTGGTCCACAAGAAACAGAAGAGTAAAAAAAACTCAGGCTGTCTGGAAGACAGGTAGTTTGGTGCCTGGTTCTCCTAGGTGGCTTTTCTAATGACTTTTAAAGACTGACCTGTAAATACAAGATTTCTGATATATCTGTTGTTTGATCAGGATAGTTTGGTGAGATGCTTGAGCTCTTCTTCCAGCATGCCTCCTGAAAGCCTCTTTCTTACAAGCGTGATCTTCCAACGGAGTCCAAGTATTATTATTTTGCTTTAGGTTATGCATATCCCTCACATTGTTTGACTCAGATTGCTTCATATTTCACTACTGTTGTGCAAGCCTCTGTCGTTACTTCTCCCAATAAGCCGAAAGCTCATGAGGAATGGTTTCTTTCATTCAGAGGTAGCAATCAGGTTAATTTGTCTCTCCCCTGGCTTTAAATTTACTTTTGCTGCTTAAGAAAATTGCTTTGTACAGTATTGCATATTGCCACTTTTCTATCTTTATATTGGCTAAAAATTGACAGGGTTATTTACAGTTTTGCATAGATCGATGAATGAGATAAAAAGTAATATTGACAGGAGAGCCTCAAAAAAGAGAAAGCTCAGCCTAAAATCAGTGTTTCCTAACTTGTCAGTTAAAAAAGGCTAGTTCAGAGACCATTGCTTGGGGCAGATCTGGAATTTTTTCTGATAATGCAAATGTTAAAGGTGCATCTTTATAGGCCCAGCTATCCTGGCTGTTGCTGCATTTCTCATGAAAGTCAACAGCTACATTTTCAGGGTTTTGTCTGTACTTGGTTCTTTTCACAAGAATTAGATCAGAACTGCTTAGTATTACATTTGACAAACTGCCTATGCCTCCTAAAAATAATCTTTGAGCAGTCAGTCTCTTTAATGGGAAAGTAGGTTTCTCAACCATTTTTTAAAAATGCGTAGCATTATATGTACATATTAGATATGTTTCTAAATTGGTGATATGAACACTATGGTGTTGAACAAATTCTGTATCGAAAGACAATGCTGGAAAAGATTGGAAACAATTTAGTATTGTTTTGAATAATATTTCAAAACAGTGTTTGTTAATATTAATTGGTACCTGTCATAAAAAACATTTTTGTTTTGGGGATATAACTCCATTTACAATTAATGTAATGTCCAGACAAGTTCTGATTTTATCTCATTTAATATTTTCTTTAATTAGAGCTAAAAGTCTTTCCCTTGGTGTTTGCTTTTTGTTTTAATTTATGGTCTAGACTCTATTGTATAGAAGCTTCATTAAACTTTGTTAATTTTCTCAAATCCAGCCTGAGAATCATATTTAATATTTAAGGAGTTGAATTAGCAGTTTTGAAATAATTTGTTGTGGTTGACCGTCACATTTTTAATTCTCTGCTCCTTTCATATGGTGGCAAAATATCCATAAAGTTTCCTTATTAAGAGTCTCTTTTTGCATCTGTCATAGATGGAATTTAAATTGTTTGTACTTCATGCTAGATCATTAAAAAAACCTGTTTTGTTCCTCTTAGCAGCAAGATTGTTTTGGCCATACATAGGAGTTTCTCCCATGGGTTTGTTCAGTAAGATAGATTGATGAGGAATTACCAATAAAGGAGAAAACAACCAGAGAGCATCAAGGACCCCTCATAACTAGGAGTTCTGGCTGGTTTCTCTTCCAGCAAGTCAGATTGGGAGCTGGAGAACAAACACCTTCCAACTATGGCTTGTGAAAGAATGAGTTAGACTTAAGGATATTGAACCCCATGAGAGGTCACCAAACATCAGAGGAAGCCCCCATGAGGGCAGAACCCATTCATTCCCCCCCAGAAACCAAGACCTGCCACTCGCTTCTAATCCAAACAAGAAAACTTTTCCATGGGGAATAAGCTGTTCTCAGAAGGATGCCCTACTGATGTATTAGATAGAGCCTATTTCGATTACTCCACCCATTACAACAGGGGTGGGAATTGAAGTCCAGCTCACCTGCAGGGTGGGAATTGTAGACCAGCTCACCTGGAAATCTTGCCATTGGGGCAGGGAGCTGATTCTCAACTTTATAGTCTGTGGTAATTCTCTCTCCCTTCTTTTCTTTAGATTATCTTGATAATGGCAATAATAAAATGGCAATCCAGCAGGCAGACAAACTGCTAAAAAAGCACAGAGATCTTCACTGTGCTAAGGTGAGCTCACAGTTTATTTTTTTACGTTGTCTTTGTCTTAAATCTTGAATAAGCAAGGGCCAGAGACTGCTTTCTGTCTGTTGCCTCCCTAGAAAGGGTTGGGCTGGGTCAGACAACCAGAGCTGCAATCTTTAAAGTCAAGCTTTGAAGTCATCCTTTGTGGGGCAGTTTTTTTTCCCCTTGTTGCTCCTGATTTGTCCCCTGTCTGATGAGATAACCTTTGCCATGCTGATCATAAGCTCCAATTGATTGAAGTCATTCTTCTTCAACATATTTGTCCATCTCATCATGGCTTAGTATCCTAAGGTATAGTTAGGATATCAAGTTGAACACCTTCTGAAATTTAACATTTGACCCACCAAACCATTTCTTTGTTGATTATTCTTGGAATGGGATTTTTCATGACCATCCTTCTTATTGACAGCTACCATGAAACCTCTTAAAATTTTCTTTGATCTGCATGCAGGTTTTGAAAGCAATTGGCCTGCAAAGAACTGGGAGACAAGATGAAGCATTTACTTTGGCCCAAGAAGTCGCAGCCCTTGAACCCACGGATGACAATTCCTTGCAGGCATTGACAATCCTGTATCGAGAAATGCATCGGCGTATGTTTCCCAGCTACTCTTACCCCTTTAGGCTTTTTATTTTCATTTTGAAGAAGTCCATCTCTCCTTCCAATCCACATGCATCTCATTGGCCCTTCTTCAATATATGGAAGAGAGAATCATCTCAAAAATGACCATAGATCCTATTTTGCCAAGATTTTAATTATAACTCTTTAATTCAAAGGCAGAAGAATGATCTTTAACTACATTTAGTGAAGATTAAGGAAATATTATTTTTCATTCTTGCTGGAATTTATGAGGCATGGAGCAGAAACAGTTTCTGAATTAATGAGTGGTTGTTGTTTTGCTTGCTGGTGGCAGGATTTCCTAGTATTAATGCCAAACATCTAGGCCAGAGAACCATTTTCATTCACTTCCCATATAACAGCTCCAAAACATGGGGAATTAAAAAGAAGTTAAACCTGATCCCTCCAACTGCCAGCTGAGAGTAGATACTGCCATCGGGATGCTTGGGGTCATAGATGCCAAGCCCTGGTGCCATCCCAAAGAAGAGAACGTCTCGTGCCAAATCTTCCAGTCCTGCTCCGATAACGAAAGGGCTCTCAGTCTTCACCTGTCTACTTTTAATACTTAAAATATCTGCTTTCAGCCGAGCTGGTCACGAAACTCTACGAGGCAGCTGTGAAGAAAGTTCCCAGCAGTGAGGAATATCATTCTCATCTCTTCATGGCTTATGCAAGAGTCGGAGAATATAAAAAGATGCAGCAGGTACTTGCCAGCATTATAGACATTGTTTCTCAAGGAGGCTGAGGCTTCTTCACAGAATGCAAAATTTTGTCTCTTTTGGCCTGAGGAATTGCTGAGGCTCCTGAGCAGACTTTCTTCTTTGGAAGGAAGTTCATATGACATCAGGGAGTTTCAGGTTACGGCAGAGTTTTGATTGCTGTTTCCTGTTCCCTCTGAAAGCAAACACCTGACGTGAGCAGTTGGGGCCAGAGAAGACCGAAGAGAGTGGTGGCAGCTCCTGCCCATCTAGGTTGCAATCCTACAGTCCAAAATGTAACAGAAGGGAACTTCCATCCTTCATTCCCTTCCTGTCAGCAAACACTTTGAAATTGTGTAAAGAGTCCTTAGAGGTCATTGTTGGCTAGAATGTTGTAGCTTTTGACCAGCGGGTCCTTTTCTGTGAAACATCTTGATTTATGCTTTCTTCTTTTCCAGGCTGGAATGGCCCTTTACAAGATTGTCCCTAAAAACCCATACTATTTTTGGTCTGTGATGAGTTTAATAATGCAGGTAGGTACCATATTTCATTAAAATATGTGGAAATGCTAAGTAGATGTTAGAAATAGATAACATACATTGCAAGCACAGGTTGTAATACAGTGGCACAACCTTTCTTAACTTGGTGTCTTCCAATGCTACAGAGAGCATGTGGTTAGGGTTATAGGTTGAGAGTGGGCTACATTAAATCTTGTTTTCATAGTGCAATTAGATCAACAAATTGGATGAGAAGTGCTGTGAAATGAGAACATTTCTCTACTGGGAAATGCAGGGATCTTCTGCAGACCCCTAAATTCTCATTTGAGTCATACATAAGCAGGGATGGTGAATGCTACTTGCAGCCCATTGTGAGGTGAAGAAAAAGGAAAAAGAACTGTTCATTGTGTTTTCTTCTCTCACATCCATTGAATGTCTAAATTCTGGAATTGGTGCTTAAGATTCATATGTCAGCTTGAGGATTTACAAGGAAACTTGGAGTCCTTTGAGAAACTGGGTGAAATCTGACAGTTGACTGTCACTTGAAGCAATCAGGACAGCTGAATGGCCAGAATCTTACGCAATGTGGCTCATTTATTTTTACAAAGTTGCTGCTCCATTGTATTTGTGGGACATCAGCATCAGTGGAGCGTCTGTTGAATCAGGTGCCTGTCATCGCTCTTCTGGAATAATGAGCATAAAACTGCAGCCAGTTGGCTGGTCGCTCCTGTCGTTGGTTGGAATGTTTCATCCGGACTTAATGCTTTGAATTGGGCCTGTGGTGAATTGGAAAGAAGGGTGTGATTCACCTTGCTTACTTTAGCTCCTCTAGAGAAAAACTAGAAAGCAATCGTGTTATGTTAGCCAGACGGTGGGCTGGTTCTCTATATGGCAGTTCTATTGTGTTTTTTTCTTGCAGTCAATATCTGCGCAGGATGAAAAGCTCTCAAAAACCATGTTTTTACCCCTAGCTGAAAGGATGGTAGAAAAAATGGTGAAAGAAGATAAAATCGAAGCTGAAGCAGAAGTAAGACTTTTTTCAAATTCTATTTAAGGCCAGTGTCAGTTGCAATAAAATTATTTCAGTTTATGATATAATTTATTGGTCCAAGAAATACCTCTCCCCTTCTTAAAGGGTAGCCCTGAAGATAAATTAGTGGAGCTAATGGTGGCAAGTTACACTCTCTCTCCTCTTAATTTATCTCTTCCTCTTGTTGTCCATTTCTACTAGGTGGAACTTTACTACATGATTCTAGAACGCTTGGAAAAATACCAAGAAGCTCTGGATGTTGTGAGAGGAAAATTGGGAGGTAAAATTTTCCAGTGCCTTTGTTAAAGAGATGTAATCTGTCACAAAGAGGTTTGTCTGCAGTTCAGTGTTGCCTCAATTTGCAAAACTATGTGCTTTTATCATGGTCTCATCTACAAATGTGTGTCTCTGCCAGTTATTTTGCATCTTGCATTATATAAGGCCGTTTTGAAATTAAACCCCAGAAAACTTCCCCTGGCTCCCTGCAGTCTCATTTTTGCTGGATGAAAGGGGGATTTTGTTTCTGAAACCGTCACGTTCCTTAATGCAAATTTTCATTTGATTGTGTGTGTGTGTGTGTGTGTGTGTGTTATATTTAGACAAATTAACCAGCGCACTCCAGAACAGAGAAAATAAGTGCATGGAGATGTACAGGAAGCTGGGCAAATGGCCAGAGTGCAACGCTCTCTCGAGAAAACTTCTGCTTAAAAAGTAAGGAAATGCAGCCGGAGCCTCTGGGCCAGATCTTGGGCAGCCCTTTTGCATCCTTTCGGTTGCCTTGATGTTCTAGGCCCCCATCCTTTCTTTTCTTCACTTGGAACATTTTGTTTCCTTTTCAATTACATTTAGAGGCATCCATCTTATCAACTAGAACTGCTTAGCCTAACCTGTCTTGTTCTTTGACCTGCCACCCAATCCAGGGCCTTGTTAACAAGCAACCCTTTCCCTTACTTACCTTTACCATTTCAAAGGCTCCCTCATCTGCACGCATCATTAATCCAGGCGCTTTATTTTTGTGGTGTTCAGATGAGCCACATGATGCACGGCCAATGGAGGGTGGGGGGAACCTTTCAGGAGATGGTTTTGATTTCCTTCCCTGGTTGGTCCACCCTGAATGCTCACAAAAGAGACAGCAAGAGAGGAGGCGTTCTCCACTGCCCTTCAGCTTTTTTCTTTCTCTCCTTTTTTCTGTTTCAGCCCAGATGATTGGCAGTTCTACATGATCTACTTTGATTCCCTCTTTCAACTGATCGGCATGGCTTGGACGCCTCCAGCTGAAGGAGAGCAGTGGGTATCCTGCTTTTGGAGGGCTTTGAGAGGGGGGCTTATATCTTCAACATAAAGAGAAAGGAGGGAGCAAATGCATGTCGTGGAACTGAACAGATGGCGGGAGAAAGAGATGGAATGGGGCTACTGGATCTCACTGCCCTTCTTGTGCTCAGCTCTCTGGAAGGAGATGTGCATCACAGCACAGAGCAGGCCGTCGCGTTCATTGAACAGCGGCTAATCCACGAGTCCAACAGCGCCCGCCCACTTCGGGGACCTTACCTGGCCCAGCTGGAGCTGATCAGCCGCTTGCGGCACAGAGGCTACCCTGAAGAACAGAAATTGGGTAAGGGCAGCTGCAGGGGTGCCGGACTGAGCCTCTTGGGGGTGGGGGGGGGCAAGGGGGAGACGGGGTCAGGGGATTGCAGCAGCTGATGTAAACTCTGCACAAGAATTGCAGGCATCCACCGGTCACTGGGGAGACAGTTTGTCTTCTGCAATAAAACTTGGCAGTTTTCCTGGAGGCAGATAAACATGCAAATGCTGAGGCTCCCCTGAGTTGCAGTACTGCTAGGTGTGCTCATATCTTTGTGCAGATCCTCAGTGCTCAAAAAAAGAATAAAACCTGAATGAACCTTTACTTTCTTTAAGGAGGGGAACAATTGGCCCAGGGTGAGGGAGTTCCTGGGCTGTATTTTTAATGCCACGTGGTAAAGATGCTTGCATTGCCCTTCCTTGCCTTCCATTTTTATTTTTTTAAATGCTTGGTTGGTTTTGCACGCACGGGAAGTGTTTGTTAATTAAGTAAATCCTAAATCGGTGTTCCTAAACTTGGCAACTTTAAGATGGGTGGACTTCAAGTCCCAGAATCCCCCAAAAGCCAGTTTGGTGAATAAGTGGGAAGCTGCTTTGCTGCAGACTCTCCTGAGCGGTTTTCTGGGCCTTGACTGGCTCTTTATTGGATCAAGAGACCTCGTGGATATAAGGACGGTTTTACTATCCAAAATCTGACTGTCCCGCTTTTCAGTTGCTGATTCTTTATTTCTTAGGCAACCCAGAAGAGCTCATGTTCCAGTATTTCAAGATGTTTGGGGACAAACCTTGCTGCTTTACGGATCTCAAGGTGTTCGTCGACCTCCTTCCGTCCACGCAATACACAAAGGTAGCCACACTGGCAGCTCCCACCTCCTGCATCCTGGGCTCCTGAGCTGTGTTTATAACAGACTGCTCTCCTTCTGATTGCAGTTCATCAACCAGTTGTTGGGGGTCATCCCCCTTTCTGTCCCGCCGGAAGGCAGGCTTGCGCTCCCAGCTAATATCAAAGCTTTGCAGCAACACCTGTGTGTGATGCAGTTAACACGGTTGCTTGGACTCTTCCACAACATGGACGACACAGCTCAAAAACTGGCAGCAGTCCAGGACTTGATGCTGCGTTATCGGCATGGATTGGATTTTGGTGAGGATACTTCTAGGTCCCCGTGGCCATTTGTGGGGTCTGCCCTGGCCTTCGTCAGTCGGGTTTAAACCTTTGTCTGAGGAGTTCTAGACCATCATTGACCGACTAGCAAGTTCCTTAGCCCTGCTGGTTAAATCTGGTCACTGTTACATTTTGACTTTGGAGAATTGGAAATTTAGCATTTTAAGTAAATCTGCAAGAAACTGCATTTTAAATGGCATTTTTACCCAGGCAGCTCATGTTTGAAAGCATAAAATGTTCTGTTTTGTGGCTTTGTTCCCCCATCTCAGGAAAATCCTGTTTGAAAACAGAGCTACAATTTTCAGATTACTATTGCTTGCTTGCTGTTCATTTGCTGCTTGACCTCTGGCTGGAAGCAGGTATGTCATTACAACACCTGTCTGTGATCAGAAATGACTTTGGAAGGGGAGGTTATAGCTTGCTTAAGTTATTAACAACAATAAAACTCAGTGGGTGAAGCTCAAGCAATTTCTACAGCTTTGTGTGCCATGGAAAAATTAGGAAGTTCTTCACGTAAGACTAGATCGAGCCTATTATCTGCTAAAGCAGCAGAAGAATTGGAGTCTGGGGACATCGTAAAGGTGTTCTTTACACATTAAATCTTGGAATTTCTTCCCTCATTATGAAAGGGAGTGCAGCTTTGAAGAAAAACTGGACAAATTTGTCTCATAGAGGAGTTGGCTTCACATGCTTTCAGAGCCTCCTCTTTGTCTTCTCACCTCACTCACGGCTGTGTTTTTACCCTCTTTCCCCATCCAGGCGAGGAATCAGCTGTCTGGCAGTGCTTGACTCTGCTAGAGGAAGGGTTGACCTCTAGCCCTTCCAACGCCCAGTTCAAATTGCTGCTCATCCGAATCTACTGCATGCTGGGGGCCTTTGAGCCGGTGGTGGAGCTGTACTCCAGCCTCGACGCCAAGCACATACAACATGATACCATTGGGTGAGTAACTCACCCCTCTTCCTGGGGGTGTATTGGAGGGGGCTTTATAGAGCTGCTGTCTTGGGCAGGGAAGGTCTGCCTGGTCTTGCCTCCATTCACCTGAGGTTAGGGAAGGGTCCATGGGGGTCTTGGGGCAAGGAGAGAGGTGCCGCTGTGCCCCTTTGCAGGGAAGACCTTAAAGTTTCTGGAGCAACCTCCAATATACCCCTTTGCTTGAGTGTTCCTAGATGTAAATAAAGATTCCATCATCCAGGCAAAAGTATCTTAAAAGGGTATATCTCGGTAAGAACCCAAGTTTATTAAACTGAGATGATTCGTTACGCATTCAAAATGAAAATTTTGGTTAAAATCAGTCGCTGGGTTTCCTTTACTTGGGGGAATAATGGGAAGAAACAGCAGGGGTATCCCAAAACTATACTAACTCAGCTGGGAAAGCTGAGCCAGCTTTCATGCTTTGTGAGCATCGTTCGTTGATTTGTTGGTTTGTGCCTTCTGCATTGCAGATACCTGCTGACCCGCTATGCCACAGCGTTTGGCCACTATGCTGCTGCGTCCCAATCCTGCAACTTTGCACTCAGGTTTTTCCACTCCAACCAGAAAGATGTAAGTGTGGGAACAGGAGGAAGCACCCGTTTCTCCTCTTCAGAGACCATGTGCAAAGTCCTTTGAAGCAGAGCCAGTTCTTCCCACTGTTCCTCTCCCTTTGCCTGGCCTCACGTAGGAGAAGCAGGAGGGAGGGAAGGAGGAATGGACTTGTGGTTGGGTCGATATCTGCATGAGTTAACAAATCATTTGTAAACCTTCAAGCCCTTGGCTATTCTTCCTCAGCTGTTCTTGGGTCAGCCCTGCGAGGCTGATGAAGTTCAGCAACAGCGCTTCCTGCTCTCCACCCCCATCCCCCCCAATTTCTTGAGAAAGCAGCTTTCAAGGCTGAACCTAAAACCAAGCTCATGAAAGTTTGTACAAGTCTCAAGAGTGAAGGCTGCACAAGTGCTGGGGCCCCCTAAGGATTGGAAAGAACCTCTTGAACATTCCCCCGCCCCACCCTCGGTCAATTGCTTAGATCAACCCCCCTTGGGCAGTCCTCAAGCCTTGAGGCCCTCCTGTGCTTTCTTTGCAGACCTCAGAATACATCATTCAGGCCTATAAATACGGTGCGTTTGAGAAGATCCCAGAATTCATCGCTTTCAGGAACAGGCTGAACGCCTCCCTTCACTTTGCACAAGTCCGCACAGAACGGATGTTGCTGGATCTCCTCCTGGAAGCCAATATGTGAGTCAAGAGAAATGTCTGTAACGCTGCAAGGGCTTTTCCTGGGAAGGCGGCAAACATGAGTCAGGTTTGAGTAGCAGAGATAGATACTGCGTAAAAAACGGAAGGAGGATTCCTAGCAACGCTTGAAATTGGGCTTGAGTCAAGCCCGAGCAAAGTTCCCGTTTTCTCTCCAGGAAACTGACAGCAGCACCCTGAAAATGCTTCATTTACGTGTTCTGCATGCATAACTGGCCATGTTTGGCTTCTTTTCATAGCTCTCTATGAAAAGCTTTTGATGAAAACACAATCCGTCACCTGCCGCGTTTTCCCTTGCAATCGGGAGACTTTTGATGGCCACATTGGAAAAAAAAAATCCTGAACAAACCTGAGCAAACTCTTTCAAGTGTCTAACCCAGCCTTTCTGTTTGGTTCCTCATGAACCAGATCAACAAGTTTGGAAGAAAGTATTAAATCTATGGGCCTAAGTCTGGAAGAGGATGACATTCCCTGGAAAGATCTGCGGGATAATAGAGACCTCACTGTCCTATTTAATTGGGACCCAAAAGACAAGTAAGCACAAAAGTTTATGTTGGGCGGTAGAAGTTTTGTATGATCTGAAGGGAAACAGGAATATATCCAGGGACGGTGTAGGTTTTACACTGGGTATTTATCCAGCCCCCTGAAATAAATAGATCACCCTGGATTATAATAGATCCAGTTAAGTATAAGCTCCATAGCTCCATTCAGAAGGCAGTTCTTTACTTCAGATTTCACCCCAATGTAGGAACCTATTTGGGTGTTTCCAGAACAGTGTGCATTTGCATAAATGCAAACTCTGCATTTGCATAATGACCCAAAAGAAATAACAAAACACAAGTGTGCGATGTTACATCCATTTGGATTTAATTTAATTTTCCTCCCCCAGACTTGCAAAATGTCTGTTAAAATAAGTTTTTACTGTAATTTGTGGGTGGAAGGGAAGGGAGAACACCAATGTTGTTGAGTTAGACTCCCAAGTTTCAGGAGATAGGGATAAAAAAAATAGGCAGCTTGCGTATAGGTTCCTGGATTTAACTTCTCCCACTTTCCATTTCTCTCTCAGGAATATTTCTGAAGAGCACAGAAAATACTCCTTGGAGGAAGAGACCACCTGGTTGCGGATTCGGTCCCTGACATTACGGTTAATAAGTGGGCTGCCAGCTCTCGGCCACAGCAGCCAGCCGAAGAACTCAGAAAAAAGCACCGAGAATGGAGTTTCCTCCAAGATTGACACCGTCCGGACTCTCCTGCGGCAGCTGGACGATGCAGTGAGATCAGGGAAGTGGCTTTTACAGAAAAATATTCAGGTACAGGCCAGGGAAAGAACACTGATTTTTTTTTTTTTAAATAGACAGATTGCATCACACAAATTGGGTTAAATCACAAATAACATTGTCCCTTTTTTTGGAAAGTATGTGATACGCTGTGTTTCTCCTCCTTCCACAGTGTCCGGCCCTCGGCCCCCCTCCTTCACGGATGGCCAGCTTCTTTGACAGTGGGAGCTGCCAGTCCCAAATCAGCTTGTTTTATCTAGTTAGTGAAATTTATGAATTAGATACCAATGGCTTAGGTAAGCCCTCCAACTTCCTTCAATTTGGGGCTGAAGGGAGAGAGTGGGAAATAAGGATTAGTCCCGTACTGTCCAACCTTGGCAACTTTAACTTTGTTGGTTGGGGAATTCTGGGAGTTGAAGTCCACAACTTTTATAACTGAGTTGTGCCATTCTTGCATTTTCCTTTTGCTTCCTCCAAACCCCCCCCCCCCTTTTATTTGTGCATTTATGGGAAGCCTCTTCTGATTGGATAAATTATTGGCTCCCTTATTTATTTGCAGAAGATTCCACAGCAATTCAAGAGCGAATAGGAAATTGTTTGAAATCGTTACTGGAGCAACTAACAGGTATGCCAGTTTTGCCAATAAGTCCCCAAGAATTCTGACTTGCTACACAGCTGACAAGCCTGCTCCCTTGCTTGTGGACTCGCTTTGGGGTGCAAAGAGAAGGGATGGGTGTCTGTGTTGCTTTGCAAAAGGCTTAAATATTCACAAGCTGTTTTTCTCCCCTCTTTCTCTCTCTCCTTCTCTTCTTAAGATCAGGTCAATAAATGCAAAGGTGATTTGTTGGAAATCCGGGAGGGCAGCTTCAAAACCCATCCAAATATTTTAGAAAACCTGGTTTTCTTTGTGGAGGTGAGTGTGGGCTGTGGGAACCACCCAGCCTGCTTTGCTGCAAAAGGCAGCAACGGCCCTAAAGCACCTCCTTCTCATCCTCGCAGACCATCTCCATCGTCTTGTGGGTCTGCAGTTACTCGGACGCCGTCCTCCGGCCCTGGAAATCAAGCCTGCAGAAGAAGAAAAAGAAGAAAAAAGAAAGCAGTGTGGCCATGGTAAGCTAGATCCTGGTGCCTTTTCTCCTTCCTCCTCTTCCTCCCGCTCTCCCCAAGCCACAGCTTGACTTCTGATTCCTGATCATCGAGAGCAAATGCTTTATACGTTTCATTAAACAATTGAGGGCAGACCCAAGGAAGGCCTTTTTACATTTTCCCCTCTCGCACATCTTTGTAGCCTCCTGTGTTCACCAGCTTCCAAGATTATGTTTGTGGACTCCAGAGGCTCGCTTCCAACGTGATAGATCACCTCAAAGAGCTTGAAATTAATTTAACTGCACTTAAACTTGAAGAGCTGTACATAGACAATAATTCACTCTTGCAGGTAAGAAATAATAGCTTTTAGATAAGTGCTTTCCTATGGTCAGCATTTATCCTGCTCTTTCTGTTCAATTTTCAACTTTTTGCTCAAAACGTTTCTTGTGTGTGGAAAAACTTGCAGCTGACAAACCAGTCTGAAGTTCCTGGCAGATGGCTAGCACAGATACTTTGGCTGCTCCAACTCCATGCACCCTTAAGCTCTTTTCTTCCTTTAAAAATTGTTATTTGCCAGCATCTCCTCTTCGAAACTCAAAGACGGTTGTAATGTATACTTATCATTTGGAGATTTTTATGGGAATAAGTCAGTTCAATTGGGTTCTGATTTATCTTGTGTACGTGCCCTTTTCTTTCATCCAGGAAGAAAGGAAGTTTACAAAGACTGCGCTAGGGAAAGTCCAGAGTAGTTACCAGCACGCGGTTCAAGAAATTGGAGAGCTGCTGAAAAAGAGACTTGATACAATAAAAAATCTAAAGGTTTGATGAAATGCCTCCTTGCGCAGAAAGCCAGATTGAAGCGTTGGCATCCAATAAGCAACATCTACCATCCCTTCTGTGTTAAAATCTGGAACTTCCTCATAAATGCATGAAGGACTTTGATCACAAACTTTTTTATGTATTAAAAAAGATATATTCAAGCCGATTAAATTATTGTACATTAAAAGAATGGAAACAGGGACCCTCCACAGCCAGGGTTAGACCACTTCTTACATGTGTTCACAAGCAGACTGCAACAGATTCCAGGTCCCCGGCCGAACTCTTGACGCCTCCCTTGGCTGGGGGAGGGGAGTTCAGAAACTCTTCAGAAGCAGCCATAGGGATCCAGTGTAAAGCATATTTCAACGGAATTTGTACTTCCCCCTCCCCATAGGCAAGGCAGCATTTAGTTTGCGTGCACGTTTCTGCCGTAGAGAAGCAAATGGCCAGGCTTGAGGTCAGCTGTGGAACACCAACACCACCACCACCACCCCAAGCCTCTCTTGGGCTCTTCCTGCTTCTGCCACAGCCAAGTAAACCTGACCATTGGACAATCTGGTCTGCAACAGGGTCTTTTATTCTCCTTTATGTATGCAACTTCCCTTAACAGCCATTTGAATTGGTTGGCAAGAGGACCAGCGTCAGTTCCAGCACCGAACCTCCTCTTCCGTGCCCCGGAAGTGTCGGAGAACGGTGCTCTCAGGTAAAGCTTACTCCAGTTGCTTCCAAGAAAGTGGAAAAACCTTGCTTAGAAATGCAACTGGACCTAGAATTCCACAGGAATCAGGTAAAAGGTTATCGATGTAATTGGTAGCAAAAAACAAAAAACAAACCACCTTCCTCAACAGAGCTGTGTTAAAAGTCTATCAAGTTGTGCAGTGGTGCCTTGATGCTTCTTCCACCTTCAGAGTTGCATGTCAAGACAGGCTGGCTGAGTTGAGCTGAACCAGTTTTTCGTATTTCTCTTCCTTTCAAAGCGCCCCCGAATCCCTTCTGGAATAGGTGTATGAGGTGGGTCTTGGATGGGACCCATGAACGGAGAAAAAGAAACTCCAATCGCTTTCAAATCGTCCCGCCCTCTGCGCGCTCAGAAGAGGTTTGGGGAGCAACTCCCAAAATGCCTGTTGAGCCATGGAATTTTTCAGCGTTTTGACATTCAGGGCTGTTGGGTGAGAAAAGGGGTTGCACTCCTGCACAGCCAGTTGCTGTCACTGACAACAAGTTGGCCTTTTGTTGTGCACATCTTGGCAGGTTTTGCTGTTCTGTGGGATCATTAAGCTGGTATTTTCAGAGGATTGATTGGTTTCCATTGTATTTTTTTAAATCAGTGGGTACTAAAATCCAGGGGAGGAGATCCTGTTTCTTCCTAAGTGCAACGATCAATTGCCAGAAAGGAAGCCTTGGGAATGTAGAGTTTGTGCCCAAGAAGGTAAGCAGGTCGCATCAGTCAGGTAAGGGTTGCTTTCTCATTAGCCAGGACTTTGAAGGCCTTGGTGGGTGTTCAGCCGGGTTTATTGCTGTCTGCCAGCACATTCAGCTTGTTGAAGGCCTGCCCACAGCTTTATCTTCTCAATGCCCATTCTCACCTGTCCCAGGAGAGGTTCTCACCTGTTCTGAAGGCAGCTTTCCCTGAGCCTGCTGTGGACTTACCCTACCAAGAGATATCCACACAGTGGAGGTGATTCTTGTACAAAAACATGACTCCGGCAGAGTTTGTTATTTAGTCTGAGAAAAAGAAGGGCAGATGTATTATTTTTTCCAACAAAATAATTTCTCAAAAGAGCTGCTGTTGAGCAGGAACTTAAAAGATTTCTAAATGTTTTAAGGAAGGAGGGAGGGAATCTCCACCGTCAGTTCTGAATATAGTGTTTGGGAGACAGCGCGATGCAAAATGCCTGTTTTGCAAATATAACGGTGGCTAATAGCCTTGTGAAACCCGTTGTCAGAGCACTTCACGATTCTTGGATTTTTAAGTAATTGAAGAATATTGACTATTAATGCCATCCTCTAAGAAATTCTTCACTTTTGAGATTGCCTTTTTAAAACAACATTTCCAAAGCTTTCCTCAAAGATTGCAAAGATTGTGCCTGTTACACAAATTACTTGTGTTTGTTTCGATTGTTAAATCTTTTCGAGAGCTTGGTTAAAAGGTGCCCCCACCCCAAACAGGTAGCGGGAGAGCAGCTTCTGGAAATTAGTGCTGGTGTTTTCCCTTTTGCACAAAGGTGTGGAATTCTGGATTTGTGACATCATTACTTTGCCCAAGGCTTGTGGAAGTGGGTCGACGTACTTGGGGGCCATTTGCAAAGAGCTAAAACCTGGAGAGCAAGTGAGGCTGTGACTCAGGGTCCTTCTGTGGCAACTTTTAGGAATGAAAACCTTTGGGTGATATTTTCTGTAAACTCAGCTTTCCTTTTGAGGAGGAAGAACATCTGTGCACTGTCTGTGTTCCCCTTCCAGCTTTGTAAGTTTAGGGTTTATCATTTTTAAAAAGATCATTTTCTTACTATTTAGAAATTGAATTTATATTTGAAATTCTGATAATTGAATTCATGGGGTTGGTTTTACCTCCTTATTTGAGCTGTAAAAGGAGAGGGGTATTCGGCTACCTATTTGATTCACTGTGGAGCTTCTTTGCTTTGATTTGCTGTTTTGCTTTTTTTTTTTTTAATTTGCCTATGTAAAACACCTCGACCACCAACAGAACTCTGGAAGGCTAAAACTGCGAACAATCTGCTGTAAACTGAATGGGTTTATAATTTATATATATATATATATATATATATAAAAACTCAAGTTTCTTTATAACCAACTTTTTCTGTGCCTTTTTTGTTTCTTTCGGACTGGGAAGTGTTCAACCTCTCTCTGAAGGTTTCACGATCTTCATGTTGAAGAAGTGAGCCATGACCCAAAACACACCATTTAAAGCAGCGCCCCCCCCCCCCATCCCAACTTGGCAACCTTCCGAGTGGTGGCCTTCAATCCCAGAATTCCCCAGCCAGCTCCGCTCTCCGCTCTCCGCTCTCCGCTCTGCTGGCTGGAGGATTCTGGGACTGAAGGCCACCACTCGGAAGGTTGCCAAGGGGGGGGGGGGGGGGGGGCTCGGGCGCTTTAAAGGCTCTTTTCGGCATCTGGGGGGGGGGGGGGGGGGACAGAGACGGATGTTGGAGGTCTGAGGCGGCTGGCTGGGTGCAAGGTAAGTCCCCCTCTCCGCAGGTCCGACCCTTGTGCCCTTTGCGCAAAGCTGGACTTTTGAAAGCAGGGCGCGGAGATGCTGTTGGGCCAGAGCAGCGTTTCCAACCTCGCCCAGCTGTGCGGCTTTTAAGACCGCGGGACTTCAACTCCCAGAATTCCCCAGCCGGCACGGCCGGGCGCTCCAGAGCCTCGAAGGCCGGACAGCCCTGGTTCAAAAGGGGAAAAAATCGGGGCTTGGGCCAGGCGGGCTGCTCTCCTGGAAAGAGGGGCGGGGGCGGTGGGGGCTCCGCGCTGACTCTTGCTCGGCTGGGCCGCCCAAGAACTCGGCCTCTTCTGCGCCCCTCCCCAATTGGCCGGACTCCAGCTCCCAGCCGCCCCTCCCTCCTTGTTGTTGGCCTGCCGGGCTTGCCCGCGTATCCGGGGGGCGCGGCCGAGCGTGGCGGGACCGCCCCCCGCAGGCCCCTCCCTCCCTCGCCGTGGAAGCTCTCGGTCGCTCGCCCAGCAGCCGCCGCCATGGCGAACCCCGGACGGCGCGCCTGCCGCCTCCCGCTGCTCCCGCTGCTCCCGCTGCTGCTGCTGTGCGCGGGGCCGGAGCGGAGCGGCGCGCTGCACACCAAGGGCGCGCTCCCGCTGGACGCCGTCACCTTCTACAAGGCAAGCAGGGGTCACAGCCCGGGGACGAAGCGGGCCGGGCCTGCCGCCTTCCCCTCTCATTTCCCCTTCCCGGCGCTCCTCCCTGGAGGGCGGGGGGCGGGCCGCTCCCCACGCCTCGCCAATCCGGGGCGCCCAGCTGGACGGCGAGGGCGAGGCGGACCTCCCCTTCCCCGGCTTTGAAAAGGGGGCAGCCCAGAAATCCACACACCCTCCCACCCCCCCACCCCCGCTTTCCACCCGAGAACCCCCGGGGAAGGATCGCTCCGGATCGCCAGGGGGGCGTGGGGGCCGCAGCAGCCCCTGCCTGAGTTTCCCAACCCAATCCGGGAGCGAGCTCAGCGGCTCCAGTCCCGGGAGGCGCTCCGGAATAACAGGTTCTCCCTGTTCTCCGGGGCAGGTGCCTCTTCCAGCTGGCCCTCCTGCGGGGTGGGGTGGGGGGTGGGGGGGACGGGCTGCAGGGCCCCCCAGACCCTCCCCCAAGCCCAGCTGGCTCTGGAGGCGCCTCTCTCCCCTCTCAGGGCTGCTTCTTTCCCTGGCCTCTGTGGACCTCCAGCTCTCCGGCCCCTCTGCCCACATTCAGTCCGGATGATGCCAGTCAGCTTGGTGGGGAGGGACTCCGACCCCTTCACCCTCCTCAGAGCTGCTGCACCGGCCTCTTCAGTCTCCAACCCAGATTCCTCTGGAGGGGCTTCAGCTCTACGGCCCATCAAACTGCTGCTCTGGCCTCTGTGGACCTCCAGCTCTCCGGCCCCGCAGAGCCTTCCAACCTCTTCAGGACTTCAGCGGGGAAGAAGATTTTGGGCTGCTCCAGAGGTCCAGTGGGGAATGGACTGCAGGGCCGCTGCTTTAGCCTCCAACCCAGTGAAATCTGAGGCAGCAAGTGACTCCAGCCCCTTCACCCCTGAGGGCTATTCTTCCTCTGGCAGATGCCCTTGACCTTGTGCTGTCCCTTTTATAGCCGTTTTTTTTTCCCTCCAAAACAGCTGATTGGTAGCCCGGCTTTGGGTCTCCGTTGTTTCATTGGCCCCTGTCACCCATCCAAGTCCATGAGTGACCAATGCCCACACGCTCTCGCTTTCCTGGGTCCTCATTGGCTATGTTTTTGCCTCAGCAACAGGATAGAAGGAATAAGACCCAACGCTTCAGCATTTAGAAATGGAGATGTTCTCCCTTGAAATCTGAGGGGAAAATCCCCCACTGCGGCACAAACATGAGTTCAGAAAGGACGAATTCCCCTCCCCCCCCCCCCCCCCCCCGCGCGCAAAAAAAAGAAATAGCCATTGTTTGGGTCTGGATTCAGAAACATTGACCTGGACACAGGCTTTTTTTCCCTGGTGCTGCCAGGGGATATGCCAGGAACCCCCTTGACTGGCCAGGTTGGAGGCTTCTGAAGGGACAAGATGCCCTGGTTTAATGTGGGCCGTGTTCCCTCCCAACTCTGTGCTTTAAAAAAAGCAAACATAATTTTTCTGCAATATGTGGGCCTAGCAGGACCCAAGAAAAATGTCTCAAAACCCCACAGCAGGTTTTCAACTCATTGCTAGAGAAAGCGATGGAGGAAATACGGTACGGGACAATCCTTGTGGCTTTCCTCAAGGCCCTGCTTGTGTCTCTCTCTTTCCTCAGGTGATCCCAAAGCACAAATACGTCCTGGTGAAATTCGATACCCAGTACCCCTACGGGGAGAAGCAGGATGAGTTCAAAAAGGTGGCCGAGAGTTCGGAATCCAGCAGCGACTTGCTGGTGGCCGAAGTGGGCATCTCAGGTGAGATGGGACTCCCTGTCAGGTGATCCCTGCCTGGGCATACCTGAGGTCTTTGGGATGATGAGGGTGAAGAAGAAGAAGAAGATCTCTCTATTTCTCAAAATTGCACAGCAAATAAAATTCATGCTGTATTTTGGTGCTGTATGTTAGCTGCCTTGAGTTATTTATCAAAATAATAAAGGCAGGATTTTTATTTATTTATTTGTATCCTACCTTTATTACTTTGAACAATAACTCAACATGTCCAACATGCCTTCCTCCTCCTATATTTTGCACAATGACGATCCGGTGAGGTGGGTTAGGCTGAAAGTGGGGGGCAGGCCTAAGGTTACCCAGCTGCCTTTCATGGCTAAGGCAGCACTAGAATTCACGGCCTTCCGTTTTTTAGCCTGGTGCCTTAACCACTGGACCAAACAGGCTCTTATATAAGAAAACTATCTGGATTTACTGAATTGTCATGTGCTCAGTCTGGTACTTTCCAGATGTGGCTTCTGTATATCAGCTCTAACCACTGAGCCTTCAGCCATTACAAGGTTTTGGGTGCAGGGTTGCAAATACCCTCACTATTCTAATGCTGTTTTTCCTCCTGGCCCATCTGTAACCCAGGTCTCATCTCAGTGGAAACCCAAAAGTTTCCAAATGCTCAACTTTCAGTCTTCATTTCTAAAAGAAGCCTCTCTCTGCTTCTATTTTAGAAGTAGAAATTCCCCTTGTGTCCCTGTTTTAAAATGACACCTGCTATTTCTTTCCACCCTAGGACAATCAAAACAATAGCACAAAGAGGGTGAATGCATAAGAGAGCTTGAAGTCTCTTACAGGGTTCTACCATTTTGGCCTTGTCCTTCAGCCAGGATGAGGTTTGCAAGGAATAAGCTGCTAGATCTCAAGGCTTCAAAACATTGGAGTTCTACCAGTTGCGTATTTTTGTCCTTCGAAATGATTGAATGTTCCTTAATATTGATAAAGTTACAGTAATAGATTAATCAAGCCAATCAAATGTAACTTAAAATTTCTGTTTAGAAATTTCTTCATTTTGGCCTTTGTGAAAGCCACTTAAGCACATTTATTTATTTTTATTGATTTATTAAATTTATATGCTGCCCATCTCTCTGACAGTGACTCTTGGTTAATCACATCTTCAGCAAACAGTGACCTGCAAACCCACTAACTAGTTATTCTTCCATTCCAAGCCTCCCACCTGAGTTCCTGTTGCATCTCTTTACAGATTATGGTGACAAGCAGAACATAGAGTTGGGAGAAAAATACAAACTGGATAAAGAGTCTTATCCGGTTTTCTACTTGTTCCAAGATGGCGACCTGGAGAACCCTTTGCCTTACGACGGGCAGGTCAAGGCCAGTGCTCTCCAGCGCTGGCTGAAACTTCGAGGGATCTACATGGGAATGCCAGGCTGCCTGAAAACATTCGATGCCTTGGCCAGCAAATTTGTAGGTGCCGCCCAAGAACCTGAGCGGCGCCAGGCTCTCCTGGAAGAGGGCCAAGAGCATTTGGCCAAGGCCAAAGAGAGCGAGCGCAAATCCGCCGAGCAATACATCAAAATCATGGGCAAAATCCTTGCCCAGGGGGACCCGTTCATCCCCAGCGAGATCTCCCGCATCACCAAGATGATCGATGAGAACAAGATGAGCGACGGGAAGAAAGAGGAACTTTTGAAGCGCTTAAACATCCTGTCTTCCTTCCAAAAGAAGTCAAACAATGAGAAAGAGGAACTTTAACAGGGCAGGTGAAGATGGTACGCAATGTGGGGTGAGGTCCCAATTGGTGCTCCTCGAAGCAGGCAAAAACTTCCCCTTGCTGTTTCAAAGAGGTTGCAAAGCCCTTTTAATAGCCCCCTACCCATCCCATTCCTGGGGACAGAGCACGCCCAACTTCACTAAGGGGGCATTCAGAGACCACCATAAGGTCTAATAAACAAGGCATTTGTCAAGATGGTGACATTTAGAACTTGACCTAACTTGGAGCCTTAGCAAGCTAGTTTGGCTGGGTTGGATCCCCTCTCTTCCCTCCCCCTCCCCCGTTGTGGGGAATCTGAACATCTGAGAAACTGGGCTAGCCCTCTGGGTGGTTTTTGTGTGTGTGTGTGAGATAGAGCACCCTTTGGTCCAGGGGAAATGTGTTAGAGAAAGTGAAGCCAAAAGCTACACCTGTCTCTTATCAACTAGAATTCACAGATATCTGTTTATGGAAAGGGTACTTAATTTCATAATAAAGGTTACTGGGGAAACAAACACAAAAAGGCATTTTTCTCTTTTATCACAACTTCCTTAATAAAATGAACCCTCCTGGTTGAGCTGCTAAGAACTGAGATTGTGTTTGAAGTTTAAAGTTGCCAATATGGGAATTTATATTTTTCGACCTTTCATTTAGCAACTCTTGTCTTGAATCACACACAAACACACAATGTATGAGAAAAACCACAAGGTGTTTCTGACCAGGAAAATGTAAATGACCAGCTTGCCCTCTTTCTGACAGCTGAGAAAAGCTATTGGGCCAAGTCATAATATAACTATTTTATATTATGAATACTTTATTGAATACTTTGCAATACCTTGAATTCACACAACATGCTGAGCACATCAGATTCTCAGACTTGCTTCTTCCAAAGACACCTAGTTCTACCAAGCTTTGTTAAAACACTTGCAATCCTTTCTTCATCATCACAAAGTTTAGGAACTTATATCAGCTCAGGCTCTTAAACACCTAATTTCTGTGCCCAGTTCCATTCTTTGCTACCTCCAATAACCTGAAGTCTTCGGGACGTTTCGATCTCCAACTCCGCTTCTTGGAGTCTTAAAACTGGAAGGAAAGAATTGTCAATACCAGTGGGAATTGGGAGCAGGGAAATGCTTTATGCGCTGCCATTTTATTTTTCTGCATTATTAAATAAGGCAGCACCCGCTCTAGGGAGCACCATTCCTCCCTCAGATAGCCCAATATGACATTCCAAAGAGTAAGCTATTTTTCCAGCATCGGCCTGGGATATTAGGTGAGCCTCCTTGTGCAATGGGTAGATGAACGTTGCCTTTGTGTTAACCCTCCTACAGTGTTGTTGTTTTAAAGTGGGGCAGGGCAGGTGTTTCATTGTCCAGTAATGTCAGAAACATTTTACCCACCAAACAATTTTGGGCCATTTTTAATTAAAATTTAAGAAAACTTTCTGCTCTTCCCTTTAAGAGTTCAGAGCATGCTGGGTTAGGGAAAACTGGTCTTCAGCACCCTTCATTGTGGGTTTTCAAATAAATGCTCCGGTGAAATAGGAGAACCCAGCAGTTAAGAAAACACAACCAGCACAGATCTCGGATAATGACAGCCCTGGTGTGCGCTGTTCTGGAATGGGACAAAGGCCCCTTTCTGTGCATCCCTCTCTTCTCCACTTCAAGGCAGCCAAAGGCCGCTCTTCAAAGCAGCTGCCTCCTTGACTGACAGCCTAAATTCCTCCCTGGGCCCCCAGAGCAGCCCAAAGGGCAGGATTTCCCCCAAGGGAAGCCTCAGTTTGGCAACGGGGGGGGGGGGGGGGGGGCTTCTCCACACACACGCAAAGCAGCCATCCTAACCAAGCATTTCCACACCTTGTGCCTTCCAGATGCCTTGGATGGCAACTCCCATGCTGGCTGGGAGTGATTGGTCTGGTTATCCAACTCGGCACCTCCTCTGTAAAGCTGGCCAAGGAGGTCATTAAGGTAACCCTTCCACTCTTGGCTCAAGCAAGCCAGCCAGTTCAAGACTCAGGGACTGTGTGGCCACCGAGACAAACATGGCTCATCTTAACCTAGGGGAAAGTTACTCCATGGTTTAGGCCAGGGGTGTCCACCTTTGGCTGCTTTTGTGGACTTCAACTCCCAGAATCCCCCCAGCCAGCGCAACCCAGAAATTTCATCCCAATTTAAAAGGAGTCCTGTCTTTTGTTGCAGGTGATCTTTCTTCCTTCTGTGGATTCAGGTCAGTAGAAGAGAAGAGACCGAGTTCTCACAATCTCTCTCTCTCTCTC
>BLBF01000090.1:2159262-2174262 GCA_015471245.1 Laticauda colubrina | reverse complement strand
TCTGTCTGTCTGTCTGTCTATCATCTATCTATCTCAGTATTTTTTAACCTTGACAATTTTAGGGTAGCTGAGTAGCAGGGGTGTTTTTTACTCCCCGTAATTCTCTTCTACTAATACACACTTTATACTGAGGGTATATCTAGATAAGAGACAGTTGAGGAAGGAATTGTTTTGCCATTCTAGAGTTGACAGTGTGTGGTCAATTCTCTCTGAAGTGAGAAACAAACTCAGATGGTCAGATTATGGTTTCCATCCATCCTTAGATTTCCAATTTTTGTCCTAATGCAAAGCTACAAATCACCAGAGGGATTGCTGGTTTTGATCTTTCCACAGGTGCGCCCTCTGGTCTACCTGAGCCTCTCCGATCTCTTTCTGGGGTTGTGCTGGCTCACGGGGGCCCTTTTCTACAGCAGAGAAGCATCCCACCCAACTAGAGAAGGCACCATCTGCTACAACTTGCAAGCCACCGGACAGGTGAAACCTCCGTTGATCTCCAGCTCCTTGGTGGGGTGGAAAGTGTGTTATTTTGGAGGTGGGCTTCAAAGGGCGTACAGAGTGTGGACTGGTGGAATAGCCACATATGGAAGAAGCAATCCAGTTGCTTCCCTCTGTTGCCAGTTGTTCAATCTTTGAGCTTGATGAGTTTTGTGTTGGGGTTGAGCTGCCATGTTGAATGGGTAAAAGCTTTAGAGAAGTATATGGGATCAAAGGCATCAAAGACATACAGAGCGGAGAGGCAAAGTTTCTTTGGAAGATTCCAGATATCTTTTCCCAGTTGGACTAAGACTCCAGAATTCTCAGCCAACATGCCTAAGATCTGGAAATTCTGGGATGTGCAGTCTAAGCACAACTGGAGACGGTTAGAGAAAGCTGTGGTTTAGATAGAGCGTGTGTGTTTCCCTTTTAATTTGACTATTGGATATATAAAAACCCTGTATTATTAATACACTTTTTTTCTTTGCTCTCTTGTGACAATGCCAGCCTATTCATGCTTCTTAAAGAGCTACCAACTCTGTTTTGCACCCCTCTCCTCACTTCTGTGTATTTTCCTTTGCTTGGAAGGCAAGTTTGGGTCCAGGATTGTTCTCTTGCGTCCAGATTGCCATTTAATGGTCCTATTCCTGGAAAGGCAATTCCAAACCACCACAAATATTGTTTATTTAGTGCTGCTTGATTGCTTTTCTTCTTTAATTCTGTTTTTAAAATGGCTTTATAATCTACCCCATAATCTACCTATAATATTGGTTATTGTGCCAATTAGCAGTGTAATAAACAGCAAAAGTTGTCTGTATTATTGATCCCTTGGAATATTTATCCTCGGATGCCTCTCAAGAGAGAGAGAGAGAGAGGTTGGTGTTTGCCTGTTTCACAAGATGTGTGGCTTGGCAGGTGTATTTGGGAACTTGAAAAAGCCCAGCCAATTCTCAAAGTAAAAAGTCCGTTTGCAAATATAAATCATCAGACAATGAAGCAATGATGCTGTCACTCGAATTCACAGAGCCCTGATTAACCCTTAAACTTACTGGACAGATCAGGGCAGCAAAAAGATTTAATTCTGTTTGATCCACTTCACTCTCTTCCAGTATGTTTTTCAAGCTATTTGGGAACACAAAAACACAAAACAAGGTTAGGGAATATAAAGGATGCTATTATGATGTTTTTATGTTGTATTGTTAAGGATGTTTATTCAGAAGATATCCCAGTATCCCTGGATTACATTTTGTTTCATCAACCTTATAGAATATGATTTATCTACGTAACTTTGATTCGACAAACAAATCCAATGTTTTCCACATGTAATGGAATTGAAAAACAGAGTGGAAACTGGAAGGGTGGGGCTGCAATGGGATCTTCCAACTTTGTTCCTTCCGGGATCCTTTTCAGAAAAGAAAAACCACATACCCATTGGAATAGCTTTCCTGAATTAGGCTTCCTTTACGAAACAAAACAAATCCAGCAACTATTTACAGCGGGAGAATGAAGGTGCAAACGTTGTGATTTTTTTTGGTTGTTTTTGAACCGCTACTTCATGTTTCATCAGCCGTGCCAGGAAACTGCATCTTCCTGTTTCTGTGAGTCTTCCCATGTGAAGTGGAAAAACCAAACCTCACGCATGGCTTTAGTGGGGGGGAATCGGCTCCTTCTGGAGCTGTTTATGCTTGGTGACAAAGTCAGACATACATACAAATTATATAAGAAAGGACAGAACCACACCCACAAAGGGAAGCACATTCCTAGGCTTCCTCTCTTCGTGCAGTAATGGTAGTTGCTCTTTCTGGATTTTAACTCCAGGACAAAATCAAATCTGCAAAAGGTTATTTTCGACAGCGGAAATATAGAGGAGGTTGGAGAGAAAGTTATTGAGGGGGGGGGGTGTTTACAGGCACAGGGGCTTCCCCTTGCCATCCACTACTTGCCCCCCTCCCCATGGCCATGTTCAGTTCTCAAACTATCCCAGATTTCCAAAGGCAGATTTGGAGGACTGATATCCTTTGTTCTTGTTTGTTTGTTCTGCTTCTCAGATCTTCTATGTCGCCTCTTTTCTGTACACAATGAATTACACCTGGCAACTTTACATGGATTTGAAAGGGAAATTCAACCAGCACTTACATGGCCAGATGCCACAGGTAAAAGGTGCTTTCATGGTGACTTGGATATCTTTGAGTCCTGTCTCTCCTTAAAAATCCAAGCATGATGTGGATCCCAAGTGCATTACAAATGAAGCCAATATATATATGCTATTTGAAGATGAGCAAGATACCCAGATGGGTTGAATTAGAAACCTGGTTCTTGAGGTTGCATTTTTGCATACTTAGAAATATAATTCAGGGACAGGTAGCCACGCCAGGCAGCACCATGCTATAATTGTCTTGAGAAAAGCATTGTATTGGCCTCTGAATGAGACCTAAAGTCCACAGACCTTCGAAGAGGGCAGAATGTGGGGTTTTCCAGCTGTGGGCATCACAGCCAGATGTTGGTGGTTCAATCTGGAAAATGTATTGCTCCCCAATAAAAACACTTAAAATCCCATGGGTCACAGGGGACATGAATTAGGTGGGCATGAGGCATTTCTCAACTCGACTTGTGTCTTCCAGCTCAATAGATTGCAACTGAGCAACTTTTCAGCACAGGTCTGAAGGCTCTAAGTAGAAGAACGCAGCTCATTCCAGAAGATGGAAGACGGTTTTAACAAGGTTTAAGGAAGGAAAACACCTCTTAAGAGGATAACTTGTAGGGTGAGAACGAGAGGAGCACAAAAGCATGTTTGTGATGGTGGGAAGGAAGTGTTCAAGATCTGTTCACTTTGTCCCTGTGGACATCACAGGGTATGCTGGAGGCCAAACTCCAGTGACGAAGCCAAACCAGGCAGAAGCCAACAAGGGCAGGACCAAAGCCAAGTTGACTGAATTGCATGGGACTCAAAGAAACTGAATCCAGTTAAAATGATGACTCCTGTGTGGAGGCCATTGAGATTTGGACTTCCTCCAGAGAAGGCCACACCCTCTCTGCTTCAACTTTGGCTCCCACCTGAACAGGATCAGCAGGTTTGGGGGTTGTGCAAGGCCTCCACCAATACTTGCTTGATAAAGGGGACCAAGGAAAAAGGCATGTGTCCCAGACAGGGATGGGCTCTCCATCAGGTTTTTTAAAATTATTCCTTCAAGAACATTTTGAGATGTGGCCTTCAGTGGAAATCCTTTCCACCAGCAGGGCCAGCCTCTAGGCAGAGACTCAAAGAAAGAGCTTGCAACGCCCTTTGAAAACTAATGGCTAATTGCTAATGTTTGCTTGTAATAATGTTTGTTCCAGGAAGCCCTTATGAATTTGAAAAGAAAGGCATGGCAGGAGGGGTAGCTGTGTTAGTCTAGTCTCTGTGGCCATCCACTTCATCAGGAGGACAGAACTCAATCTCGGAACGGCACATCTTGTCCCCAGACAAACACTGTGAGATCACTTCAACAATCTGGTCAATTCCAGCATTCTTTGAAAGCTCCTTCCTTTGAAGGCTGGAAGAAATGTGTCATATAGGGTTAGGACAATGGCTGGGTCACTCTCCAAACATAAAGAGTATGATTTTTGCCAGGAAGAAGGATATTTCTTCCTCTATTTGTGTGTGTGTGTTTGTGCACATGAACGCATCAGTACATGCCAGTGAAATAAATTAAACATCGATGTGTACAGGACATACCAGGTACAGAATTAATCCTGGATTGGTTTGACTTTGATTCACCTTCAAGTTTTTAAAATAATAACTTCTTGATGGACTGGCTTTATCATTGCTTAATTGTTGTGAGCAAAGTCTCATTCTTAAACTAGCACATCAACAGCCTCCCATGCTTCGATGCTGATTTCTTAAGAGTTTCCCTCCCCCAAAACAATTTCAGGGAAGTTTCTGTACGCATTTTATTTCCTCTTTCCTGCATCCACTTTATTTTATTTTAATTCATTCCAACTTCTGAATCTTCAGCACAATCCTCCTCAGATTATGGAGCTAAACCTCTGGTGTCTTCTCTTTCCCCCTTTTGTAGATGTTGAACTATTCAGCTCACCTTGGCCGAATAGCAATCCTTTTCTCTAGGTAAGATTAACCTCCCAAATGCCACTGGATTCAGAGGGATTGGGATTGGAGGGGAAGGGAGGGAGGGGGAAGCAGTGGAGATTATCCCCTCCTACCTGGAGAAATCTGGGTGAGCTGCCTGCCCAGTTTGATCTGGCCAGACCCTTGCTATTTAGGCCAGTAAAAGCAGCTCTGGACGGTGAGCTGGTCTTTTCTTGGGGGGATTCCAAGACCTTGAACCCGAAACTGACTTATCTTTTCTCTTCCAGTCTCATCCCGATATTCCTGATGGCGCCTGTTTTGGGACTAGGCAACCACTTTCAGTGTTCTCAGAACTTCACTGCTGAACATGGGTACAACAATCTGAACATACTACATTTTGCCAAGCCCAGAGAGTAGGGTGGCATGTATCTGGACTGAGACTTTGTCCTACAACGGCCAGTGACTCCCAGAGGTCCCTTAGGGCAGAGGTCTCCAAACTTGGCAACTTTAAGACTTGTGGACTTCAACTCCCAGAATTCTCCAGCCAGCTCCCAGGCTGACTCCTTTGCTTCTGTTTGGTCCTCAGGTGCCTCCTGTTGCACATGGAAAACATGCTCAGCCCCAGATCCCAGCATGTCACCTGCACCGTGCTGTGTTTGTACAGCACTGGAGTTTTCCTGGTCTCGTTTATGGTCAGCTTCCTTGCAGTTCTGGTAAGAGGCACACTAAGGAGTGCCCCTCCTTCTGTGTTTGGAAATCCTTCAGCACTTAGGGAGGGGGAATTCAGGAGAGGTGCACGTGCTTTCAGTTGGGAAGCACACAAATCATGCTTCTTTTCCCTACCCTGGTGCTTAACGTGTGATGCCTTCCAACTGCTGCTGCATTCCTCTTAGTTAGAGCAAACAGTTTCCTAGTGCTGATTTAATGCATCGCATTCTGACCGCGTGTGGAACTGTGTTTCCACACCCCAGAGTCCAGCTTTCTCAATAAATCTCAGCTTGTTTTTGTTTCCCTAATGGTAAACAGATAGACTTCAGAATAAGCATAGATTCTTTGGGGAAAAATGCAAGGCAGAACAATAGAAACACTCGAACTGCTGACTGGGCACATCTTAGATTGTCTGGCTACTGATCTTAGTTAGGTAAATTAGATCAAGAGAGGCTGTCGGTGGCTTGATTCACACAACCCTTTAAGCCATTATAATATGTGACTTTGTTTTGGTTTAAAGCAGGGGTCTCCAACCTTGGCAACTTGAAGCCTGGCGGACTTCAACGCCCAGAATTCTCCACCTAGCAAAGCTGGCTGGGGAATTCTGGGAGTTGAAGTCCGCCAGGCTTCAAGTTGCCAAGGTTGGAGACCCCTGCTTTAAAGCGATGTGGAAACTACCTCTGGTGGTTTAGAAGCCATGGTTTAGGCCTTATTGCCTTGTGCAGGCCCAGTCAGGTATAGTTTAACCCACAAACCATAGTCAAGTAACCTCTAGCCTGGTGGAAGAAGTGAACCCAGACCAGGCATGGGCCTGGATTTAATTCTTCCCAAGGCTTCCAAGTCAGGAGCCTGAATGCAGCCACCTCCCTTCCACCCTCTCCGCCTCAAGCACGAACCCATCGCTGAGACCTTAGTTCTTGCTCCTTCTTTAGATATTGCTCATCCGAGCCAGAATGTTGTACAAGCGGTTTGTGAACTCGATGGGCTACGTCGGCGACCAACAATGGGCGATGTTGAAGGTGGTGGAGCAAGCCATGGCTCTGTACCCTGTGGTGTTTTTCTGCTGCTGGGGGCCAGGTATGGAAAGGCTGAGGGATGTGGTCTGCAGTGAAGAGACAGCAGCTCCGTTTGCAAGTGGGCCCTTCCAGATCTCAACTTATCTGAGGCCAGGACCCCTCCCGTTGTGGGAGTTGAAGTCCACACGTCTTAAAGTCGCCAAGTTTGGGGACCCCGTCTTAGGGGAATCAACCTTGCTTTTCTGAGCTTCCCAGACCCTTTTAATTATTTTTAAAAATTAATATATGCAGAGATGTATCTGCTAGTCCTGTGCTGTCCAGACAGTTTAGAATTAATGGGATTTGGGATAGTTAGCTAGGAACTGAGAGCTGTCCCCTTGAGGGAATGTATCATGGTAAATGTAGTTAAGGTATCCTGGGAAATGTAGTTCATGTCATGTAGCCATATCTATAACCCTGATTGGTCACTGAATTGACCCTTGGTGGGTTGGGGGAGGTTTCTTCACTCTTGCCTGAACACAGTCTCATGGTAGCAACTCTACTCCTTGCTTCTACAATATGAGATGAAAGGGATAAGAGATAACCATCTTTTTACCCAGATAGTCAGGTATGCAAAGGACTGGACATTAAGAGGAATCTCATCATAACTGTGAGTTGTTGAGGATGCCTGATGAACCAAGAAAAAAGACTTTGTATGGATGCTTTGTGGTGTTTATCTATCTGAACAAGTCCTACCACACTTACTGTATTTACTGTTATTGATCTTCTTCTCCCGTTTCTTCCATCCGCAGCCTTTATCCTTGGCATAGTCAAGCTGGCACGTATAGACAATGCCAGCGTTTTCATGGCCCTTTATGTTCTAGAGGTAAGCATCCCTTCAGCCATGCACCCCCAGAAGAGCCCCCAGGGCGCCTTCTCTCCGTGCGCAGCACTCATTGCTCAGTGCTGGTTCAGGGGACTAACCTTTGGTGGGAAGGTTGGCTTCTTGGCTGCTGCTTCTGGACCACCCCAGGCAACTCCCGTCTCACGCTGGGCCACTTCCCTTCTCCACTCAGGCCCTGACCGCATCTTCCCAGGGGTTCCTGAACTGTGTGGTTTACGGCTGGACCCAGCACATGTTCCACTGTGTGAAACGCAAAGCTTGCCATGATGTCGACACCCAGACGCCACTCCTGCGCTCCCAGAAGAGGTTCTACGCCAGCACCCTCCCAGCCCACCCGCAGGCAGTGGCTGAGCCCTCCTTCCCTTCCACAACCACGGTGTTATGAGCGGGAGATGGACGTTCGAACTCTCCTCTTCCACCTGTCATGCCTCGAGGCTCTTTGCTCAGCAAGGCTAGCTTGGCTTTCTACATCCTGCAGAGAAGGGGTTCCACTGATGACCCTGAAGCTCTTCTTGCTCACAGCCTGGGTGAGAAATGTGGCCATCAACAAGGATCAGTAGCAGAGGCATGAAATGAAAGGGCAAGCTTGGAAGGGCTGCAAGAGAATTGAAGTGCAATTGGACAAGAAGAAACCGAGAGACTCCTTCGATTTAAATAATCACTATTTATTTGAGGGAATCAAAAAATTGGGACAGGGTGGAGACAACTGCCTTTTTGGACTGCCTCACATTTCCCCCATGAGACGGTTTTCCCAGGATTTTCCAAAGAGTGGGATAAAGCATCACCAAGACCAGGAATGCTCCCAATGTGGTGTCACCACCCTGGTATTTTTTTTTTCTTTCAGTGCTGCTGATGGAATATTTTACAACTTCCTGCCAAACTGTAAAACATAAAAGCAAGTGTATGGATGGATTTCTGTTCCTTTTGATTCCAGGATTGCTAAAAGGCACACCTACCTTCTCTTACTACTGTTTTAATGCCTCCCAAAAATTATAGATAGAAATAATGTCCTCCCTTCAACCCAACTGACCCACAATCTCATGGCTTCCAGAATTCCTGCCCCGTTCCTCCAAAACTCCTGTAAAACTTAAAAACCTCAGCTGCACAATTTTATCTCCTTTTTCCAGGTGTCCCAGAAATCCTTTTCAATCTGCCCTAAGATCCCTTCACCCTCACTGCAGAGATGACTACGCTGAGCAGATGATCTTAACCAGCATTCTTAGAGTTAGACCTTCTTTCAGTGGCACCTGGGGATTTTGGGAGTCCCAACACCTTGCCGGAGGCTGCCTTTCTCCTTTTTCTGTTTACAAATCAGTGGCTCGTTTTCCCTTTTTTTCGTGCCTCTCTCAACCAGGCCTGCTCTGTAAAAGTCAGGACAGAAGTTTTCAATGGTCTGAAAATGAGGATGAAGATGTAGGGCATTAAGATTCATCTGAAGCCAGACATGAGATGGGAGGGGAGGGAGGATTGTTTTCTGGATCTGAAGCTCCTCTAACCATCCTCTTCCATTCCAAGCCTTTGGAGTTGGTTTTCCTAAAGTTGGGGTTTTGAGGTCACCAGCTGTGGACACTGGCAAGATAAGAGAGGGGAAATGAACTGGTTTTATAATGAACTGGTTTTATACCTTCTCTGAACCTCAAGTTTCTCTTTCCCTCTTTTTCTCCTAACATTTTAAAGTTAGTTCTAATTTCATTGACATAAACGTTGAGTTGCAACCAATGTGTATTTGACTTAAGAAGTGTAGGGTACCTAAAGATAAATCTGAGTGCTGCTGAACAGGTACTGCCTGATTGTTCATTTGTCTTCGTGCTCTATGGGGCCCATGTGGGATTCCTCCTAAAGTTATTTCAGCCCCTGGAAGAGGCTGGTTCAAGGACTGCAGCCCCCTCCCTCGTTCCTGCCAAAGTCTGATCTTGTAGCTTTCATGGCCAAGAAGAGATTATCTTTTGGGGATCCCTCCCTTCCATCACAAAGCTATCTGGAGTCATACCGAATAAATTCCTGCTTCTTGCACTTCCTGACATTCTGAGTCATTTAAGAAGAGGCACTGTTTAGCGGACACATTCACAAGTTTGATTTGTAAGTGATTTTATTACCTGCCTTCACTCCACCCCCCCTTCCCCTTTTTCAGTCAAGGAAAGTATTGCATTTGTTCTGATGTTCCAGGGATCCAAACTATCTTCGCAAAGCCATTCTGTTTTTGCTCTCAGTGCTTTTTTCCATGTTGGAAAGTTCTGAGTTTTATCTGAACAATGACCGCTTGCTAACTTTATGAACATTAGATGAGCTTCTTGCAAGAGAAGCTAATTTTTGGAGTGAATTTCTGTGGGCCTTCTAGGGAGCCTCAACTGGCACCCTTACCTGGGTGTCTGTTTTTTCCATGGTAGGTTTCCAACACTTCAGAAATGGTCCCAGGAGTTCCCACACCTTTGGAAAGATCACAAGAACAGCAGCGATAATCAACATGCAAAAAGGAATGATGGTTCCCAGGACGTATTTTGCCAAGGAGTCACCCCAGGCAATCACAGGAAACCCTCCATCAATGCTCCCTCCTGCACCCCAATACTTGCAGTTTGGAGGGGCCCATCCACTATTGCAGTGGCATTTGTGGAGGTTGTTGCAAACGCCTCTGCCTCGGCAGGTTTTCCGCGGATCGCAGGTCAAATTAAGTGCGGCTTTGGGGACGCATGTGCGATTGATGCACACTTTGTACGGGTCACACACAATGCCGTTTGGGACAGACCCGATGTCCTGGTGATGGATTTCGCCATGTTGTGAAATGCTCCAGCACACATTCTCTCGCACTACAAACTTATGGAACACCACGTCTTTCAGGTCAGGCAGAGAATTCACATTTGCACACTGAACTTTTCCGCACATGCTATGAATAGGATGGCATTTCAAATATTCATTCCTGGAAGAATCGATGCCACAGTTGCCGTAGGAAGTCCCAAGGGTGTTCAGAACGAGGTAGCAGCTCTCATGAGCTGATCTGGACTGCCCTCTAAAGATTCTGCGGCACAAGAAATCATGATTCCAGCACCTCTTTTTGTAACAGTAAGAAGAATATTTGCTACAGGGTGTTCCGTCCTGCAAGTACAAGTCCTTTGGGCACTGTGCAGATTTCCCATCACAGTATTCAGGGAGATCACATTCGTTGACTTTAGCCCGGCATATTTCTCCTTTGGGAATGAACATACATTTTCGGCAACATTTTCCTGCCCCACAAATGGCATTTTTCTTCAAAAGACAATTAGGAGTGCAGCAAGGATCGTTCCTGCATGTGTTTGGTTCCCCACAATCGCATTGTTCACCCATATCCAAAACCCCGTTCCCACAGTGCTTAAATCTGGAAGATATCTCAGGGACATTGAGCAAGCAGCCCAAGAGGCCCTGTTGGTGAAGATCTATGAAATTCAGAATGCTGCAGTTACTGAACAGGTTAACAGAGGCGTAGTACGTGTGCATAATACAGTTTGTGTGTTCGCCACAGATACAGTAGGAGTCGTCATGGCTTATCCCTATATGATAGGCCAACTCGTGAGAAAATCCGCTTGCAAAGCGGGTCAGTTGGCTCTGGAGGTAGACTTGGAGTCCTGCTGAAAAATGTGGCTCACAAATAGCAGAGTGGTAGGACTTTCCAAAGACATCTTTGAAAGTCTGTGAAAGGAACAAGAAGGCCGTGTCATAAGCTGTCCTGTTGGCCATGTTGGTTGTTCTCCACTTATTGAAATTTTGAAGAACTTTTGTAATGTCTGTAGAAATTTCTATTAAGTTGTTTTCAGTCCAGATCTCAAGTCCAACTAGGACAACATTTGTCTTGAGACTCTGAAAGGTGGCATCCGCAATGTTCACCACATCCAGCACTACCGTTTGCACTCTGCTGACATTATTTGCTTCTTGGGCAAATACGTTTTTGTCAACTACAATATACAGTTCTATATATTTGGGGAAATCTTCATACTGGAGATAATTGTACACCATTCTGGTATGTCTGGTCCGCAGGTTTTTCGCCTGGTGCTTTGTTCTTTCCACCCCTGTTCTGTATGATGAGAAAATAGGCTGTAATTCTTCAGAGAGGTAGAGAAAGTGTTGAAAGGTAGAGGAATTCTGCAGAGGCTCAATACCATAAGTTCTTGCACCAATTTTTAACATACCAGTGAGACCACAACAGGTCCTAAGAACTGCAAGGGAATCAACTACACCGTCCACATAACCTTGATGGTAGCATTCAACTGACATGTAGGGATGGCTCTCAATGAGCTCCCCCTGTGAACTGTATGTGAAGACTGGAAGGTTTTTAGCTAGGAAATGCTTTGGGGGCTTGAGTCGGATGATGTAATCCCTTCCTGCTACCTTGATGATGTAAGATATTTCATCCTTCTTTGTCTTCCCTCCTTGGGCTGCTAACCGTCTTGGGATTATCATCTCATAAGAGGAATATGCCGGAGGAAACAGTGAGCTGCAATGAATGGTGGAAAGGTTGAAGACCACCAACACAATGCAGGTTGCCAATGGAAGGAAAAACCAGCACCCAAGATGTCTGCCCAGATTTGTCATGATTCAGCTGTGTTGAGTTTCACACATGTTTTCCTTGGATGCGAGATTGATGTGGACATCCAATGGAAAAAGGGTCAAGGGTTGGTTTGTGTGAGTCAGTTAATTTTGTGAGAGCTTACTTCAGTTCATCGATGGCCATCACCATCGCTTGCTTGAGCCATCAAGATTCTTCAGGCATGTCCAACTTTCTGGCTTGGTGGCCATTTTTACTTAACGAGAGAGCTAAAACAGAGAGGACACTGGGGAAAGGGGGGACATCTCAAGAGTTTCAGACCCTTCCTCTTCTCACTTGTTCTGGATGAATCTTGTAAAGATCACAGCAGCCAAGAATGAACTCACCACTGATCCAACGGGTCTTCTCCAGTGGAAGATTCTAGAAGGCAACTGTTTCTCCAGCCTCTTTAAATATGGACATTCCATTTAACCTCCCTCC
The DNA here is from genome assembly GCA_015471245.1 of Laticauda colubrina. Lineage (NCBI taxonomy): Eukaryota > Metazoa > Chordata > Lepidosauria > Squamata > Elapidae > Laticauda > Laticauda colubrina. The sequence continues at coordinate 2,162,122 of BLBF01000090.1, read as the reverse complement.
AACAAGAGTCTTCTCAGAGTTACTGAACAGCAAATTTTGGGGCTGAAATTGTGGACCAAGCTATACCTGGATCTTCTCTTTTTATTTCAAAAATTGGATGGTATCCTTGTTATTTTTCAAATTTCCAGTTCTGCCTTTGAGGATCTAGTCAACCCCTTCCATGTATTCCATGGCCTTGTGAGATGAAATAATCAAAGGGGCTGGCTCATTGTTATTCATGTGGCACAATCTATTTTATGCCTTCCCTAATTGATACAGAATTTACTATAGAAAGGTGCTCACAAGGCAAGAGTATCAGCTGTGCTCGTCCATGAAGAAACATCTACTACTACTACTCTCAGTCTTTTGACTTAGATTAAGGAGCTACCTTAAGCTCAAGGGCAGAAATGTTGTGCAGACAGGCAGGCCATGGCCTTAAGCAATGCAAAATCGATTTCACTTGCAAATTCACTCTGAAAAAATCAATGCTGTAAGACAGCATAGACAGAACCGGGTTATCTGCCAACTGATATTACCTTTAAAAAAACAACCCCAAACTTGTTGACATAAAAAAAAAACATAAAAAAAAATTGAGGCAGAAACTTTGATAAATTTTACTAAAATTATTTTATGTACACCAATGCATATTTACATTCATATAATACTGATTCGAAAAACAAAACCGTGATACAGCAAAATGCTTGAAAGTGAGGAAAGCAAAACGAGCATTGAGGAAGGCGGGATGGAGCCTAACAGCTGAAGTCGGGTACGCTATGGACGCAAACACACATGTGCAACGCCATTCCCGCCCTGAAAACATTTTCTCATTTGTCTCTAAGGATCAACAATCATCGCCGGAGGTTTTGCCCCTCATCAGCAAGAGTGCTGATTTTTCCTTCCACAGGTACAAGAAAGATGGAGATGAACATGAAAACCTTTGCAGTAAAATCCAGGACCATCGAGTGTTTTGATAAAAGATGCTTCCCCCCACCCTGCTTACAGAGGAAAAGTGGTGAATAGTAGACTATTCCCTACTGCAGCCTCCCCGAAGCTGAGTCGAGCCAGAGAGAGAGAGAGAGAGAGAGAGAGAGAGAGAGAGGGAGGGAGGGAGGGAGGGAGGGAGGGAGGGAGAGAGAGAGAGAGAGAGAGAGAGATAGATAGATATTCTCCTACTTTCACCAAGAATTAGCAGTACATACAACAGATGAAAAGAATCATTGATCCAAAGAGTCCAGAACCTGAGCCACACTCAAACAAGTAATGGTGGCAGGATAAGAGAAAAAGTTTAAAAAAATAATAATCTCAAAGCATTCTCAAGAATAGTCGAACATCCCTACCATCTTCCAAAAGATGAAACTGGTTGGAGGGGAGGGGCTGTCTTTTGGGAGCAGCTGTGTGTGGATCCAGCCCCTTCCCATGGAAATCAGAGACCACCAGGGAGTTATTGGGATTTCCGACCCTGCCTCAGCTGGAGGACGACAGGCTGGGGAGACTGAGGCAAGGACAAGAATGACTTTACATACAGTACTTCTACAAACAGGACCCCATGGCTGTGGTCAGTTCCTCCCATCAGCCAAAGTCCAACCCTTAAAAACTTCTTGCAAGCTAGAGAAAACAGAGGAAGGGAAGCCTCAAAAAGAAAAGGCTTATTAAATACTTTCCAAGCCGAGAATGCCGCTTGCTGCAGAAAAACCAAAGGCCACCTCACGGGCATCCTTGGTGGGAAAGCACTGTATGTACAGAAGGACTAGAGTGCTCTGCTTCAGAGTGACTGAAGAAATTAATTGCAGCAGGAAATTATTGACAAGCTGGTGCTAAACTTCACCTTCTGCAGAGTGGGAGAAACATTTTCTTACTTCTGCATTTGTTTTTTTTCTGGCTGAGGACTTTGTTTCCTTAGATTAAAAGGCTCCTTCTCTGGCGTGGCATCATTTATCCTTGTGGGCATCTCCAAAGAACATTTTCCCATCCTGTTTCTTTGTATGTTTGCAGACCAAATGGAAAGTCCTGAGATTATCAACTGAACTGGCACTATAGACAAGAGATTCCAACTTTCAAGATGTTAGCTTTCCTAACAGCCCTCCTGGCGGCAAAATCTTCCTGTTAAAAACTGAAGAACTAAAACCAAGACAAAAACCAGAGGCTTGCAGGCCTTCCCATCAAATGGCTCTCGATAAAAACTGCAGGAATGCAACCAGCAGCCGCCATACACAAAATCCACAAAAAAAGCATTTGAGGGATGAGCCCAGAAAGCAGAAACAGAAGCCGGGCAAGGATGATATGACACAGGAAGGATAAAAAAAGAAAAAAACACCACCACCCCAGAAATAGCAAACCACAGAGTCGTGGTAGCCAGTGAGAAGCCCGCGTATAACCTTGGATCGGCATTTCAGCGGCCATGGGGCAAAGGGAAAGGTACTGGGGTAGTTCTGTGGGGTTGTCCGCAGGCTTCCAAGGCAAGTCTGTTGCCAGAGAGAACACATTTCTCTCTTGGCTGAACTAGTAAAAACCCACAAGCTACCATTTCTGTCCTCCTTTGCTTCGTGGTACAAAACAGAGGAAAGGGTAACCCGTGGCTCAAGAAAATAAGTCTCAACACCTGGAAACACAGGGCTGTTTTTTAATCAATCACCACTTTTTATAGGGCTGTCTTGAATCACCAAGCAGCTGAGTAGCCCATACATCTCTGGCTGGTTTCTTCAAGTAATTTATTGAGCGGAAGGCCAACAGAGACCACCAGAACCAAGCTGGTGCCCTACAAGTGACAGGCAGCTGGAGAGATATTGCCTCATCTGGATACTCAGGAAAACACAATCATTTGCCCCATTTAAAATCATGAATGGCGGGCTACGTAAAAATCATGTAATATATATATATATAT
>BLBF01000090.1:2120672-2159162 GCA_015471245.1 Laticauda colubrina | reverse complement strand
TATATATATATATATATATATATATATATATATATATAAATAATTTTGAGGAACCGAGTTTCTTAAAAAAATATTACAGTACCGATGATTCTCACTATCTACATCTATACAGCATTTCTCAAGCTGTGTGGAAATTTAATGAAATAATTATGACTTATTAATTTACATAAAAAATACTTTTTACAGTTTACAGCAGCCTTGCTCACCTGGGTGCTTTCCGCCCTTGTCATCCAAAACCAGAACATCTGGGAAGGCGCCCGGTTGGGCAAGCCTGCTTTAACAGATAATTCACAAAATGGTCTTTTTTTAAAAAAGAAAAAGAAAAAGAAAAAACGGGTGAGAGTATATGTGATTTGATAAGAACAAATAGCTCTGACTACTGCGACTCGTGGGCGGCTGTCTGCTCTTCAATGACTTGCTTCACTATTTCTGCCAGTTTTAGCCGGTCCACTTTGTCTGTAAATCCTCTACCTAAAAATGGAATGAAGTGGACTTAGATTAGAATTATTTTATTCTTTTATTGGCCAAGCGTGATTGGACACACAAGGAATTTGTCTTTGGTGCAAATGCTCTCAGTGTACATAAAAGATACATTCATCAAGAGTCAAGAATCATCAGGTACAACACTTAATGATAGTCATAGGGTAGAATAAGCAATCAAATCATACCAGGCGAGAGTCAATATAAATTGTAAGAATATAAGTGACAAAGTGACAGTCATACAGTCACAAGTGGGAGGAGATGGCAATAAGGACTGATGGGAGATTTAATAGTAATAGTAGTGCAGACTTTGTAAATAGTTGGACAGTGTGGAGGGAATTATTTGTTTAGCAGAGTGATGGCATTCGGGGAAAAACTCTCCTTGTGTCTAGTTGTTTTGGTGCGCAGTGCTCTATAGTGTCATTTTGAGGGTAGGAGTTGAAACAGTTTATGTCCAGGATGTGAGAGGTCTGTAAATATCTTCATAGCCCTCTTTTTGTCAAAAGCAATCAAGTGAAAAACAGAAATGGATGAAAAAATGAGCCTGTCGAACACATTTCTTGATCAGGACAACAATGAAGGCCAGAAAGGGAGACAGGGTGATCCCAAACACAGCTGTAGACTAGAGGGAAAGGGACACCCTTCGGAATCAGTTCGCTTCCCAATCAACACTGAAAGCTGGCAGAACTTTAGAAAGAGATCAGACTAACAAGAGGTGTTTGCTCCAGGTTAAAAATCTAAAGTTGCTCTCAAACCCCTTCCTCCGATGCCTGTGCAATTCTAGAATACTGTAACAATTACAACTAAACTAGATTTCCTAAACCCCCCCCCCAAACCTCTTAATTGCTGTCAGTTTTCTAAAAACCCCCCCCCATGACATAAGTCCCCTTCTCAGGATAAGTGGGGGGAGGAGAGACTTCATTCTTTGCTTGTGCTGTTGTGACCCTTAAACAGATTTGCGATACTCACCATTCCAGCTAAACGTTTGTAGGGTGTCTCTGAGTAATTTACATTCCCGATTATACTTCCAGGCTTCCTGCATAACTTCATTCAGTTTCTCATCTTCATTTTCTCCTGGTCCAGAACAGGAAAAAAAGAAGAAAAAAGAAGAAAAAAAAATCTCCTGAGCATTCTAAGACTTTTTTATAGACAAGCTGGAGTTATTTCAAAACAATTAAAAGTTGAACTTTTGTCTGGGGGATGCAACAGAACGGCTGTCAAAATCAAAGCTGAAGGAAGGTTGAAGAAAAGAAAGACCAGGTATTTGAATTTATGCAATTATTTTACTACCCCTCCTCTCAATACTCTTGAGAGGCTGTGGAAAGCAGGAAGGCAGTGAACAACAAGAAGTGGTCAGAAGAGGGCAGGATAAGGGATCGGAGAGGGAGAAAGGATGCTGTAAAGGTGTTGGAAAGGGGAGAATCCGTGACTTAAAGTCCCATCCAATAAGAGTTGGTTGTTTTCAATGAGAGTCTACCATCCTCTCCCTCTGAGGGCTCTGCCTGGTTCCTGTTATATTGTGCTTCCATATCTAGAGAAATATCCCCCCCCTCCCAGCATCTTAAAATTCTTCTTTGAAACAAAGAACTGGGCATTAAAAATCCTATTTGCTGTTACTCAGATTGTTTGCAAGTTAATCATCCCATACTTTTTCTTGACCCGCCTCAAAATCTAGCCAGAACAAAAAGCAGCAGTTCACTATTTTAAAGTAAAAATCAGAGTACAGCACCTTGGTCTGTTAACCAAGACCAAGAGCAGGAATATTGATTTCCAGATCACTCGGGCTCTTTTGCTGGAGAAAAAGCTTGAAAAGGACTCTGCAACACCTCTCCACCCGCCATGCCCCCCAAAGCATCTCATCTTAGGATCTGCCACCTTTACCAGCCTGTGGCAGGATGCACTGAGCAATCACATCCCGTAGCTTCTCCAGAGCAACGTTGGAGTCCTTGCTGCTGTTCTCAGGGTCATGGATGTACACACTTTCCCTTGGTTTCGTTCTGCAAGGAGAGATAGATAGATAGATAGATAGATAGATAGATAGATAGATAGATAGATAGATAGATAGATAGATAGATAGATAGATAGAGAGAGAGAGAGAGAGAGAGAGAAACGTGAATTGTGCTCGAGCAAGTAACACAGCAGATTCAGGGACACCCTCCTCCTCCTCCCAGTTAGTCTTCTGAACAACATTAGCCTGTGCTGAAAACAACAACAATGAAGCAGGGAATGGTTGGGGCATGTCCTGGCCTGGCTAAATATTTTCCACACCTGCCATTCTTTTCCATTCTTCCCTCCTACCGTCAGAAGAAGCTGCTCAAACGCTCACCCCAGCAGTTTCCTTTTCCGCAGAATTGGGTTATTGACCGAGTGCAGGGGCTTGAGGCTCACTTTGAGATCCTGTATTCTCATGTTTGCCAGTTGTTCTGCGTGTGCCTGCTGGATCCCGGCAACCATGGCCTGTTGGAGTAGTTAATCATTTCGGGTTTTCAACTTGCAATACCTTAGAGCAGCAGGTGGAAGGATGGGCTTGAGCACAAGACAGGGACCCTCTCCGGGGCCAAGAACCCCTTGGGAAGATCCCCAAAGAAAAATCAGCTTGAGAGCATCAACGGGAAAGCCAGAGGATGTTAGTAACATTTGCAAAGGCTCTGATTGCAACTCCCTCCCTCCCAAGGTTTCCATTCTTTTATGTAAAAAAGCATCACCTGAGGTTTGCGGAAGGAGAACCTTCCTGGCTGGAACCTCTAGGCCCCCAGAAGGAAGGAAGGGAGGGAGGAAGGGAAAGTTCAAACTAGGCAAAGGACTCCCCTGCATGCTAAATAAACCATTTCTTGACAAGTAAGCCATAAAGGACCTTGTCCATCATCAGCTGAGCAGAAGGCAGTATGTTATCAAGCGCCTCGGTTGAGTTGAGCCAAGGGTGATCCAGGACGCCTTCTGTCGTCAGTCTCTCCTCTGGTTTCACCTTCAGCAGCCTAAGGGTGTTTAAGAAACGGATCCATCACTCCACTGACCCTTTAAGGCAGGGCTCTCCAACCCTGGCCCCTTTTAAGACCTGTGGACTTCAACTCCCAGTCCCCCAGTCAGCCATGCTGAAACCTAAAATCCACAGGTCTTAAGGTTGGAAAAAACCCCCCACACACACTTGGAGGTTGACTGCAACTATTTGTGAACGGCAGCTGGACCGTCCTAAAAACCAGCTAAAACCAGCAAACGGAGGCCGAAAGCCCTGCTGGCCATTGGCCCAACATTGGCTTGAAGAAGAAGACAACAGAGTTGGACAAGAAGTGGCCAAGGCTCCCAGGACGCACTTACTTGCGCACAATGTCTTTTGCCATTTCTGAGATCTGGCTCCACTCTTCCTCTGGGAACTCAAAGCTTCCCGTCATGATCTTTTTCCTCATGTCCTTAGGAATTGTCCGGCTGTGATGCTTCGAGTAGAACGGTGGGTACCCACATAGCATCACATAAATGATGACACCCAGGGACCATAAGTCACAGCTCTGATAGGAAGGGACAAACAAGTGATCAGAAATGTTGGTATCTGATGGATGCCGGTTCCCACCCAGAAGGAAAATCCCCCATGCACAACTGAGGCAGAGCCAGCCGAGCATGCCGGGGTGCCAGAAATCTACCTTGTTGTAAGTGTAGGGGGTTGGTGAGGTAGGGATAATGCCACACTTTTCTTTCTGGTGCCGCCTTTGTGCCTCCAGGACCTATTGGGCAAAGGGGAAATAGCCAGAGGCCTCAGATCTCATGGCACAGGGGCCCCTGGCCCGTGAAAAGACACCCAAGAGCTCCAGGAAGGAGGAGGCCCTTACCTGAGGTGCTACGTAATAAGGAGTGAACTGTGGGGTCATCAAGTCACCTTGGTCTATCTTGGCAAACCCAAAGTCGCAGAGCTTCACGGGAGCATCCTAGAGCAAGCAACAAGCCGCTTAGGTGAAACGTGTCAGCGTCAGAACACGGAGCACGGAGCACCTCTCAGAAATGTTTCTGGGGCTGCTGAAGGAAGGGAGAGAGATACCAGAGCCAAGAGAATCAACATGGAGGGAGGTCTGGGGAGTGGATGGTGAATGGCCCAGGACCAAAGGATCCTGGCATGAAGCGGCAAGGAAAGAGGAGGAGTCAGAAGAAACAGCCTCCCCTGGGCTGGAGGAAGGAAGGTGCCTCTCCTGCGGCTGGGAGAAAACCAGAGAGGAAAGGAGGCTGCGTTGCTCGCACTGATTGAATAGTTAAAACAAAAACAAAAAAAACCAGCATCCAGGCCAATCAACATCCACCTTACCAAAGAATTATCTTTAAAAAGAAGATTCTCAGGTTTAAGGTCTCGATGGGCAATGTTCAAAGAATGACAGTGCTGCAAAGCCAAAGCAATCTGGAAAAGAAGGGGGGAAAAGGACAAGGGATCAGAAAATGGTCACTGAACCCTTTTGGAGACGTTGCTGGGCCGCCCCTCAAGGCCGGCTACTTCTACGGGGTCTACGGGCTCATTCCAAATTCAACCCCTGATTAGCTTGCTCGGGATGTTTTGAGATCCTGTATTCTCATGTTTGCCAGTTGTTCCAATTTTAAGCAGGCGAGTTTTAGCAATCCTGGAGTGGGGAAGAAACCCATTTAAAAAAAAAGAGTTGGCTTTTTTACAAGGAGGGAACTGGTTGTGCTTGACGGCTCCCTGCCTTGGGCTAAGCCACATGATCCTCAGGATGAGAGCTGAGCGATGACGCCTGTAACTATGGAATGTGCCCAAACGCAGCTCATGGGTAGGAAAGGCAGATGTGTAGAGAACTGAACACGAAACACGAGGCACCCCACAATCTCAACCCATGTGCCTCTCCGCTCTCGTTCTCCAGGGCGAATAGGTGGCACAGCTGAACCAATGTGCTTTTCCCGGGCAATTCAACCAATCCCTCAAGTATCCCCTCACCCACACTTTTATATGAAAAAGGAAAAGAAGGCACCCCCTCAGCCATCAAAACCTGGGAAACAAATGTTGAGATTATAACAAAGCAGGTAATCTTTCAAGAGGGCCAAACGTTGCTTTTCTTTTTTAATTTTTATTTTAAAGCTTGCCTCTCCCCAATCCATCTGCTGGAAATCATTCCTCTTTTATAGTTCTTTTGTCCCATATTGTTTGCTTGTACCAGGGCAGAATAGGAAGGTTTGTGGGAGGGTTAAAACTTGCCTGCTTTGTTACTTCGCTTGCTTGTTTCTCAGTAAAGTGCCGATGTTGGCTGATTCTGTGAAACAGCTCACCCCCTTCCATCATCTCCATAACAATTAGCAGTCGAGACCTGGTTTTCAAAGGATTCCGGTTTGTTACATGGGTTTAAAAAAAAAAATCAAGACCTTCAGAAAAACCTCTGCCCCATAGCCCCATTCTTCTAATGAAACAGGACCCAGGAAAATATTCTGCAGAAACTACAGTGCTCAAGGCAGCTTAAAGAAAAAGCAACACAATAGATTTGCAATTTAAAGGTAAGGGCCATAAATATGCCACGGAAACAATACCATTTCAAAAAAAAAAAAAGCAAGCAAGCCACCATTCTCCCCCTCCTAGACAAAAAAATACATTGGCTTGTCATGTGCTCTGTGGTCAAGCCTGCAACCACAGTTCAACCCCATATTTATTTCTGTGTCACCCATATTTTTCCTTCCAGGCAATAACCTTTTTGAGGTAGTCGGAGGGAGGGGCGGGGGGAAGAGTTGCCTTACACGCAAAACAGAAGTCCTATTTTGTGAGGATGCCGTGGCACTAGAAGGAACCTGTGCCATCTCACCTTGGACTGGACTCATGGGGGAACTGTACACTGTTCGCGTAGACTTCAATAATCTGGACGATGTTGGGGTGTGCTGCACACATCATGTGAAGTCGGACCTGGTGCAAAACGGGAGAAAACCCACTGAATCCCCAGGGCCTCTGGTCTCGGCCCTCAAAATGCTCCTGTCCCTTACTCGAACAGGACGGAAATCCAAAGCATTTCTAGATAGCTATTCATAAAAAGCAAAGGACAACAGAATTTAGGTCAGCTTGGGATTTCTTTTTCCACGGCCAACTGCCCAAAAAGAGATACCATTTCAGATACGTGGCAACCGAGTGCGCTTTCTGAGCCAGAAAGGAATTCTACCTGCCCAGATGCCCATGTGGTTGAATGCTAACTGGCTCGAAAACCGTGAGATCTCAGATCTTTGTCTTTTTAAAATTAGGTGGTGAAGCAAAACCCGGAATTTAAAACTCACGGCCTCGGGTAGAATTGGACAAAAGGTCAGGCAAGAAGAGATTTAAGTTAAGTAAAAGGCCAACATCAAGCACCCCCCACCACCCCCCAGGAAAGTGCAGTGGAGTGGATTGAGTGCTCTGGGCAGGAAACTAACCGGTTTGCCAGGGCCCTCTCCTCTACCCTTTTGACAAGTCAGATTCAGCAGAACTGGAGAAGGCCAGATCTTTCCAGCTCCACTACCCTGAAGGCCAACAAGGCAAAATGGAGTTTCTAATAACACACATACACACAAAAAAGAGCTACTCTGGATGGCATCATCAAAACAAGCCCCAAACTCATCCATTTGCCACTCTTGTCCCACCCTGTGTGGAATCGTGCTGGCCTTAAGGAGAATCTCAGGAGGCTTCTGGCATTGAGTGAAAGAGCCTGCTTTGGACTGGAAGACGACAGGATCAAGCAACGCCATTCTTGCCAGTAAATTAATAATTTTGCTCAAGCAGGATCACAAGTCACTTGCTGTCATATCAATTTCTTCAATAAATAAATGCCAAGCTATTAGCATCTTTCTGGGCTCAATTTTACAAAGTCCTAAGCAAATCCGTCCGGGAATGCTCCTGTATGTATTTAGGTCTGTTTATCTTTTCAGAGCCAATTTAATAGCTAAGGGCAATGCCAGGCTTCATTACAAGACGTGCTATGAGGTTATACTCAAGACGTTCATTGTGACTTATTTTATGCTTTGCAACAATATTTTAGTGTTTGGAATATTAGGTTTTATTGGTTTAAAACAGTGAATCGCTTTGTCTAAGCTCAGGGATGTCCAACCTTGCAACTTTAAGACTTGTGGACTTCAACTCCCAGAATTCCCCAGCCAGCCAAAGTTCCAAAACTTTTCCATACAAAAAATACTGTACCTCATTTCTCGCTTTTGGGCGATCAAGAAGGATTTTCAGTGCAAACCGTTCTTGAGACGATTTTTTGATGCAGACTCTGTGCAGGCAGCAGTAAAAACACCAGGTTAATGGGAGTCTGTGGAAGACTTTGACTTATGGCTGCATTTATTGTCTGATAGCGAATATCAAGGAAAGGATGTCCCAACCCAACCTTTGATTTCTATGCACAGCTTAATTCAAGAATCCAAGATTTCACAGCTCTCCCGCACGTTTAAATCCCAGACCAATAAATACCTTACTGGACCGCTGATTCCAGCTCCCAGCTTCTGAGTCCAGTTAATGTGGTAGTCTTCCAAAATAGAAGTTTCCTGTTTGTTTTGCAAAGGAAAGGAAAAAAGTGAAAGGCCGACAGTGCCAGGTAAGAAGTCCCACCTGTAGTAGTTAAAAATCACAACAAAACCAAGAGGCTGGCAGCAATATGGAGTTTTTGTGCGGGTCACAGTCTGGGCTGCTGAATTACAAGGCTCATCATCCCCAGCTGCAGGGGCCATAAATTCAGCCAAGAATAGCAACCCTACCCCCCAAATCATTTGGAGGCTCAGTCCGATTCCCCCTCTCCCTGGGCTGGTCTTATAGGAATTGGGGTCTGGGTGCCAGCTGGGGAAGAGGGGAAGCGTAGTCCAAGACAAGGGCACTGCCTGGGGATGATGGGAGCTATACTTCCAACTTAAGAGTGGCCATGGGAGTGTCAGCCATCCCTTCAACTGCAGGTGATGGGAGCAGTAGTCTAACTCAAGAGAGGCAAGGCTGGGGATGATGGGAGGGGGCGTGAAATCCCCCTCTTCTACCGGCCACCAGCCACAGGGTTTGGGGTGTCCTGGGTGGGGAGAGGGGAGGCGGCCGCAGAAGCAGCCCCAGAAGGGGATTCTGCACGTGCTCAGAGGTCCTCTCGTCCCGCGCCAACCTTGATCATCCTCTCCGCGTCGGGCTCCTCCGACATCCTCCTCCTCCGCCGCCGCCGCCGCCTCAGGCCCGGCTCGGGGGGCTCGGGGGGCGCGCCGGGGGTGCTAGGCGGGGGACCGACCGTCGGAGTCGTCGGCGTCGTTGTCCCCGCTGCCTCCACTACCGTCGCCGCTGCCGCCTCCCCCTTCGCCGCCGCCGCCGCCGCCACCGCCGCCGCCACCACCAGCGCCTCCGCCGGGCTGCCGCCTCATCCCCGCCCAGCAACCGAGGAAGGGGAGCGGGACGGCGGGGAAGCGGGGGCCCGGGAGCCCTCTCCTCGCGGCGGGGAAGAGCGAGGCCACGGACGGCGGGAGAAAAGGGCCGCAGCAGCCTCAGCCCGGCCGCCGGGGCTCGACTGACGCGGGGCAGCCGCTGGCCATGGCCACCGCTTCGCTTCCCCCACGCCCCGGGCAGCCCCGCCTGATTCAAGAGGGGCGGCCGACGCGCTCCCCGCAGCCGCCGCTTGGCGGATCCCCTTGTCTCCGCGCGGCCTTGACGAGCGAGCCGCGCGAGGTGGATCCCGAGGCGAGCTTGGCCGTGCCGACGCTCTCTGCAAACAAAGCAGTCAGGCGGGTGGCCAGGGCAGCCCTGTGCCTACGCGCGACGCCCTGCCTCGGAAGCCCCTCCCTCTTTTCTTCTCTTTCTCCAGTTAAGGCTCCCTCGGGGCCGCCAGGGCTTTCTTCGCCGGGGTGGCGCCTCTGGATGACGTCATGGACGGGGTTATCTGAGGGAAGGAGACAGCCCTTCCCTCGTCCGAGGGAGGGCGGGGAAACCTCGCTGCGTTCCGGACACGCCCCTTCGCAGTCTTGGTGGGTGGGACGGATCTCCTTCCTCCGCGCCCGCGTTTGTCCAATTCTCGTGAGGTGTCGCACGGGACGTCTCGCGAGATCTCGAGCGTGCCAGGACGAAGGGGAACCACTCTGAGGTTGGTCGCCATTTTGGGGAGAGGCGTGGATGACAGGCAAGCCTTTAATTTCAGGTAGAATGTTTTTCAGGTAGGATTAATTCATATCTTTCCTCCCAAACAACCAGAAAAGCCGAACAGCCGTCCAATATCCCCGAGAAATGTATCAAAAGCACGGCCCTAATTTCCTCTCAGGAGTGGTATATATACTCAGGAGGAGTATATATATTTATATAATAATTCTATAATCTTTTTCTATAATTCCGTGTCTTTTTTAAAGCCCCCCCCATTGCCGGTTTCTGAGGGGATGTGGGTGAGAATTTCACTCCATGGCCCTGAAGAATTTGATGCTCGATTATGTGATGTAATATATTAATATTAATTAAAATATACATAGAATGATATAATAGAGTTATATCTGTCATGTTGTATCCCTGCTCTTGCGCAACTGGATTATTTATTTTTTAATGAGCACCATTGGAGGAAGCAAAACGTTTAAGACGGCACAGGGCAGCTTCTCCAAACCTTGTGGAGGTTTCACACTCCCAGAATTCTTTGCAGGGCAGGGGATTCTGGGAGACAAAATCCAGGCATCTTACAAAGGTTGGGAGTCATTTGCAGAAGGAGACTTCCTGGTAATTTCATTGGAGCTTTTGTGGCTGCTCAACCAGCCAAAAAAGATGGGGGGCACTTAGGGAATCCACATTCATCCCCAGATTCTTCCCCAAATCCTGGCCCTTGGCCGTCTGGAGCCCTCGCCTCGGGAAGCAGATTTATTTCTTCCTTAAATTCATATACCTCCCATCTCATCGGAAGCAGCTCTGGACCGATACATTAGTAAAGATACATTAAGCGTAAAATCTTGTATGTATTAGAAAAAGTACAAAAAGAATATAGGAAGAAGTGTCTTACAACATTCGATCTAGAGGTGTCTTACAACACTCAAAAGTAGCCTGCTCCTATAGATCTTCTCTTCAGGTTACAATGGAGTGAAGAATATTCGATTTTCTTTGCTCTTAATTACAAATGTTTGGCCTTGAGAAAAGTAATGTTTTAAGCAGAGAAATAAAGACGCCTTAATCATTGGTTATATGTACAATCTGTGAGTCGCCAGATTTTCTTTCCTGATGTAGAATTCTTCAATCCCCCATTAAGTTTTTCTACCAAGCATGGGGTGACGTTTATGGATGGTTTCGGGTATATCCTCTTCAAGAATTCTTTTGTGGGACTTTGATGGTGACCTAGCAGGAAAATAAGAGTGAAAATCATAAAATCCCAATCTACAGGTAGTTACCAACTTACAACAGTTCATTGAGTGACCGTTTGAAGTTACAGCGGCACTGAAAAATGTGACTTACAACCATTTTTCACACTTAATGACCATGGGGAGCTTACAGCATCCCAAGGGTCAGGTGATCAAAATTCCAATACTTGGCAACTGACTCATTTATGATGGTTGCAGCATCCCTGGGTCATGTGATTCCCCTTTTGCAACCTGACAAGCAAAGTCATTGGGGAAGCCAGATTCACTTAACAACGATGATTCACTTAACAAGTGTGTCAAGAAAGGTTGTAAAATGGAGCAAAATTCACTTAACAACTATCTTGTTTGCAACATAATTTTGGGCTCAATTATAGTCCTAACCATTGTTTATCAACCACTGTATCCCAACCTCCTATTGGAAAGGCAAATAAGCTGTACAAACTTGGTTTAATGTTTCAGACTTCTTACGGTTCAAAAAATAATATCCATCATGTTTTGTTAGAATTGTCAACATCTATCTAGTAAATCATATGGTACTAACTAAAAGTTGCCATCCTAGGACAAAGCAAAAATCAGGACTTTTAAAAGGAAATAAATACATGATTATTTAAGTAACAAGACAAGACGTTCTGTTACTTGGGTTGCAGCTCTGTAAATCACCGATGGGCACCGATTAGAATCAAGGTTAAAAAAAGGCTTCCTTGTATTTGATCTAACCTGATCTGAAGATGTTAGTTCAAAGGAAGGAGTAGTGAGGGTACTTACTGTTTTTACTTCCATGTATGGGTTCAGGCCATATTCTCCGCCCTCCCGTCCTTGGCCAGATTCTTTGAACCCTCCAAATGGAGCCTGTGCCCCAAACACATTGTAGCAATTGATCCTGCAAAAGAAACATTGCATTAGAAATGTTACTGATTGCATATCCTTTGTTATACAAAGTTTTAACAAATTAACATTAAAACTGTAAACTTAAAAGCTGCATTGAATGCATACATTGACAATCTGAGGGCAAGTACTTCTTAGTGATGTGGGAACTCTTGAATACAAGCTTCCGGTTTTCATTCATTTAAGAGGGTGGGAGAAAGGGTGAATATATACATATATACATACATACATATACATATATACACATATACATATTTTATATACATATATAAAATTATACTTCCAATGGGTTGGGGACTGCAGCATAGACAGCACATGTGAGCCTCTGCTTTTTTCTTCTGAGTTCCATTCTTAAATTTAAGGGCTTACCAAACAGTCCCAGCTTGCAAGCCCTGAGAAATATAGTTTGCTTTATCAATATCCTTTGTGAAAACAGCGGCTGCCAGCCCGTATTTGGTTTCATTTGCTCTCTGGATAACTTCCTCAACGGTTTTGAATTTAAAGATCTGCATAACAGGCCCAAAAATCTGTAAAAGAAAAACATCTGCAAGATTAAAATGTATTTATATAATAGTATTTTCTCCAATATTATACTACTGCCTAATATCACATATAAGGATACATATTTAAGAAAGTGGAATTCAGCAATCTGGTTTCATAATGTGAATCAGTATAACAACACGAAGGCATAAATTAGAAATGTATTATGCTATGATTCTTACCTCTTCTTTGGCTATTTTCATATTGTCCTGCACATCTCCAAAGATAGTTGGCTGGATAAAGTAGCCCTTATCTGCTGCAGGACTCCCACCACAAAGTAATTTTGCCCCTTCCTTTTTTCCACTGTCAATGTATCCAAGGATCTTCTTATACTGTGTTTCATCCACCTTAAGGAACCACAAAAAGTCAGCACATCAGTTCAGTCTAGATGCCGTTACCATAAAGGAGCAAATCTGCTTGTATGAACAAAAATTCACCAAGCATTTAATATGCTGAAGTTTGCAACAATGGCAGTTATTAAAGCCAGTAGCCCTGGGGAAATAATTATAATTTCATTCTGTGAGTTTTTACTTTGTTTTTTAACCCATAAGGATTTTACTGATTAGATTTTAAGAAAGGCTAACATTTTAAGTTAATGAAAAGATGTCTTTTGTACAATGTACAGTGTTTGAGAGGACTTTGTTTTTCCTGTCTAGAACAATGGCTCCATTTTTCTATAATCCAAGGTATTATTTTAAAGGAGCTCCCAAAAGAGCGGATGGTGACAGACTGGAATTGTTTTGCTCCCACCTGAGGCCCCTGTTCAGTTTGGAAGTCAAATGGGTTCCCAACTATTCTGGATTTGGCTCTCTCCACGCTCCTCTCCACAAACTCATGATATATATCTTCTTGGACAAAGGTCCGAGATCCAGCACAGCAGCACTGGCCTTGATTGAAGAACAATGCAGAATGAGACTGCTCAACAGCCCAGTCCACTAAAAAAAAAAAAAAAAAAAAGAATGGAAAGCATCCAAATGAAGCCATTAGAAACAAGACAGAAAGTCCTCCAAACGGTCTCTCTAATTACCGCAGTGAGAGTAGTAACCCTAATCAGTGGATTTAATTTCTCTCCCAACTGGAAATTAGATACTAATTTATTTCTTGCCTCAGCAAACCAGCCTTTATCTGGACCGGTTTCGAATCCCAGCGTGTTCCAACTCCTATTTTCCTCCTCAGTCCAACACAGTCAGGATTGAGGAAAGTATATCAAGGCTGAAGAAGGCTGACCTGAAATGCCTTTGCCCTTTCTAAACTGGGCAAAGGGATTGGGATATTGTCATCTTCACTGATGGGGTATATGAAATGCATTTCAGTGAAGAACTTATCCAAATCGCTGGGCTAACTGGAGCTGCTAATCCCCCTCCAGATGCAATTCAATCCCCCTCTCTGCCCCCAGGAAGAAGGTCTTACTTTCAGCATCGGACATGATGATGTTTGGGCTCTTCCCACCAAGCTCAAGAGTCACTCTCTTCATATTGCTGTCTGCTGCAGCCTTCTGGATCAGGTGCCCAACCTGTACAGTTTAAGAATCAAGATGTTTCTATCGGTCAGTAGAACAAGCTATACTTGAGGAAAAGACCAGCAAGGGAAGTGGCTTTGTTTTGTCTTTCCCAATGCAACAAGACATCACTCTACCCTTTTTAAGCTGACATCTAATGGCTGGTTAAGGGAATAAAGATCATTCCTGAAACCTGCAGTGAGTATGATTTTGTTCCTGGGGGCAATTTCTAAAATCCCAAGAAGTAGCAAAAGACATAAGCCACAAGTCACTCTATTGGATCAAGGTAGATCCAAGATTCTTGTACCTATTCAAGGCCACGAATGACTCCTCGATCTGGGAAACCAAAACCCCACTCTGAGAATCACTGCAAAATCTTAGTATTCTGATGTATCACATCAAAGACTGAAAGAGAACGAGAGGCCATAACTGTTTAGTTCCTCACCGAGGTGGAACCAGTGAATGCAACTTTATCCACTTCCATGTGAGAAGATATAGCAGCCCCAGCTGTAGGTCCATAACCAGGAATAATGTTCACCACACCTGGTGGGAATCCAGCCTGTGAAGAAACCAGAGAACATCATTTCCTAAGTGGACAGATCAAGATTTATTGCTAGGTTGTCTAAGTAAATACAAAACATGGTGGCATCAATGACAGAAATTTGTCCCCCACAATCCAAGCAAGGGAAGCAGATGAGCGCAGGAGCCCCTCTCTCACCTCTTGGATCAGGTTGGCCACGTACAAGCCAGTCAAGGGAGTTTGTTCAGCCAGTTTCATCACCACCACGTTCCCTGTGGCCAGAGCGGGACCAAGCTTCCAGGCCTGCATCAGCAACGGGAAGTTCCACTACAAGAAAAAGAAATGTGTAGATACTCAAAAATCTTAAAGTCAGCTACATCCATTGATAACATTGTGTTGGATTGCAGAAATCATTTCTCGCAGAACTGGCTTCCCTTCTCTTCCCTCCCCAACAGTCAGAAGATTTGTCAGACCACAATCCCAAAGGGAACACAAAGGTCAATGGGAGATGAGATAACAGCATTGAGGAATGGAAATGGAAGCCAATGTATTTGGGAGAGGTATTAGGAAAACAAACATCAGCTCAGGATCCTTTTAAAAATCTGGGTTACTTAAATAAGACTTAGATAGGTCAGAGAAGAGGATAGTACTAATCACAAGTTGTCTTTACTTCTATTCCATCCAATGATCACATTAAAACCTCCCCATTTCGATTCTCATAGAAGAGAGAGGACTTTTGATCCGCTGTGGGTAGCCTGACTTACCGGAATGATCTGTCCACAAACGCCCACAGGCTCATGTCTTGTATAAGTAAAGAAGTCTCCATCCACAGGAATGGTTTTCCCATGCAATTTGTCAGCCCAACCTGCATAGTACCTAGGGGCAAAGCCCTCAAAATATTACAGGTATTCCTGGAACCACAAAAATCCCAACACAAATTTGCAGAAATTGTTGATGAAAATTCACTCCTGAAACAGGATTGGAAGCAAGGATACAAGCCAGTTGTGATTTTGTTTTATTTGCCACTGAAGTTTATACATTTAATACTCATCATCCAACCTATTTTGGTTCTAATTCACAGGTGGAGAACATAAATATGTAAAACAGCAGCGGGGCAGAAGGGTCATTGCAAAGTGGTTATTATGCAAGCAAATATCCTAAAAGTGTTGCAATATTTCCATATCTAAATATTATTTAATATTGTATAGATACAGTCTATCCAATCCCTACTTAATGTTTCTTTATGCTCAGCTTTAAAAATGGGAAGGGAACAGTTGCCCTTTACCAAAAGCTTAGGAAACCCTTCAAATTTAACTTTAATCCTTTCAGATACTCTTTTTCAATCAGGAGGAGGGATTTCTGCACTTGGCTGAATAAATCATGTGATTTGTTTCCCATTTCCAGTTCTAGAGGAAAGAAAGATTCCTTCCTGTTTTATTTCAGCTTTGAGTGGAAAAAAAAATCTTGTATTATTATTAGCTGCCAGAAAAGAAGAGCAGAATGTTTATATTTCACTAACATGACTTTCCCTGAAAATCTGCAAGTGCAAAACAGCCACCCTAACTTGTGCTTGGCAACAGTTGAGAATCTATTTATTAATTCTTACCGGAGGTTCTTGACAACCATATCTAAGTCTACCAGGTAGGAGATTGCGTATGGCTTGCCATTGTCCAATGTTTCCAGAGCCTAGGAAGAAACATTAAGCCAGCATTGATAAACCCAAGTTCTGCAGGGAGATTCTGAGAAGAGAGCAGAGCCTGTACTCCTCTCCCCAGCTGCCCCATACATACTGCCAAATAGGTCCGGTCTCTTTCAATCAGGTCAGCCAGTCGGTGCAGTAATTTGCCTCTTTGGGAGGCATCCATCCTTCTCCAAGGAGACCCAAACTTGAAGGCATCTCTGGCTGCCTTCACAGCCTTGTCCACATCGGCCTGGAAAGGAACCGAGGGAGGCTAGTATGAGCAGAGAGTCCTTCGTGATGTTGCAAGAAAAATGGCAGTGAGGACATGTGCATTGTTAGCAAGTCAGAGGGTCAAAAAAGACACAAAAGTTGCAGACCAAACCCAGAACTATCTAATCCAGGGGTCTCCAACTTTGACAAGTTTTAAGACTTGTGGACTTCATCTCCCAGAATTCCCCAGCCAACAATGCCTGGTTTCATCGAACAAATGCTGCCCCAAACCCTCTGATCATCAAATGGAAGAG
The DNA here is from genome assembly GCA_015471245.1 of Laticauda colubrina. Classification (NCBI taxonomy): domain Eukaryota; kingdom Metazoa; phylum Chordata; class Lepidosauria; order Squamata; family Elapidae; genus Laticauda; species Laticauda colubrina. The sequence goes on along the minus strand of BLBF01000090.1, from coordinate 2,142,750 downwards.
GTGCTTTAATCTGGGCCACGTTTTCACGATTGCTTGTTTGCATTTGCAGTGCTACTCTATATTGCCAGTACTGAACACACAGATCAACACTGCAGCTGGTTGATGCAGTACAGACACTTAAATATCAACCTGGTTAATTATTTTCTACACAATAAAGGCGGCACTTTCCACTCTTCCCTATTTCTAATCTCCACTAAGGAGTTGTTCCTCACCCCCTCTCCAAGCCTCCTGCAGCGAATTGCTTCTGATATTCTGGGCAATTTCTGCTGTGTCATTCCTGCTGGCGATTGACGTTATTGCTCCCTCAGCTTCTCCTATCGTAGCTTACGAAACAGGGAACACAGGCCAGTCTGGCTGCCAAGCTGTAGCCATGTAAAGGCTGGTCCTTGGATAGATTCAGGAACATTTACAATGCTTTGGGCGAGCTGCCTAAAGCAACCTCAGGATGGATTGCTTTACAGTCTTTGGCAAGAGCCAGCCAGGCGCGTTTGGCGTTGCAACACACCCTCAGCTACAGCCTGGATGCATAAAAAGTAGAGGGCCTTCGAGAGAACTCGAAACGATTTGGAAATTTATTCCTTGGAGGGTCTCACTGCAGCTTTTGATAGGTGACGCCTGTCAGGATAGCCACAAATTTTGAACCAGGGGAGGAAGCAATTTAACCACCTGCTTAAGTTTTCAGAAACAAAATCTGCAGGTAGCACTGAGTTAGTTCTCTTACAGATGAAGTGGGGCGTGTGTTATTCCAATGTATGTACCTTGTTGCCCTCTGCAACCTGGCAAATGACCTCCCCTGTGGAAGGGTTGATGGTGGGGAAGGTTTTCTTGCTGACCGCATCGTGCCACTCGTTGTTGATGAAAATCTGCAAGCCAGAAGAACAAATTCAGGCTTTGAGAGGAATCTTCATCCAATATTTTCAGTGATTGTTTTGGAACAATGGGCAATAAACAATCAATGGGAAATGCCTTGCTTTCACAATCAGTAAATGCAGGATTAATATGCAAAACCTCCACACCCTGTGGCAGCACACCTTTGAATTCATGATCTCCACCGAGCTCTTAACAATTGGCCATTGCTTGCAGTAATTTAAAAACTGGAGAAATATTTTTCATAGTGAACCTAGATCCTAATTCCGAGGTGAGATACTCTACTCTGACTCACTTCCAGTCCTTCCCTGGGCAAATTTTAGGAAAATTAGTCTGGCAATCAAGAGATCCAATAATATCGGCACCATGCTTCTTTCTGTTAGGACGAATGGCAATAGTGAACTGAGGAAGGCAAAATGGAGAGGAGAGCCGAGGGAGGCGCGAATGTCCCAACGATTTAGATAGAGCCAATTCGAACGGGACTGGGAGGGCACAAGTAGTTGCACAGTCCAGAGATGGCCTGATTGTGGCTTGTCCAGCGCCTGTTTTGCAACAGGCCAATTGACGGGGCGCCACCTTGGTCCCAGACGCGTTTTTGTAACGCCTGCATGCGCGATTTAGTCGCGGACCGGGTGGGCGCCATGCCCGCTTGATGGTTTATGGCATCCCAAACTGTGCCCACCTGGGCGGCAGGGAAGAAGTTGCCGGGGGGGGGGGGGGGGGGGGGCGATCAGGAAGCTTCGGCTCAAGCAACCGCCCGGAGGAGGGCCCCGCCCACCAGCCGGGCTCCCAAGCGCTGCCGACTTCGCCTTTTCGGGGGGGGCGAGGCCGGTGGACCCTCAAAGCCGACCCGCCGCACATGCGAGGCGGAGGCGTGCGGGAATGCCCGCCCGCTCCCGTCCTCCAAGCACCGGAGCCTTCTGCACCTGTGATCGCGCCTTCTCTGGCCCGGCCCGTGGCAAAGGCCGGGGTCCCCGGCGCCCCCTCACCTTGTTGTAGGCGACCTCGGGCTGCGGGTTGGGCGCGGGCACGGCGGCGCTGGAGAGGGGCTGGCAGGCCAGGCGGAGCGGCGCCCCGAGGCGCAGCCGGGCAGAGCTCCGCAGGGCCAGGCGCAGCATTTTCTCGGGCGGAGGGAGGGAGGACCTCCGCCGCTGCCTTTTCACCCACTTTCTCGGCCGGGGAGGGGCCCGGGGACGGCCCTCCGCCTCCCGGCAGCCAATGGCAGACGAGCCCGGCCGCGCCGCGTTGCCCTCCTGCCCCCGTTCCCACGTTAGGCTTGCCCGCGAATTCCTCTCCCTACCCCCCCAATGCTCCCCGGCAGAGCTTCTATGCCAGGCAGAATGCAAGCGTCCCAGGCGTGAAAAGGGAAGGTGGGGGGCTTCAGCCCCATCCCCTCCGGTCCTTGACAGCATTCCTGGCTCGCTGGGGCTTCTTGGCTTGACAAGGAATCCCCAGTCAAGACTTTTCTTCTTCCACTAAAGTTTCCTTTGATGAAATCTGAATAAACCCGCAGAGGAGGAAACCCCAAATCTGGTCTCCCCACCCCCCACCCCCCAAAGTAAAACAAATTGACTTCCCTTCGTTTCAGATTCTTGGGAGGGTTTGGCTTTTGAATCCAGGGCTTGCCCCAGTGGGAAGCCGCCTTCTCCTGCAGAAAGCCAACTGCACGTGTCAAAGGGACCTTCAACTGGCCTTCCGTCCGTAGAACAAGAACAATCCTTCCCCGATCAGGCTCTCCCTAACCAAAGTGTCTCTCCCCTGACCTGTTTTATCAGTTTCTGGATAAAACAAACCAAACTTGAGGATTTGGCATCTGAGAAACAGCAAATAGTACATTTATTGCTGGCTTTCCTAACGCTGCTTTCTGTGGCAGCTTTCCCAGTGTTTTCCCGCCCATGATTTCTCACCCCCTGCGTTATCAAAAAGATTAAATAACCCCCAAACCACAGTCCTTCCATGAGCGGACTAACAGACATCTCTTTGCAAGAAACCTTTGGCAGACTGTCCCCATCTTCTCTCTCCTCCCTGCTTCCCAAAGAAAAGCAAAGATGAACTGAGTTCCTGAGATCCACAAAGCACAAAGTATTCAAAATCTGGAGCATCAGCCAGCAAAACCAAGAAGTGGCCAGCTGCACAATTCTTCCATGCTCCTGTAAAGTATTTCTGCAAATCCACTCCAGATGCCGCTGAGCCTTGCTGGAAAATGTGGCCTCTGCTCCTTAAAAACATGGCCTGCGCGTCCGCTCAGACTCCACCGAGGCCCACCTGGCGTTTCAGTTCCATTTTCGCGATGGCTGCCTTGTGGACTTCATCAGGGCCATCGGCCAAGCGCAGGACTCGTGCCCAAGCAAAGGCCTGGGCCAGAGGCAGATCGCTGCCGAGGCCAGCTGCGCCAAAGGCCTGGGGGCAAGAAAGGTAGGAAGCCAAGGGGAAGTTTTAAAGGTTTGCAAGTATTTACAGGGTGGATGAAACCCCCCAAGAGGGAATCCCGGTCCTGAGCGATCCAACCTTGATAAGTTTAAGACATGTGGACTTCATCTCCCAGAATTCTCCAGCCAGCATGGTTGCCCTCTAAAGCAGGGGTGGTCCAACCTTGGCGACTTTAAGACTTGTGGACTTCAACTCCCAAAACAGCCCATGGCTGGCTGAGGAAGTTTGGGAGTTGAAGTCCACAAGCCTTAAACTGAAGAAGAAGTTAGGCTCAAGTGTTAGAAAAGCTGCCCTAGATCTCACCTGGATAGCCCGGTCAATGACCCGCAGCGCCACCCTCGGAGCCACGACTTTGATCAAGGCAATCTCCAGAGCAGCTTCCTAGACAGGTGGAGACAGAAGCTGGTGAGGCAACAACTTCCTTCTGGAGGCTTTTCCATGCAGACCAGCAGAAAGTGGGGAAACTGACCGCTGGGCCCCTCACAAGAAGCCCCCCCCCTTCCCAGTGCATGGCAGAAAGTAGGTGGCACCCTCTGTGGCCGCCCTGGAGCCGAAAGGAGACCTTGGGGTTCATGGCATTCCCATCTCTGGGATTCTCATCCCCCCCCCCCCCCATACTTACCTTGTTTCCCACAGTGTCCATGAGATGGGCTGCCTTGAGGACAAGAAGCCGGGCCTGCTCGATCTCCAGGCGGGACTCGGCCAGGTCCGCCCTAATGGTGCCCTGCTCCGCTAGCAGCTTCCCAAAGGCCACGCGAGTGCTCACCTGCCAACCAAGGCACCAGGGAGGAAAGGGTTGCCCCAGATAAGTGACTCACACAGTCTTTTTACCCCCTTCCCAAGGACCCACAGAACCAGAGCTTGCCCAGAGCGAGAGGAAACAGGGAGGCCACGCGGCCTTTGTGGAGCTGCTCACCCGCTCCTTCATGAGGGCTAGCGCTCTTTCCGCCAGGCCGATCAGCCTCATGCAGTGGTGGATCCTTCCAGGGCCCAGCCGGCCCTGGGCAATTTCGAACCCACAGCCAGGGCTGAGCAGGAGGTTCTCTTGGGGAACGCGGACGTTCTCAAAAGTCATCTGCCCGTGGCCAGCTGGAAAGGGAAAGAGGCGAGAAGTTTTATGCCCACAACTCAGAGTCCCCGAGAGGCTTTGTCTGAATGGGCCATGAAGGTGTTAAAGGCCAATACCCCTCCCACCAAACCACTGAGCAGCTAAGAGGCTCGACCTCACCTGGGGCGTCTTCCAAGCCGAAAACGCTGAGCGGCCGGGTGACGGTGATGCCGGGGGTGTCCATGGGGACCAACAGCATCGACTGTTGCTGGTGTCTCTGGGCTCCAGGGTTGGTCTTGCCCATAAAGAGGCAGAGCTGGCAACGAGGGTCCAGGGAACCTGCCGGAATGAATGAGAGGCTTTCTACGTTGAGAAAAGACGCTCCCTGAATCCGTCGGTCCTTTCGTCTCCCCTGTTGAACAGGGAGAGCTTACTGGTGACGGAACCAGGCTGTTGGTTTGGACCAGGATCAAATTTGCCCCAAACTTTGATCTCCAGGGCAGATGCCCGCTTTAGCTTTAGGACAACCTCTATGATTGTCCATCAAAGGCACGAGGAAGCTCTCCTCCCACAGCATTACTGTTGTTGTAGTTTTTTAATTTAGTTTTCCCTTTGCAGCCCAGAAACTCGGGGAAGTGCATTGAAACCCAGGGGCACATCCAAGCATACCTGAAATCCACCACTTGTGCCCATTAAGAACATACGTGTCTTGTTCTCTGGTAATAGAAGCCTCAATGTTGCTGGCATCAGAGGAAGCAACCTAAGGGAAGACACACTTCCTTGCAGGGGCAAGTAGATCAGCACCCACCCACCCACCCCCACCCCCTCACACACACCCCTGCGTCTCTGTTCTGGACCAGACCCAGGGGTGGGATTCTACCAGTTCGCACCTATTCGCTAGAACCGGTTGTTAACATTCTAAGCAGCTCAAATAACTGGTTGTCAGAAGAAATTACTGGGCTAATCCTGTTAGGAAGGCAGGAAGGAAACATTCTGGTGTTGCTTACAGAAACGGCCTCTCCATTAACCCTGATCACATTCTTGGCAGGACTGAACTTCCTGTCTCAGGAACTTCTCTGGAGTTTTTTCCCCCTCCTTTGCTGGTATTTTGCTTGTGTGGAGGGACCATTCAAAGTTACAATGGCACTGAAAAAAGTGACTTATGACCATTTTTCATACTTATGACTGTTGCAGCATCCCCACAGTTATGAGAGGCCAGGGGAGGAGATGCGAGCCTTGATGTGAATGATGTTGAGTTGGCCACGCCCATCCACTCACATGACCAAGCCACACGCACCAACTAAGCCACACCCACAGAACCGGTTGTTAAAAAAATTGAATCCCACCCCTGACCGGACCGGAGCTTCCTCCATGGATCCAAGATTCCTCCATCCCTGAGATGTGTGGGATGGAGGTGGGCACCGACCTGGGGTTCGGTCATGGCAAAGCAGGAGCGGATCTTGCCTTCCAGCAAAGGCACCAGCCAGCGCTCCTTCTGGGCTTCTGTGCCGTAGCGTACCAACACTTCCATGTTGCCAGTGTCTGGAGCAGAGCAATTGAAGACCTGGAGAAGGCAACCATGATTAGCTGAGGGGGTTAGTCAGAGAGAGGGCGGAGCATTTCTTGGATCTGGAAACGATGGGCTACGTAATTCTTTGATGGGAGCGGAGACGGCCCTTAACCGTTTTCAGAAGGGAAGGCAATCAAGTAGACCAAACAAGGCTGGCAGGGCTTTGGGGTCTCATCTGTGGCTCTTTGGGATCTGGAGGGATGAACGGCCCTTCTAGGATGGAGGAGGCACACCGAGGTCGTGGCCTCAGCCTTCTGCCCAAGCGTGTCCCATGGGGGCTTTATCCTGGGTACCTCAGGGGCATAGACTGAAGTCCCCATCAGTTCACTTAAGTGGGCAAATTCCACGTTGGTCAAGCCTGCTCCGTATTTTGCCTCGGGATCACTCTCCAAGGGCAAGAAAAGGTTCCAGAGCCCCTCGGATTTTGCCTTCTCCTGCAGGACGAGAAGAAAGAGAGAGAGAGAGAGAGATGAGGAATATGAGGGAATTCTGGGAGTTGATGTCCACACATCTTAAGGCTGCCGCGGTTGAGAATCTCTTCCTTAGCTCCTTGCTTTCACCCTTCCAACCAAAATCCACTGCCCTTTGCTCTAATCCCCTCTTATTCCTCCTCCTGTGAGTGACAAAACTTGAGCTTACAAGCTTCTTGGGGCAGGAGGCCAACCCCCCATTTAATCGTTTTGCAAAGCGCCACTCGTCCCTCGATAAAGCCGTGTCCCCGTGGCCACCAACCACGAAGCTGGCCAGGTTTCTCAAGGACCAGGAACTTGCCTTCAGTTCTTCTACCAGAGAATGGGGAGTCCACCTACTCGGGGAAGACTGGTGATCTCGCAGGAGCTGCTCAGACGGGTAAATGTGGGAATCCATGAATCTCTTCAGCTTGCGGTGCAGCTCCAGGACGTGGCTGGGCAGGCCCCCAGGAGAGAGGACCAGCTGGGGCTCGGATGCAGGGCTCTGCGTGGCGTAGTCTCTCTTTGGGAGCAGCCTTGGGCCAGCCCATGTCCTGAATGTCCTGATAGGTGCTCCAGAACTGGGCAGCTCCCTGAAGATCCGGAAGCCTTCCTTCGTGGCAAAATCCCAGGCAAGGCCTGCCATGAACTCCGCAAGCTTCCCAGTGCTTTCAGCTGTTGCTGAACTGGCCTGGCCTGGATGGGGGAAAACCACAGATGGCTCAGTGGTCAGTACCTTTTGGGGTCGTCCCCTCCCCGTCCTGCAGGGTGGGCAGTTCCCAGCACTTTTCCTGTCCAACCACAGAACCCCAGAGCAGAGTCACCTGCGAGGAAGCGCTTGTAGACCCCCTGTAGGATGGCAGCCACTCTGAAAAAGGAAAAGGCCATGTAGAAGTGCCAGTTGTTGACTGGAGGGATGTCTCGGTGACGGCAGTACATCTGCAGGTAGGCTTCTGCCCTGGGAATGGCCAGCTGGTTGAGGTCACAGTCACTCAAGCCTGGAAAGAGGCAAGCTGGGTTAGGCTGGACCAAGTGCCAGACTGGGAACGCGATCGTGCTACCTTCTTCCTCCTCCATGAAGGAATAGAGGGAAAGCTGAACCTCTGTAAATACCTGTAGCAGGAAACCCTCATCTTCCCACCTGGCCGAGCTACCAATCTGGGTCTTATAGGCCAGCTCTTACAGGAAAGTCTCCAGCATCCCATCAACTCAGGTGATAAAGGCCCTTGTGGTCCCCCGGAGAGGCCCTTCCCTCTGCTCCAGAGACTGGACAGCCACAAAGGCCTCCAAGGCCCTTTCCAACTCTGGTACTCTGCCGTTTAATGGGGACACCTCTGTTTACCCCCAATGCTTGGCAATACGCAGGCACCTTTTATGATGCTGCAATCCGAAGGCATGAAATACGGCAGGCAATTATAGGCCACATCGCAGAGCGGGTCCCCCAAGGTGGAGAGCTCCCAGTCAAGGACAGCAACAACTTCCAGTTTCTCAGGGTGGAAGATAAGATTGTCCAGCCTACAAGGGGAAAAACAGCCACTGCCGAAAAGCCCAGTCGGTCACAAAGGCATCTGTGCCCACACCAGAACTGCAACTCCAACCCGGCAGAACGGAGAAGATTTGCTGCAAAGCAAGGCAGACGGTTTTCTGATGACCAAGCATCCCACGAGTTGGGGAGGGGTCCCAAAACACATCAGGCTTAGGAGAAAGTTTCCTTCCTCCTTTTTTTTATAGAAAACTAAATTAAGTCTTTTCTTCTGGTTTGGGGGTTTCTGGGGGCTGCGGTCCAGGTTCTCCCTAATTTTAATGAACCGCAAAGCCAATTGTTTTTTGAGGGGTGAGAATGAGGACGCTTCTTCCTCCCCGCCTCCCAATTTTCCAATTGGTGCACATTCTGCAGAGAAAAATTCAAGGTCCTGCATCAGCTAAGTACCAAAGGCAGGTTTGTTTCCTAGGCTGAAAGGGATGCATTCTGAAATGTTATTTCAGGGCCTGCAGCACACAAAGAAAGTCTCCATTTCCCTGTTTTAAAAGACACACACACAAACACACATATTCGTACTTTCCTGCTTCTAAAAAGGTTTCTGTAAAACCAATAGAAACACAACAGGTGAGCCATACCTGAAATCTCCATGAACAATCGAGAGCTGCTCGCTGGCTGGAAGGTGGAACGGGAACCATTTGAGGAGCCTCTCCATGGCCGGGATTGTGTGGGTCTCCGTGGCTCGATATTGCTTGCTCCACGTCTGGATTTGCCGCTGGATGTAATTGCCTACAATGTTAATATCTCAGTTTATCCTCTTCTTTGAAAAAAAAAAAAAAAACCCTACAAAAATCCTTCTTAAATGGGTACAAGCTTACAATCTCAGAGGAACAAAAAAGGTCCCTGAGTTTAATTTTTCTCTCTCATCCCCTGGAGGGCTGTTTCTTCCAGAAATGTCCATGCACCAAGCTGAAGCTTTCTTTCCAATTTTATTTTAACAGAACCCCAAATACGAGAGTTCCTGCAAGGAAGCGACGGAGAAGGGCTTTGCCTACCATGTTTTCCATAATCCTCCAGGCCAACAGTTTGGATGTCCACACTGTGGATTTGACAGAGGACGCTATTCATGGCACTATAAACCTCCGTCCGCTGGTGAGGCTCCAGCTCCGGAAGAGAAGGGTCCTTGAAGATCCGGCCGGGGCTGTACTCCATCAGGTAGAAGGGGGTGCCGATGATACTAGAGCAACATCAGGGCGTTAGTAGGCCTTCGTGAGGTTTTCGGGGGGCCCAAACGCCATCCCCTGCGGAACTGGGCCCGGAACTCACCTTGAATCTTCACATAAGGACAGGACTTTGGGAACAGGGATGCCAGTATCCCTGAGGGCCTTCAGAACCCTGCCCAAGAGAAAGAGAAGAGAATTAAGATGGAAAAAGGTGCTATGGGAGGAGGAGGAGGAGAAAAAGAAGAAGAAATAATCATATTAATAGATGTGGTGCCCTTCAGATGCTTTGGCTTATGTTATTCTTGCTGTGAACTAACGTCAACAATGAGGATGGTCATCCACAGGGCTGGGAGCTTTCCTTGTTAGCATTGCTACATCATAGATAAATGGGGGTGCCTCTTTATCGCTATATTTGCTGGATTTTTCACCTGTATTCTCTCTCTACCGCATGAGCAGAGGGCAAGAGATTCCCTGGCGGCTTCTTCCTTAGAACCAACTGATGGTCCCCAAATCTGACGTAGTAAGTCGGATTGGACTTCCCGTGACTGAACTGCTGCAGCTCCAGAGAACCTGCAAAGTCGCAGCCAAGGCGGACAGTCAGGAACAGGCCATGTGAGCCAGAGGGCCCCAGGAGACCCCGCACCAAATTCGGGGTTCCTTCCATTGTATCTTTGCAACTCTGCAAAGTGAGAGGGTTTGGAGAGGAAGTTTGGCTCCCATCTGCACCCTTCCTGCCATTCAAGTTCCTTGGCTTTTTTACATGAGCTGCTAATGGGACCACCACGGAATATTCCCAATAAAGGTAACCCCTGCCTCCCAGGCAAAATGGGAACATCAACTTCTGTACCTTTCACTTGGGCCCCAAAGACGTTTTCAAGATACTTTTGTAGAGGCGCTGTGGGGATTTCCATGGCCGGCCTCACAGAAGACAGGTAAGGAACCACGCAACGCAAAGGGAAAGCGAGGTAGGTCTCTAATTCTTGAATTGCAGAGTCTGCATCATCGACCTGAGCAGAGGAAGGAACGGAGGAGCTGAAGTAGCAAATAGGTGTGGAAGAACCCTGTATTTAAAACAAGAGTTTCCACGCACAAAGCAAGTAGATCTCAACTATCTTTGCTGGGGACAAATGACAAAAAAGTAGGGCTAGATATTTATATTTAGAGAATAGCTTCAAAAACAAAGGTTAACCGAAGGAGGTTAGGTCAGCTCTGGGAAGACTCATTTTAAAAGCGTTCTCCTTCCTTCACCTTCAGGGTCTTAATGCCAAGTTGGCTGGCAGCTTTGAGGTTCTGTCCGATGTCATCCAGGAAGATGGACTCCTTGGCCAGGACACCCAGGTGCTCCAAGCATAGCTGGTAGATCCGAGGGTCGGGTTTGCACACCCCTTCCCGACAAGATTCCACAATCTGGGAGACAAAAGCCCAACACCAGACAGGCAGGCAGGATGGATTGGGGAAGGGATTTGAAAATACAATAAATAGAACAGAAAGAGCAAATGGCATCTTATGTTTCACGTGAGGGTTTAAGGTTATGTTCTTCCTTCAAGATTTCATTTACGGCCTTAAAGATATGAATCAAGCAATAACAGAATGTACTATTTCATGCAGTTGCTTAATCAAGTAAGAAATTTGGCTAGACAGAGGCTTCCAATTAATCTTTTTTAAAAAAATATTTTTTTAATAAAGGCAGTTAGATAATCATCAGTTGAACAAGGAGATCGGAGGAGTCCAAATAGCCAAGATACTGAATCTTTCTTCTGAGATATTCCATTATGGGAGCTACATAGAGAAAGATAAAATTCATTTTCCTTCACAAGCCCTGAGTACTCCTATGCAAGTTTAGGCAAGCATAATTATTAAGCTGTAACTATCGTGATGAAGCAAAAGCCCCATGTAATGGGAGTTTCTTGTGGAGCACAAAGAACATACCACATCAAATTGCTTTCTGTCTATAGGTAGAAAACTCTCTCCACTTTCTAGATAAAAGTTGTTCGTCAGAACGGCCGCCTTGAGACCTCTGGCTCTGATGCACTTTACGGCCTCGGTCATAGCAGGGAGCTGGTCCGACATTTCTATTCTGGTTAGTTCAAAAAGGAAAGAGTCTGCTGGAACAGAAGCATTTGCCTGGGAGGGAAAGAGAAATGTTGGGTGCTTTTTTCAACAAAGAAGTAAACAGCAATCGTCTTATGTAGTTTATACATTCAATTGTAGAGTTTCTCTTTTTTTTTTAATTAGAAAAAAAACAGCCTAATTTCTGAGATATCTGAAATATCATGGTAGCTATAAACTCTTTTAAATTCCCAACACAGCGATGGATCTTTTCTGGTTGAGCTCATCTAACTCGTGGCATTATGGAAAAAACAAAACAAGCTTGTTGGTAAAAAGGACATTAACCTTGAGGCTGTTCATCCATGGAACTGTCCCAAGGTGCTTCCACATACATTCAGCTCGAGACCCTCTTCCGCCACCTTTCCTCATCCCACAGGAATCAATGGGGAAAACTGGCTTACAATTCTGGAGCACTGTTGTCTGAACTCTTGCAGAAATTCTGCCCACTTCAGCTCCCCTCTCATGAACCGCATCCAGGGCCTCTCCTCACCCCCAGATTTTAAGGCCTCTTTGATGGTGCCAGCGGGGACACAATTCCGAATTTCCCAATCTAAATAAAGGCAGGGAGTCCAGTGAGGTCATATCCCTCACTCGGGACCCCAAAGATTTCAAGCATAATGTAGTATATAGTGCAATTAAGCAGCACGGGAGTAAAGCCGACACCGCGGAAGTGTCGGGAATTACGGTGTGAACTGGTGCTCCAGAAGGTGGGAGAAATTCAACAGCGGAAAGCCAGGAAATTTCAAAGAGAGCCAGCAGAGGGAGGAGAAGGTGATGGAATAAACTCTGGGAAAATCACCTACCCCTGGCCAGCTTGTATGGAGAAGGGAGGAGAACTCCACCCATGTCAAAGATCACCGCTCTGTAGGGACAGGACGCGCAACTCCTCCACCGGGCCCGGTCTGGCGGTTTGTGCCAGGGAGACCGAAGGATCGGGACCCTCCTTGCAGGACAGCCGCAAAAGCCTTGGAAAACTCTCCCGAAACCCATGCTCTGGCACTGCGCGTGTCAAAGGAGAGGGAAGGGCTTCAGGGACTTGTGCAGAAGAGAATATCGGGGCACATTTACACGTTTACATTGATGACCTTCATGATACTGGGCCCATTTTTTGAAGAGACCTGGACTATTGTGTAGATGATGATGATGATGATGATTATTTGGGGGGGGGGGGGGGGAAGCCCCGTCGCTTCTTACGGGCCAGTGTTCCTCAGCCTTGGCCTCTCGAGGGCGGGTGGAGGGCGAGGGCCCCCTCCCCGGCCAGGAGTGGCCCCGATGGAGCAACACCGTCACACTGGAGGCTCCCAGAAAGGGCGGAAGGAAAGCAGGGATCATGGGGGGGGGGGGGCTTCCCCACAGCCCCCGCCCCAAACCACAGGGAGGCGCTGGACTCCAACTCCCATTGGCCCCGGGAGGCCCTCTTAAAGCCAAAGGCAGGCGACACCGCCCACCCTCCGCAGCCAAGGGGCCCCATGCTCCACTCCTACCCGCTTCCCCCGCCCTCCGGGGAGACCTTCCACCGACCAGGCGCCACTGCCGCGGAGCAGGCCAGAGCCCTTCCGGGTTTGGGAGCGGAGGAGGAGTCATAAGCCACGCCCACCGCTCCCCGCCCACTCGTCCCGCGGGGCGCCTGCGCGCCGCCCCTCCAGGCCCCCCCCCGTGTCAAAGGTCAGGAGGGCGGGGAGGCGGAAGCGCTGGGCGACCCGAGGAGTCCCCGTGTCTCCCGTTTCCCTCCCGCCCGAGCTCGGACCCCGCAGGCCCGGGACCCTCCGCGGGGGGCGGCCCCTATGAGTGTGTCCCTGGTGGTCCTTCGCTTGGAGCTGGCCGAGTCTTCGCCCGTGCCGGGCGGCTTCTCTTACAGCGCTGCCGGTGAGGCCGCGGGGCGGCGGGCAGGGGACGTGGGGACACGGCGAGAGGGGGCCAGGGGGGCGGGGGAGGAAGTCGCGGCCCGCGAAAACCAAAACGTTGAGGTCCTGCTGCCTAAATCCGGTGTTTTTCACGCGGAAGACGGGTGGACTTCAACTCCCAGAATCCCCCACCCCCAGGATTCGGGGACTTGAAGTCCACCCGGCTCCAACACTCCCAAAGCTGGCTGGGGGATTCTGGGAGTTGAAGTCCTCCCACCTGAATGCTCCCACGCTTGAAAAACACCAATTCAGAGGCAGGGGGTCTCCAACCTGGGCCCCTTGAAGACGGGAGGACTTCAACTCCCAGAATTCCGGGCAGAGCTGGCTGAGGAATTCTGGGAGTTGAAGTCCTCCCGTCTTCAAGGGGCCCAGGTTCGAGACCCCCTGATTGAGAGCAACATCTGTCAGGCCCCCTTTATTGACTTCTCTCCTTTTGTGGGCCTGTTTATGTGTTTAGCAACTCGACGGGAGGCTCTGGGCCTATTTGTAGGGCGGAGGATGAAGGTGGAGGAAGGGAGGCGTTCAAACAGCCCCTGGCCTGACTACTCAGCACATGGGCCGGGTTCAGGTTGAGCTGGTCTGGAGTGGCTGCGGTTGGGTTGTGCGAAGACTAACCGCCAGGCGGATCCTCCTGCTCCTCCTCCAGCTACTGAGATGTCTGATGAGGGGATGCGGGAGACGTCGCTAGCGGCTGCCACAGTAACCTTGGAGGGCAAGGCGCCCGTGGAGAAGGCGACCATAATCCACCAACACATTGGCCGGCGGGAGATGACAGATGTGATCATTGAGACGATAAAGCCGGATCCAGGTACCTGCGACACATTGTTTTGTGCCCCCAAGCAGAAGGATGAGTGATACATTTCTGTAGGATGTAGAGCAAGGGTCTTCCAACTTGGCCAAGTTTAAGACTTGTGGACTTCAACTCCCAGAATTCCTGAGCTAACATTGACTGGAGGAGGAATTCTGGGAGTTGAAGCCCACAAGTCTTAAAGCTGTCAAGTTTGAAGACCCACAATGTAGAGAATAATTGGCACAAGTGGATAAGCACTATTTGATTGGAGTTGTATATATTTGTATATATGTCTGTCTGTCCATCCATCCATCCTCCCTGGTTAATAAGCAGCTGTTGAAAGCCAGGCAAAACTACCTTTTGAGGCCAGGCTGGCATCTAGCTGCTTAAGCAAGAATTGTAAGGTTCCTTTGTTCACAAAAATGCAGAGAATTGCATCTGGGCGGGCAGGCTGTTAAACAGATTCACTTGCAAGCAACTTTTCTGCAAGCTTGTTCACAAGGCACCATTTCAAGTGATTCTTGAAGTCTGCTAATTAATTTTTCATGAGCATAGGAATCAATAAGACCAGTGATTAGAAATTAGTTCTTTGCTCTGGATTGTTACTGGCAATATTTAATCTTTTGGTACAGCGTCACTCAGAAATATGAGCTGGTGTCTGAGCAGTTTCTCTGGATTCAGAATCTTAGTGGCCTATTTTTACACGGATAAAACATTTCTAAGAAATTTTCTGCCATTCTTTTGCCCATTGTCTCAAAGCAGTACCTTAGCTTTTAATGAGAAAAAATCTTAAACAAATAAATATGGATTGCAGTGCGGAAATGTCAGTTTTCTAACTTACCTGTTTTTGGATTTCTGAAAAAGACGAGGCGAAAGAGATGATGGACAAAGTTGGTGCAGCTGAAGCTTCCTCCACTGAGGATCACAATAATCAGGATGGCCAAAGTGGAAGCAGTGGGACTACCCTGGATTCTCCATCAAAGCAGCTCCCCGACCAGATTTCCTTTTTCAGTGGGAATCCATCGGTTGAAATAGCTCACGGCATTATGCACCTCTACAAGACAAAGTAAGAAAGCAGGACTCACATTAAATGCTTTAAGGCAGGGGTCTCCAAAGTTGGCAACTTTTAAGATTTGTGAACTTCAGCTTCCAGAATTCCCCTGCCAGCAAGTCCAGACGTCTTAAAGTAGTTAAGATTGGTGAACACTGCATTATAGAATCAAAGCAAAAAGAATGGACTTGCTGACTGGTCTTAATTCTTCCCTTGCGCAGCAAAATGACCTCCTTAAAAGAAGAGGTGCGGCGCAGCGCCATGCTGTGTATTCTCACAGTGCCTGCCACAATGACCAGCCACGACCTCATGAAGTTTGTGGCGTCTTTTTATGATGACATCGAACACATGAAAATCATTCGAGATTCCACCCCAAACCAGTACATGGTGCTCATCAAATTCCGGACTCAGGTAAGAACAAAGAGCGATTTCAGCTTTGGGCTGAAGGCTCCTTCCGTGCCTCTCCTATCTGGTTGTGGTCCAAAAACATATGCATTGCTCTTACAACTCGGGGAAAATGGGGCCGTTATTGGTAGCTGGGCTAGAAAGTCCTGACTGTGAGAGGGGAAGGGACTGTGTGAGCGAGTACCGCTGGCCTCTTCTTATATAATTTATTTTTTGAGGAGAGGGGTGAGAAGGAAAACGGTGAGCCATGGTGGCGCAGTGGTCAGAGTGCAGTACTGCAGGCTACTTTTACTGACTGGCGGCTGCCTCCAATTTGGCAGTTCGGATCTCACCAGGTTCAAGGTTGACTCAGCCTTCCATCCTTCTGAGGTCGGTAAAGCGAGGACCAAGATAGTTGGGGGCTGATTCTGCAAACCGCTTAGAGAGGGGCTGGAAAGCACCGTGAAGCGATATATAAGCCGAGGTGCTATTGCTATAGTGCTAAAAGAGACCTCTGATCAATTTCAACAATTCAGTTTCCCTCCCAATTGTTCTCCTCTGGCTTCTGTGCAGGGCGATGCAGACAGCTTCTACACGGCTTGCAATGGTCGACAGTTCAACTCCATAGAAGAGGACGTTTGTCAGCTTGTCTATGTGGAAAGGGCAGAGGTCTTCAAGTCAGAAGATGTGAGTGGTTGCTGCTTCTCTGTTTTCTCTCTGGGGAGGGGAGATCTTTCCCCAGTTAGCCTTCTTCCAGTGTGAGATGCAACTGAAGCGAGGCCAGATTTTTTTTTCGGGCTGGTGGTGGTGTCACAGTGGGGATAATATGGGAATAAGGCCCAGCAGCCTTTTCTGATGCTCCAGAGGAAATTCTAACAGATCAGCTTGTCGAGGTTCCCAGTTGCTGTTCATTGCAGCTGGAAGGTGGACTGGCTAAGGCAGGGTTTTGCAACCTGCTGGCTGGGGAATTCTGGGAGTTGAAGTCCATGCACAGGGTGTCCTCTCCTCCCGCAGGGGGCCAGCCTGCCCGTCATGGATCTGACCGAGCTCCCCAAATGCACTGTCTGCTTGGAGAGGATGGATGAATCGGTCAACGGGATCCTGACCACGGTTTGCAACCACAGCTTCCACAGTCAGTGTCTGCAGCGGTGGGAGGACACCACGTAAGACACTCCCCCACATGAGGGCGGAAAGGGGGATCAGAGTGGGGGTGGGTGGGGAGCAAAGGCGATCCAGAAGGTCAAGGCCAGGCAACCTAGTTTGGAGTCCTCAAGGCCTTTTCTCTTTTCCCTTCTCCAGGTGCCCTGTCTGCAGGTACTGCCAGACTCCAGAACCTGTGGAAGAAAACAAATGTTTTGAATGTGGAGTCCAAGAAGTGAGTGAGTCCATGTCGGTTCAGAAATCAGCCGTGATGCTTCTTGTGAAATAGAATTTGGACGTTGGTTGTCTTTCTCCTTCTGTTCTACAGAACCTTTGGATATGTCTCATCTGCGGGCACATCGGATGCGGGCGTTATGTGAGTCGGCACGCCTACAAGCACTTTGAGGAGACACAACATACCTATGCCATGCAGCTGACCAATCATAGGGTCTGGGACTATGCTGGGGGTAAGCCCTGTTCCACAGACCCTCCCCCCCCAGCCACACCCCAGAGTGGACCACCCCCTTAAAAAGTTGGGGAGACCCCGCCCATCTACTTTCCTATGATCAGAGAGGGCTCCGTTCTTGAGAGCAAAACTTGTGTTCCTTGGGTGGGGAGAAGTTGAGGGCCATCAAGACCAGTTCTTTACTTTCAAAAGAGCCAGGAGCTCACCTTTCCAAGTTCTCTGCCAGGTGAACCTTCTCCCTTTAACGCACACCTGATGGCAGGCACAAGTTGGAGGTGACCCCGAGCTGCTTTGATTCGGGCCTTGATTCAGGATGACCAGTTGGCTGATGTCTTTTCTCCAGACAATTACGTCCATCGTCTGGTGGCCAGCAAAACAGACGGCAAGCTGGTTCAGTACGAATGTGAGGGGGATGTGTGTCAGGAAGAGAAAATCGATGCCTTACAACTAGAAGTAAGTGTGTGCCAGTGCTCTTCCCAGGTGATTTGTTTGGGGAGACTTCCACAGCTACCTCAATGGATGCCATGTGGAAAGTTTGTCATCCTCTGGGGTTGTCTTTCATCTGGAGTGTTACTTGGAGTTTGGGAGACTCTGCAATGGGATTCCAGCCCTCCTCTAGAGCAGAGATCCCCAATCCTGGCCACTTTAAGACTTGTGGACCTCAACTCACAGAGTTCCTCAGCCAGCTTTGAGGAACTTTGGGAGTTGAAGTCCACAAGTCTTAAAGTGGCCAGGGTTGAAGACCTCTGCTCTAGAGAACATAAGGATGGCTTGTCTACTTTCTCTCTCTCTCTCTCTCTCTCTCTCTCTGAATGCAGTATTCCTACTTGCTGACCAGCCAGCTGGAGTCCCAGCGCATCTACTGGGAGAACAAGATCGTCCGAATAGAAAAGGATACGGCCGAAGAAGTAAGTTCCTTCAGAATGTTTTGTTCCCGTGGACAGCAGGAACCAGATTTCAGGGCCAGATTGATCTCCTTCCATTTTTGAATGCATGGTGGATGTCAGTCAGCCACTTTGCTCCTGGGGCCCAAGCCCAGCTCAGTAGCCCCTTGAGAAGGGCTCAGGATCTCAAGGGCCTTGGAAGTAGCCGTGCTGGAGTAAGGAAGCCACTTCATGGGGTGGTTTCTTCTCTCTGCTCAGTCTGTGTTCCCTCTTCCAAAGCAGAGTCCATCCTTTTCTAAGGGAGCTCCAGGAATATTCTCCCAAGGAATCGGTAGTAAACAAGATGTTCGTTTCCCAACCCAAAGGATGACATTTCGCTGTAGCAATTACAACTCACCCACAACACATCCTGAGAAGAATGATCCTGTGTCAGATTCTGAGCCATGCAGAGAGCATCCATCTGGACCTTAAAACGCCCTTTTTTCAAATATTATTTGCAGATCAACAACATGAAAGCCAAATTTAAAGAGACGATTGAGAAATGCGACACACTGGAACATAGACTGAACGACTTGCTGAAGGAGAGGCAGTCAGTCGAAAGGAAGTGCGTAACTTTCAGAACTTTGAACAGGGTGCTCCTAATTTAGCGATCCGGGTGCGAAATGCACATATGTGATTATTGACTCTAGTCCTGCATCCCCCACCCCTTTGGACCACTAGGTTTTCCTCTTGGTCTTGAATTAACGTCCTGAGGAGTGACAGACACACATCTATGATGGTAGCCTGCCCATTATGGTCATAGAATAGTCACATGACCCGGGGGGGTTGGTGCTTTATTATTATAATATATATTTTGCAACAGTCATTAAGCAAATGCCGCACTTGTGAGACTCACCAAAGGCTCGCTGGGGTAGGGTTTTGCTGAAGACAGGAAGGGCTAGCTTTTGGCAAAGTCATCATGAAAGGCAGTCGCTTGATCACGGAACGCTGCCCACAGCTGTAAATGAAGCCCCCGTCTAGACTTAGACTAATTTTAGTGTCAACTTTGAATGTATACTAATTGGCGTACATTAAAATGAGATTTGGTGGCCTACAACTCTCAGAGGGGCCTCCACCTCCAGGGGCCTGAGCTCTTCAGTTCCAGTCATAGGAATTGGGGGGGTTGAGGGGGGATTTTAAATTTGTTGGAACTTCAAACGGTGGCAAGTCAAGGACTGCAAGTATTAAATCCTAGGTTAAAGATCTTCAAACCTGGCAAGTTTAAGATGTGTGGACTTTCAGCTCCCAGGATTCCTGAGCTAACATGACTGGAGGAGGAATTCAGGGAGTTGAAGTCCACAAGTCTTAAAGCTGTCAAGTTTGAAGATCCATGATCTATCATCTGTCACTTATCTATCATCTCTCTCTCTGTACCTACCTACCCACCTATTTACCTATCTATGTATCTATCAATCTATGTATGTATGTATGTATGTATCATCTTCACAAGGGTCTTCAAACTTGGCAGCTTCAAGACTTGTGGGCTTCAAGTCCCAGAATTCCTGAGCTAACATGACTGGAGGAGGAATTCTGGGAGTTGGAAGTCCACAAGTCTTGAAGCTGCCAAGTTTGAAGACCCCTGTCTAGAGGGGTGAAATATTTTCCAGGGCAAGCATGCTTGTCAGACTTCAGAGAGCCAATGATGTTTTATCAAGAGGCAGAAATCACTGTCTCTTTTATCCTTTTATTCCAGTAAAGATTCTTTCGCTGCTGTTCCTGCCGCCTCAGTTTCCCCTTCTCCCCTTGCAGATGCAGCCAGCTAAGCACCAAGGTGTCCAAGCTCACCAACGAGCTGAAGGAGGAGCAGGAGATGAACAAATGCCTGCGGGCCAACCAGCTCCAGCTCCAGAACCAGCTGAAGGACGAGGAGAAGCTCCTGAAGGAGACCTCTGAGCAGAAGGACCTCCAGATCACCGAGGTCCAGGAGCAGCTCCGCGATGTCATGTTCTACCTGGAGACCCAGCAGAAGATCAACCACTTGCCTGCTGAGGCCAGGCAGGAGATCCAGGACGGGCAGATCAACATCCCCATGGCCTCTCCGTCAGCTTCCTCCGCGGGGGGCAGTGGGAAGCCCTCCTCCCGCAAGGGGAGGGGCAAGAGAGGCAAGTGACGAGCAGGCGCAGAGGCAACGGAGGTGACCACCATCGGGTGCAGGAAGGGTGTCGGGAGGGCGAAGGGGGCATGGTCTGTTTGAGCAAAAAGAGGCTGGGAAAGGGACAAGTGTCTGGTCTCTGGATCCTTTGCACTAAACCCTTGGGCCACCGACGGCCCTGCAGGCACCTTTTCCTCTGCTAGCTAGCTGGCCTTAGGCTCTCCGTAGGGAAACTCTCACCGGCTGCTGGGCCTTCCCTCCCTCCCTCCCTCCCTCCCTCCCTCCCTGCCCTCTCTCTCTGCTGCCCCTTCCCTGGGGGTCTTTCAGCCCCACAGGTTTCGCCCAAGGAGAAAAAGAAGCGCAGGAACCAACATGAGCCTGAGGTTTCATTTCAGAAGGAGCAGGCAGGGCTGCGGTGGCTTGATGTCCAGCCTACGCTGAAAGTGATACCCGAATGTAGGCTTCCCTCCCCAGGATGAATTTGGGGGGGGGGAGGACTTAGTGGCCTTGGGAGGGTGTGGGCTCAGCGCAGACGGAACCCTGACCGGGTGCTGGAGTCCTTTGATTGGGGCCTCTGCCAGGGAAATGTGCCTCTTTTTCTTGATACGCTTTTGGTCCTTATGTGGTCCCTTCCTTTTCCTTCCTTCCTCCTTTCCTTCCTTTCACCCTCCCTCCTTTCCTTCCTCTTTCCTTCCTTTCCTCCCTCCCTCCTTCCTCCTTTCCTTCCTTTCACCCTCCCTCCTTCCTTCCTTTCTCCTTTCCTTTCTTCGCTCCCTCCCTGCCTCTCCTTCCTTCCCTTCCTTTTCCTTTCCTTTCCCTTCCCTTCCTTTTTCCCTCTCCTTTTCTTTGCAGCTGAATCTTTTCACCTGCCACAGTTGATCCCTGGCCGTACATTTTGTGGGGTCTCGTCCCGTCCCGTCCCAATTCCCATCTTTGCCGTTTAGGGAGATTGTATCACTGTGTGTGTTTGTGCATGTTTGCCTTGGCTCCCGTTGTGTAGCTTCCGCTCTGTGCTGTGCATATCCATTGCAGAGTCCCAGTTCTCCTGCAGCGAGGCTGTCAGAAGGCTACCGAAGTGAGGAGTAAACTTCTCCTCCTCTTCCCTCACCCTTAAATCTCTGCTCCAAATCCCCCTTTTCTGAAAAGGAGGAAAGAGGCGCTGGGGTGTTGATGCTGCTCTCTTTTGCGCAGGCTTTCCCTGGGGAAGGATGCAGGGCCCCCCACAGGCTGGGGGGTTGGAGTTCCCTGGTGCTGGCTTTGCCTGGGCCAGACTCTCGACGTTCTTCGCAGCCACCTTAGACTTAGCAGCAGGCAGTGAGATGCGGAACCAGCTACAAAGCTTTTGCACAGTAGCTTGCATGGCACCCGGGTCCTTCAGTGCTAAGAGCCAGCCGTCGCACTTTTGGTGGCTGTGGTGTTTTGCTCCTTCAGCGCGTAAGAGAAAGTAGTAAGTTATTGATTTGTCTGGAGGCCCCCAAGTGACGCGCTGCCTCCGTAAGAAATCTTGCTGGGTTTCTGTGGTAAGGGCCTCCCAGGCATCCGGGCCTGGATTGGGCTGCAGTTCCTGGCACTGACCAAGCCAGCTTCACAAGGGTTCAGCTTGGGTCTCTTAAAGGCCTTCATCCCAGCAACTGCATCCAGGGAAATGGTTTCCTTAGCATCAGGTCAAAGGCCTACATCCTGGCTTGTTGTTTTCCTTTTACAAAGCCAGAACCAAAATCCAGGGCTTGTTCTTGGCTAATGAACCTTGGCTCCTTTGGCAGCAACAAGCCGGGGTCCTGAGTTTTGGCCATAGTAAGCCAAACAAGATGCAGTGAAAGACCCTGAACCTTGACAAACCTAATGGCCTTAATTCTGTGGCCTCAGTAGTTTTTTTTGTGGAGTAGGGGGGGGGGGGGGGGATGAGTCTATACAACGAGGAGGAACTCTATGTGTGTTGTGTGTGTGTGTGTGTACACACTAGCATGCAGCTCATTGATCTTCCCATTCCCTGGCTCTGAGCCTCTGGAGGTCATGTTTTCCCTAAGATAAGGGACAAATGCATTTTAAAAATTCAAACTGCACAGGAGGGCAATCTCAGAGACTATAACAGCTATGATTTCTGCCACACAGCACCTACTGGGGATATATATATATATATATATATATATAT
>BLBF01000090.1:2058454-2112333 GCA_015471245.1 Laticauda colubrina | reverse complement strand
AGGAAGGTAGGTAAGTGGATGATGGAGAACCATTGATAGATAAATAGATGATAAAAGATGGAGGTAGGATAGGAAGGTAGGTAGATACATCGATGATGGAGAACCATTGATAGATTTAAAAGGTAGGTAGGTAGAAAGAAAGATAATGATAGATGCATGGATGATGAAGTGGATGGATGGATGGATGAGAGAGAAAGGAACCACCTCTCCTGTGACTTTTGGATGACTTTCTGAGTAAGGCCAAGAGTGCTGAGAAGTTAGCAGCCCAACTGGTTGACTTCCCAGTGAGAGAGCGAGTGAGTATTGATCGCTGTTATGCAGAAGGAGCCTGCAAGGAAGGGTTGTGGGTGCTGCCTCCCCAGGTGTTTTGGTTACAGGTAGTTCAGAACAGCACCACCACCCCCAAGTTGGGTGTCCTCTCTCCGAGGACCCCACGTGGCTGCTACAGCTTCTCTGGTGGCCACAAGCTGAAGCCAGCTGGCATCTTCACTTTGCGTCCGTCCCAGTTTGGCAACCTGCTCTAGGAACACACCTGGTGGTTTTTCTCTCCGGGTTGGGAAGAAGGAAGGGCTTGTAAGGCTGTGGCTGTGAGCACAATAGACCCCTTTCACCTTGGCAGGTTGCCTTTCACCGCCATCTTACGAAGGGCCTGTCCAAGTCCTTGTTGGGCAATGGCTCAAGATTCTTATGAAGTCTTTCTGGGTTCGATTTGGAGAGCTTTCCCTTGGAGAAAATATTCTTTGGGACTTTCCTGGTAGGAGACATCCCTGGTCTCTTTGGTGGCGATTCCTTTTTCCAAGCCCTGATTTGCTTTGTCCTGACACAAGCTGGACACAGAGGTCTCCCACCTTGGCCACTTTAAGCCTGGTGGACTTCAACTCCCAGACTTCCTCAGCCAGAAAGGTTTCCCCCCCCCCCCACTTTGCTGAAGTCAAGATATATTACATCTGCCACATTCCCACCATCTATGATTAAGAAAAATTTATGAAGGACATATGATAAAGCTGCCTATTGGCATTCCTTCTTGTCCTATCCATGCTGAATTCTGGGTAACTCTTTGCTGGCTGGGGAACTCTGGGAGTTGAAGTCCCCACGTCTTAGAAGTGGCCACGGTTGGAGAGCCCTGAGCCGGAGGATCTTCCAACAGGCTGAGTTGTGGCTTGCAGAGGAAGCCTCCTTGGACATCCCGGGGTGGGAGCAACTCTTTCATTAAGAGCCAACCAGGTGGTGAAGCTCCCAGGACCTCCTTGGGTCCTGCTTGGAAGCTGCAGGAGTTGGAGGAGGGCTGACCTGCCACCCCTTGGAGAGAAACCTCTTTCATAAGTTGAGAACCCTAGTTTTATTGGGACTCTTTTTTTCTGGCCTGTTCGGGTTATGGGAGAGAGGTTGAGGCCTCTGGGCGGGAAGACCCACTATGCCCTCCCCCCCTTCCAAAGGCTCCAAGTCACATGGCTGAAATTTGAGTGTTTTGCTCCTGGTTGTAATGCCAGAGGAGGACCTGGTTGGGGTGGTGGTGGAGGAAGTTACACTGAATAGTTTGTCTTCTGCGTGTGCTAGCATTGCTTAGCAATTCTTATTAGTGCTCCTAGCCGAAGCTCAGTTGTTGTTTTTTGATCAGCATAAATCGGTGAGTGTGTGTGGACGGACATAGAGGGATTTTAATTGAAAATTGGGGAGTTTTCTGGACAGGAAATGGGTGATTTTTTGAGCTGGGGGGGGGGGGGCTAAGGGAGCAGGGAAGATCTGAACCCAAAGCGAATGCATCAAATTAATTAAGATGCTTTCAGTATTATGTGGGTTGTCAAATTGCGAGATACTTTTATGCAGGGAGATCTAAACACAAGCGCTTCATTACTTGGGGAAGAATGATTCCGGAACGTCTCTTCTCAGTGGGGGAGTTGACAAATCAAATCAAATCAATAAATATATTGGGAGAGAGAATGAATCAGGATGGGGAATCAGCCAAAGGCTTGATCAGCTCCTGTTCTTGCCTATTCCAACCGAAGGGAGTTGAACGGTGTGTTGTGGGTGCCACATTCCTGGGCTCACTGGACTACACTTCCCAGCATTCCTAGGAAACCTGGCCGGTGGTGATGAATACCGAGCATTGTTGTCCGGCAAATTGGGAGTGTCACGGCTGCTTGTTCCTGGTGCATCGAGAACCGCAGGGTTGCTGGGAGAAGGGCGGGTGGGTTCTCCGCAGAGCCCCAGCTGGGTTGCAAAGCCTTCAGCATCTCCTGCTGCAGGGAAAACCCTGGAAGCGGTTCCTCTTCCCATTTTCTGAGCTGGCCAAACGCAGCTCAGCAGGTTGTTGTGCTGCCTGCAACCTGACCGGCAGTGGCCACCACGAGCTGGAGGGCTGCAGGCTCCAGTCTTCAAACTCCCGCGAGGAAACCTTGCTTCAACTGGGTGAAGGGGGGGACCCCGCATGGCCCTTTAGACAGGCAGTTTCTTTTGAATTGTCCTTTATGGCTTCTCCCTCCCTGTGGGTTGGTTGCACCGGCTATTGGGAAGGAGGCAGATCAACTTGGAAGGAGTTCTCCATTCCACCTGCTGCTTTTTAAGGGAAGTTGTCAGAAAATGGGTAAAATTGCAAGCAAACCATCTTGGCAGCGATTTTCACTTCATCCACGCTGAATGGGCACCAGTGCTTGATCTGTTAAGAACGTATTCTTGTTAAAAGGCCTTCAAAAGTCCTGGATTTGGACCATTTCTTAGCCTTTTCATTCCTGGGGTGAAATTAGTTTCGGCATTGATAACTCTTCAATTTGCTCTGATCTCATCTTTTTAAATTATTATTATTTTTAATTTCAGAGGGCGCAGCAGTGGCAAAGGGCCCCCTCAACCACCAGTAAGTACCTGATTTCATCTTTCCGCTTCTTTGACGCTTGTTGATTGATTTGGTTTTTTTTAATAAAAGTCAAAACTCAGAGGGTTTTTATTGTTTAGAGCAATGAAAACTGCCTGATAACAATAAATACCTCACCCCAGGTAATGTCACAATGCCCAAAGGTGTGTAAGGGTCTATACTGCACCTTCAAATTGTCACATGGAAATATTCACAGAGATAATTATCTTGTGAAATTATTATTATTACTACTACTACTATTATTATTATTGTTATTATTATTATTATTATTATTATTATTATTATTATTATTATTATTATTTGCCATCTATGGGTTTTTAATGTTCTTTTGCCACAACATTTGTTTTTAAGAAACCCAATTATATATAATTACACTGTGGAGTGTGATTGTGGGATTTTCTGAAGGTCTCTTCTCAATGTTCTCAATCCCCAGGTTTAGGTCAAGGGCATCCTACCTGGACAACTCTAAGACCTGTGGACTTCACTTCCCAGAATTCCTCAGCCAGCATGGAATTCTCCCAAGCCAGGAATTCTGGGAGTTGAAGACCACACAGTTCCCCAGGTTGGACACCCCTTGGCTTTGGCCTTTTTTGTTCTTAAAACTTTTCAACTATACTTGTTGGCAAGTCCAAGATTGTAAGTGATAGAACTTGTGTTAGAGTCTCTTGTCTTTGTTGGGTAGACAAGGCCCCCCATCTCACCTAGTTAGGGCTCTCTGTAGTTAGATACCTCATAAAGTCTACATTGGCTTGACCTTTGTGCCCAGGAAGCAGTTGGGTTTAGAGACTGTTTAGTCCTCTATCATGCACCCCTTTCTACTCCCCTGGGGTCATCCAAACCAACCCATGCCAACGTCGTGCAGATTTTGAGGAGTGATAAGACCCAGCAAGCCAAAAGTCACATTTTAGCCAGGCTGCCCCTTCACTGAACAGTTTCCCCAGCGCATTAATCGGTGATGTCACAAACCCCAGGCAACTTCAGTGTAAAGCAGGGGTAGACACCCCCCCATCCCTCCCCCTTTAGCAGAGCAGCTTGGACCACATCCAGTCAGAGGAGACACTCAGCTGCTCACAAGAAGCGAACGATAGGATGGGGTTTCCGTTCTTCCTCCTCTCTGGCACATGAGAATAACGTCCAAAGGGAGGGGTGGGAAAAAAATGGAAGGCGGTCCCAGTTTAGAACCTCTGACCACACGACAAGGACGGCTGTGCAAGCCCACGAGAAGCAGCTCCATGGGGGACATTTCCTCTTTGCCCAGCCTGGGGGAACGAGGACCAGACGCTTGGAATGTACGTCCGTATGGGATTCCGTTGAGTAGTTAAACCACTCCCTCCATTCCCGCCCTCCTCCGCCTCCCGAGAAGGCTATAGACACGTTGATGTGGCGGTGAGGTTCTAGGAAGGCAAAGACAGGTGATTGGATTCTCGTGTTCCTGTGGTGTACCTGGACTGGCGGCAGAGGTGTCCAGCCTCAAGGCCTTGGGAAGTTTCTGAAGGACCTCTTCTCAATGTGGCTTAGACCAGGTTGTCCAACCTGGGCCACCTTAAGGATCTTTGGAATTCTGGGAGTTGAAGTCCAAAGGTCTTGAAGGTTGGCCATTCCCAACCCGTGCCTACCTTAGGAGTGGTCGGGCCTCCAGTAAGCAGAAGTGGAATTTCTCTCGATGTGGTCAGATAGTTTCCAAGCTTTTCACCTGGTGTCATGTCAGCCACTGCCAACTTAGAGCTTGCTGCCAATCCTGTGTATTTGTGCGGCATGTGCCATTGTGCTCTGATGCATATACCACACTGTTTTTCTCTTCTTTCAGATTCCCTTTCAAGGCATATATGCAAACATGCGAATGGTTCACATACTCACATCCGTTGTTGTAAGTTATGGCCGCCTCTTTCTTTGGCTTGGATCTCTTCACTTTTTCATTGGAAATGGAAATGTCTACATTTCAATAATCTAGCAACGATTGGCTTTTTGTGTGTTGGGGGTACTTTTTCTCTTAAGCATGCCCACATCCACTGCTTCTTTACTTTGAGGCTTGCAAAGTTTTTTTTGAGTTTGCAGAATTCAGTGTGGCTCCCGATAACCCTGCAGAGGAAAAGGTCATTTATTTTTTTCGTTGGTTTGCTGTTGCAAAGAAGAAAAGGGGAAGAGCAGCAGGCCCCTGGCTTCTGTTTTGTGTCCTTGTCGGAGTGAAGTGAAGTTTAGTGGAAAAGAAGTGAGGCCGAGTATAAGTAGTCCTTGATGTACGACAGTTCATTTAGTGATTGTTTAAAGTTATAAAGTCACTGAAAAAAGAACTTAACACTGATTTTCACCCTTGTGACCCTTGCAGAATCCTCATGGTTGCCTGATCAAAATTCAAATGCATGGCAACTGGCATGTACTTATGACTGTTGCAATGTCCTGGGGTCAAGCAATCCTCTTCTGACGAGCAAAATCAATGGGGAAGCCACGCTGATTTAACCTGGTGACTAACAGCAGTTGTGGCAAGAAAGATCGTAAAATGGGGAAAAATTCACTTAACAACTGTCTCATTTAAGCAGGATAAATTTTTGGCTCCATTGTGGACATGGAGTAAAGGGCTACCTGTATGATTTTTTTGAAGCATCGTTGAACAGATCAGCCTGTTGTAGGACTCGGAGTAATGTTGGGTCTGGAAATGGAGACAGCCAGAATCCAACTTGCCTTTGGGCCTTTTTTAAAACCTTGATTTTATTGTATGTCTTATTCTCTTGTTTTGTTTTTTTTCCTCGCTGTTTTGATTCTGGTTTTGCCCTTGGGTTTCTGTTCTCTGGATTTTGCGTTGCTTTGTTTTTTTTTTTGCCTTGTTGGATAATAAATTAATAACTCAAAGCATGGGGAAATTCTGTTTGTTGGGGGAGTGTCCTCTTGCATTGCACAGGGTGTGGGGTGTCTTAAGGGTGGGCTTTTTAAGGGGACATAAAAAATGAAGAAAGGTGAGAAGGTCTAGACTCTAGAGAGATGAAAAGTTTCGACTTTGCCTGTAAATTTATGTAACTTATTTATTTGTAAAATTAGCCACCTATCCTACCACATGGGTAACTGTTAATCCCAATTTTCGAATGGGGCTTCCTGATCATAATTCTCCCCTTTCCCCTCCTTTTATTACCCAGGGATCAAAATGTGAAGTACAGGTGAAAAATGGAAGTATATATGAAGGAGTTTTTAAAACTTACAGCTCTAAGGTAAATTACGTTTTCCTTTCTCTCCCCCCCCCCCCCCCCCCCGTCCTTGCAATCAAACTGATTAATCCCAAATCTTCTGGCTGGGGATGATGGTGCCTGGTGGGTCTCTGAGTTATGTAAGGTTGGGCTAGAACTGAGAAGATCCAGGCTCTGCAGAAACATTTTTAGGCAGCCAGACACCTGTTGCTGTGCTGCGGCAGGGAGCAGGAGAAGGTTGAAGGCTTATGTTTGGCCCTCTTGATTCTTGGAGAAAGTAGAAAACACATAAAACAAAATTAAGATAAGTGGTTGGACCTTAAACTTCTGTATAATTTAATTGCTCTTGTTCTGACCCAGGCTTTGTAAAACGTAATTAATCACAAACTTGTTTTAAAAGCAAAACCTATTTTATTGCAATGCTGGGAATTGTTTTCATTCCCAGCCGGAATTAAATTCAAACAGCCCCCCAAGATAAGCACCCACCTTTCAGTTCTATGGAATGCTGCCAAAAACAGAAGTATCCAATTAACTATAAAAGAACAAGAAAAAACCAAAGTGCCAAGAACTTCAAAGATGACTCGGAACTGATTGAATGACTTTGCTTCCTGCAAAGGTTTCGTCATCGAGGCCTGAAATCACCTCCCAGCCTTACTCCGAGTCGCCCCTTTTGTCTCAGCTGCTCTTGCCTTCTGGCATCTCTGTGCACATGCACACTGGGAACAGGCTCCCCTTGTTCCTCTTCCTCGCTGCTGCGAGGCTCCGGAGGCAACACCCCACTCCCAGATGGTCCTGGCCCCATCTCTGCATCGGATGCAGGACCCTCTGAGTCCTCCCCAGATTCCTGGACTGGTCCCCGTTCTTCCCTACTGTCCGATTCCGTCTGCACAGGCTGCCGGTGAACCACAACAGCTCTAGAATAGAGTTTCTCAACCGTGGGCACTTTGAAGATGGGTGGGCTAAGCTGGCTGGGGAATTCTGGGGGTTGAAGTCCACAAGCCTCAAGGTTTGGAGACCCCTAATCTAGTGGCTGAAGGAGAGGCAGAAGAGATCTCAGTCTTCAACTGGACCTCAACTGTCCAGCCACAGCTACTCTTCATCCTGCATGTTGGGATATCCAATTCTTGACCCATTGAAGGCCAACCATTTTGTTACGGTTTTGCTCTGCGAAGCTACCAGCCCAGAAGCATGGGCTTGCTGATCCTGTTGGCCATGTCTTTCAGTGTGATTTAGTGCTCGACGCTGCTCATCAGAAAACGGCGGAATCTAGTCTGGGTCCCAAACAAGAAGACATCATCGAGAGCATCCTGTTCAAGTCTTCTGATTTTGTGATGGTGCACTTTAAGGACATGGACTCCAGCTATGCCCAGAGAGGTACGGAATGAGGGCAATTTTTTTTTAAAAAATGTATTGGAATCTTTTCTAAAATTGGATCCACTTCTAAAATAGCAGCTATTGCTCCCTTGCTTTCAGTTGTCCCTTTCTCTCTTAAAGAGAGTCAGAAGCCAATGTCATCTACTTAGGGTGTGGCTACTCTAGAGAGAAGGATCGGGGTGACATGATATAGCAGTGTTCTAATATTTGTTCTAATATTTGAGGGGCTGACAGAAAGAAGAGGGGGCCAACCTTTTCTCCAAAGCACCAGAAGGCAGAACAGGAAGCAGTAGATTGAAATTAATCAAGGAGAAAAACAATCAGAACTAAGGAGAAATTTCCTGACCGTCAGAACAATTAAGCAGTGGAATGGTTTGCCTCTGGAAGTTGTGGCTGCTCCATCCCTGGAGGCTTTTAAGAAGAAACTGGACAGCTACTTGCCTCAAATTGTGCAGGGTTTCCTGCTTGAGCAGGGGGTTGGGCTAGAAGACCTCCAAGAGCCCTTCCAGCTCTATTCTGATGGATTGACTTAAAATAGCTGCGATTGCACAAGAATTAGGAATAGGTCATGAGCTCTTCTTCTCTTAGTTCCTCCTTGCTTTGCTCACTTCTGCAATAATGTCTAGGAGAAGAAGTCACTTTCCCCGCTTGCTTGTTCCAGCCCTGAGTTAGGATAGGATAGAATTAGAATAGAATAGAATAGAATAGAATTAGAATTAGAATAGAATTAGAATAGAATAAAATATAGAATAGAATTAGAATAGAATAGAAAATAGAATAGAAAATAGATTAGAATAGAAGATAGAATAGAATATAGAACAGAATATAGAATTGACTAGAACAGGATAGAATAGAATAGGAAAATAGAATTGAACTGAATTGGCCCATAAAGATTGGCCTAGTGTGGCTGGATGCACAAGGAACCTATCTTTCTGCAAATATTCTCAGTATATATAAAAGAGACGTTCACCCAGAGTCATAAAGTACAACACTTAATGGTCGTCACTGGGTACAATAAGCCATCCAATCATACTGGGAAAACAGTCAACATAAATAGTAAGGATGCAAGCGACAAAGTTACAGCCATACAGTCGCAAGTGGGAGGGGATGGGCGATAAGGAGCGATGAGAAGATTAACAGTAATAGTAGTGCAGACTTTGGAAATCGTTGGAGAGTGTGGAGGGAATTCTTTGTTTAGCAGAGGGATGGCATTGAGGGGGAAAAAACTCCCCTTGTGTCTAGTTGTTCTGGTGCGCAGGGCTCTATAGTTACTCTCCTTCATTGAAGGAAGTCGCTTCCTCCCCCTTTTCAAGGATTGCAGGAGGGAAAGCCTTGTGGAGGTGCTGCAGAAGCTAGAGATCTTTTCTGTGCCCAGTGAGCCTGACCTATCTTGTATAAACATATGGCTTTCCCTGCTTGGTGCCCAAATACAGTAGTTGGGTGTCTCTTCTTAAGGAGGAGTGAAATTGGTTGAGACGGAATGTCTGCTAAGAAACCACAAAGACTTTTTCTTCTTCGACTGGTTGAACAGGAAGCTCCTTTGAATAACAAAGGGATTCCGGAGGATCCGGTATCTTTGAGGGGGTGGAGAGGTAGCTGCATGCCAGCCCAGTCAAGAGTTGCTCTCCTGCCAGAAGAAATCACGGGATTTCTTGGGTCTCCGGCTCAAATGCTTCCGGCACCTTCTGACTTTTCGTGATTGATTGGGGACCAGTCGAATTCCGAAACGGGATCCATCGAAGGGGGGAGGAAGCTCAGAACTTCAGCTGGGAAATGGAGGCGCTTATTCTGCTGCAGCCTCCCCTTGGCTCTTAACTTCCTTTCTTTCTGGAAAAAGAAAAACAAATCCAAAAAGGTTCCTGAGGTTATGCAGCGACCATAGATGAGCGATGTGAGGTCTTGTTCATCGTAGGTTGCTACGCATCCCATAAGTTCTGCAGGTCCCGAGGGGTCCTAGTTATGGACTGGTCAGCTAGAATTGTGTTTTAGGTTGTGGGGGTCCTTGGTGCTCTCTGAACCTGGTGGTTTTCTTGCAGACGTTTCCTTACCCAGCTAGGCAACATCATCAGCGCTAGGAGGGAGTACGGTTTGTGGAGAGGAGGAGGACTGTGGGATCCTTGTTGCTCTCTGAGCTCATGACCCAACCCAGGGGGCTAACCTCTGTTCTCGGTGGTGCTTCCTCACACTCTACTAGATTTTAAGAGGGTTTTGCTTCTGACTCAGCCTGGGTAGGATCCACAGGGGCCAAAAAAAGGTGGAATGTGCTCCCCCCCCCCCCCAGGAGATGACCTTTTCCTTCCGTCCCAGATGCCTTCACGGATTCTGCCATCAGTGCGAAAGTGAATGGGGAGCACAAGGAGAAGGACCTGGAGCCTTGGGACGGAGGAGAAGGCGCCACGGCAGATGACCTTGAAGCTTTAGAGACGGACGTTGTAAGCATCTCTTGAGCTCCGGAGGTTGACACCCCTGGTCCCAGACAGAGAATTGCTTCCCATGACTCTCTCCCCTTCCTTTCTTTTCTTTTCTTTCTTTCTTTCTCTTCCTTCCTTTCCCTCCTCTCATCTTCCTTCTTTCTTTCTTTTTCTTTCTTTCCCTTCCTTCCTTTCTTTTCTTTCTTTCCCTTCCTTCCTTCCTTCCCTCCTCTCATCTTGCTTCTTTTCTTTTCTTTCTTTCTTTCTTTCTTTCTTTCTTTCTTTCTCTCTCTCTCTCTCTCTCTCTCTCTCTCTCTCTCTCTCTCTCTCTCTCTTTCTTTCTTTCTTTCTTTCTTTCTTTCTTTCTTCTATACACCTATCTATCTATCTATAACTATCTACCAGTATCATCTATCTATTTATATCTACCTACCTGCTATGTACCTATCAAAATTATTGGTCACTGATCTTACCAGAGGGTGACTCTGGGCAGCTTACCATGTTAAAACATAAAACCATATAAATGGAAGAGTACAAAATTACAAAAATGCACAATGCACAGAGTTTGTGGAGATGGTGTGGAGTCTGTTTGGAAAAGGGGCTTTTTAAATCCCTCTGGCTGTTAAAGAACTTCTAAAGTTTGGGGAATTTCGTCTTCATGGAGCAGGAATCCCAGAGTCCCAAATGAATTAATCCAGGAGCTTTGATCCAAAATTTCCCCTCTCCTCCTGGGTCTAAACCTGAATTTTATTCCGTTCGTCTTCAAATCCTAGAATGTTTACTCTTCTGGGTAGGGACTCCTCCACCCCATGGAACTGTTTATTTGAACCAGTGGGGTACGTGTATTGGGGATGGGGGTAAGCTGAGCCTTTGCTCTGTTGCTGAAGGGTGTCTCTGCTTTGGAGAGGTTTCCATCGTTACATTTTATGCAGCGTTTTATAAGGAAATCGAAGCAAGGGGAGTCCACAAACAAAGAGCTGGGTGGTTTGGGAACCGTGTAGATCAGGGATCTCCAACCGTGGCCAATTTTAAGACTTGTGGACTTCAACTCCCAGCAAAGCTGGCTGAGGAATTCTGGGAGTTGAAGTCCACAAGTCTTAAAAGTGGCCACGGTTGGAGATCCCTGGATTAAACTGCTTGTTTCCAAGAGTAAAAACATTTTTCCTCCTGCTTCAAAAAGAGATGGACACCTCCCTTCTATAAAGCTGAATGAAAGGGATTTTCCGGTTAGCGTTTTGCTAAAAAAATAAATAAATTTACGTCTGCCACCCGTTTCCACAGCCCGAGGCCCACAAAACCTTTGCAGCTTGTAAACCACAAGAAAAGAATTCCTTTGGGCCACCAGGAAAGGGGAAAAAACCCAAAACAATTTAATTTAATCCAAATCAGAGGGGCCTCTGGGTCTTCCCACGCCTGGTTCTGCAGTAGAAGCCCTGGATGAAAAAGGACCGAAAACCCCACTGCAAGATTTGGGATTTTAAATGCGGGAAAGATTATTTCTGTACCCCTGTGTGTCATTTTAACACTTGGACCTCCCTCTTTCTTTTCGCCTTCTAGTCCAATGGATGGGATCCCAATGACATGTTTCGCTACAACGAAGAAAACTACGGGGTGGTGTCGACGTACGACAGCAGTTTGGCTTCCTATACGTACGTGGCCTTCGCTTGCACATTTTTAACGGGGCTGAATCAAGGGTTTGGCCATTTTAAGAGGGGCGGACTTCAATTCCCAGCATTCTCATGCTAGAAGTTGAAGTCCAACTCTCTTAAATAGCAATAGCCCTTAAGACTTACATACCAGTTTACAGTGCTTTACAACCAGGAGTTCGATCCTGGGTCCTCATTTGACCCACTTTGGTGGGATGGAAGGCTAAGTCAACCTTGAGCCTGGTGAGATTCGATCTGCCAAATTGCAGGCAGCCAGCAGTCAGCAGAAGGAGCCTGCAGTACTGCACTCCAACCACTGCGCCACTGAGGCTCCAAAGTGGCTTAAAGTTGAGGAATGCTGGCCTAAATAAACCGTTGTTTTTCTTGTGCTGTGTATCTTTCCATCCACAAATTCCTCAGAATTTTATCGTAACATGTATAATCCATGGAAGTGTGTGTGTGTGTGTGTATACATATAGGTATATGTATATATATTTTTTCTTGGGCATACTCTGGATCACAGATGGATCCCCTTATATCTCCCCCTGGTTTTAGGGTACCCCTGGAAAGAGATAATTCAGAAGATTATTTAAAACGGGAAGCGAGAGCAACCCAATTAGCAGAAGAAATCGAATCCAGCGCCCAGTACAAGGCTCGGGCCGCTTTGGAGAATGATGACCGGTCCGAAGAAGAAAAATACACCGCGGTTCAGCGAAATGCTGCCGAGCGAGAAGAATCCCATGCAGCCCCCAGGTAGAGTGATGTGGGATGGCGGGGAATTCCTTCCTTCCTGCCTGCCTCCTCCCTCCCTCCATCCTCTCCTTCATTCTCATCCTTCCATCCATCTATCCTCTCCTTTTTCCTATCTCTTCCTTCTGTCCACCCTTCCATCCTCCTTCCTTACCTACCTACCTACCATCTACCTATCGTCTGTCTTAAATGGCACTTCCTTCCTCTGCCCTTCCTTCCAGGGAGAACAAGTACATCCCCCCCAGCCAGCGGAATCGAGATGCCCTTCCCTGGGGTGCCGGAAGGCAGAACTCGCCAAGGGCTGGCCCGTCTGGATCGGGCCCTTCCATGTCCAGATCTGGCAGCTCTCACTCGTCCGAGTACAGCCTCAACTCGGGCCCTGACCAGAGAATTGTGAACGGAGGCAAGTATTCCCAGGGGTCTCCAGCCCAGCCTTTGGGAAGAGTGGCCACCGTGGGGTCCCTGTAGGAGTAGCTGAGCCCCTTGGCTGAAGTGGAGCCTACAGTTAAGAACAGAGGAACAGAGACTGGATTGTAGAGCATTGCCTCTCCATCTTGGACAACTTCAGGTGGGTGGACTTTAATTCCCAGAATTCCTCAGCCTGCTACCCTGTCTGGGGAATTCTGGGAATTGAAGCCTGCCCGTCTTCAAGTTCTTCTCTAGCTTGACCGTTCCAGATCTTCCTGTCCTCTTATAAGAATTATTAAGGCACCGTCCCTTGCGCTAACGTCCTGGGGGTGAGGGGACGAGGTCTGGGGGCCTGTTGCAGAATATATACAATTTTCTGGAAGCCGAGAACGCTCTCAAATCAAGGGTAGGGAGGAAGTAGGCTGGGCAACGTTGCAGGTAAGTGGAGGAGGAAGTCCCTTGCTCTACCCAACACTCTTCACTCCGGAGTTCTCTTGCATTTGTGAAGTATCCGAAGATTTTCAGCCTGCCTCACTTGAAGACTTGCTGTAACCATTCACACAACCTGGGTCACACCAGTAGCTTTTGGGACTAGGGGGTGATGGAGAAGAGAGGAGATCCTGCAGATTTCAGGAGGAAGCTAGTTTGGCTTTGACCGTCCTGCCCTGTAGAGGACTTTCTGCTGGGCTAGCAGGAGTGTGCTCAGAGTTGGGAGCATTATTGGAAGAGTTCCATGATGAGTCAACAACGTCACCGTGATTGGGGAATGGGGGACTTCTACTGATGGGGGACCTAGACACTGTCTATTTAAAGCACCCTCTGCGAACTGCTTGCTTCTACCTCCACCGTCCAATCCATGGGACCAAAGCGCTTGATGTCCCCCGTGGGATCATCTCCAGAACTTCAGATGAGGAAGTGGACTCCAGAGGACGGGGCCAAGATGGATGATCTAGACTTTGTGGTGCCTTCCATAAGGTGGATTGGTGGAACCCCAATTCTGGGAGTTGAAGTCCCCCAAGCTTAAAGTGGCCAAGGTTGGAGACCCCTGCTCTAAATCAGCATTCCTCAACTTTGGCTATTTAACGGTATGTGGACTTCAACTCCCAGAATCCCCCAGCCAAGACTGAGAAATACTCTGGCTGGGGAATTCTGGGAGTTGAAGTCCTCCAGGCTTAAAGTGGAGACCCCTGCTCCAAACCACCTTCCCCAAGTTTAGTGTGAGCGTGCAGAAATCCCCAGGGGGCTCAAAACAATCTGATGAGAAATCATTTTGGTCACCTTTACTTTCCCCCTCCCCCCCCCCCCCCCATGATTTTTATTTTGCTTTAGTTTTTATGCTTTTCCTTCTTCATATCATTTGTTCTGTCAGGTGTTCCCTGGCCATCGCCTTGCCCATCTCCTTCCTCTCGCCCTCCTCGCTACCAGTCAGCTCCCACCTCTCTTCCACCACGGGCAGCCACCCCTACAAGGCCGCCCTCCAGGCCCCCCTCGCGGCCCTCCAGGCCCCCGCCTCACCCCTCTGACCATGGCTCGCCAGCTCCCGTCTCTACTCTGCCTAAACGCATGTCTTCAGAAGGTACCAATGCCGCAAAAGTTTTGTTTGTTCATGAGTTTGCGTCGTTCTGTTCTTTGTGTTTTACTTGTCCTTCCCCTTTTCCCATGAGTGGCGGGTCAGAGGGGAGCCGGAGAAGGAGGAGACCCACTGGCGTTCTGCTTGGTTGGTTGGTCTTCTCGCCCCAAAGAGCCTGGAATGAGTTGGCCCTTTTCTCAAGCTGGGAAGAGGAGGAGAAGCCCCATCCATGGTGTAGCAAAGCCCATGTAGATGTAAGAGCTGCATTTGTGTGATGGTGGCTCCCAGGTCTCACGGCTTCCCCAATCCCTTCTCAACAGGGTCAAACGTTGGGTGGACCATTGTCCGAAGGAGCCATGTTCTGGGCTCACGTTGCCTGAACCAGAATGGATGGTCCATTCAGATGTGTGGTTCAACTCATGTCTCAACCCTGACCAATGACTGGGGAGTTGAAGTCCACTCATCTTAAAGTGGCCAAGGTTGAGAATCTGGGTTAAGTTGAAAACCCAGTTTGTTTCCTCTTGATGATGAAGCATGAATTTTCTTCCAGAAGGCAGGCTAGAAGACTTTTGAGGTCAAATAAATACATTTGTTAAGAGGGAGGTTGGTAGTGTGGGGGGGAGATTGTAGGTCAGAAGATTTGAGGACTCGGTTGTGTAAGTTTCTGCCCCACCCCAGGTGATGATATGGTCTCTCTCTCTCTCTCTGTCCTCACAAAGTGACCATTGGCTCCTCCACCCTTTTCGACGCAAAGTTTTTCCTCCTTCCCTATTTGCACATTCCATCAGAAACGCCCCCTTTCAAATTTTAATCCCTGCAAATCCCCGTGGAAGAGCATGGGTTTTCTGGGAGAACAGACAAAATTTGGCAGAATCTCGTGGGGTCTCTGCGTTCCCTTTAAAGTTGTGATTTCTAAGAAGTCTGTGTGGCTGATTTGAATGATTTGTGTCTTTGGAGAAAGGTTTCAGCCAGGGAAGCCAAATTCAGAGAACCAAAACGCAGCTAAATTTACGTTTTGAAAAGGAGCAGGTGATCGATTTGCCCTGCTGATGGGCAGGATCAGCCTCTGATGGCCAGGCAGAAATCCTGTGGGAAAAAATTATGAGAGATCGCCTTCGTTGCAGGGAGTTATTAAAGAAAAAGGCAGAGAACAAAACAATTGAAACTGGACTTTCTGGAAGAGAGACCCCATTGCATAAATGCGTTTTGCAAAGCCCCAAAGAGCTGCAAGGGAGGAAGACGCTTCCCTTAAATCTGATCAAGCCCCCTGTAGGTAGTCCTTGACTTACGACCGCATTTGGCTACTGGAACTTCTGTCGCAATGCGACTCTGAGTGCATCGTGCCTGATTTTACCTCCTTTTGCCCTTCGGCTGCAAGCCAGTCTGGCTTCCCCCGTTGAATTCACTTGTTGGAATCCAAGCACCCAAATGTTGCTCACGTGCTCTTAGGGATGCTGAGACAGTCGTAAGTGTGGGGAAACGGTC
The DNA here is from genome assembly GCA_015471245.1 of Laticauda colubrina. Taxonomy (NCBI): domain Eukaryota; kingdom Metazoa; phylum Chordata; class Lepidosauria; order Squamata; family Elapidae; genus Laticauda; species Laticauda colubrina. The sequence continues at coordinate 2,096,644 of BLBF01000090.1, read as the reverse complement.
ATAAGTCACTTTTTTCAGGGGTGTCGTAACTGCGAACGATCACTAAACAAATGGTCATAAGTGAAGCATTACCTGCATGGCCGTGTGGCTGAAAGGCAGTTGGTGGACTCCAGCTGAGGGTCAAGGGGCTTTTTGCCTGGTGTTCACAATTTGGGGCTTGTGGCTTTTTCCAGGACCCCCCCGGATGTCCCCCAAGGCACAGCGGCACCCGCGAGGCCACCGAGTCCCGGCAGGGAGAGGTGTCATCTCCAGCGGCTTAGAATTCGTCTCCCACAACGTGCCCGGCGAAGCCAGCTCCTCCTCTTCCTCCTCCTCTTCTTCCTCCTCGGCCCGAGGCAGCTCTTCAGGTGGGACGTGGTCCTCGGTGGTCATGGGGGGTAAGTTGAAGCTTGGCTCACGGGGGGAATGTCCTCCTCCCAACATCGGGGTGAAAACGTCCCCAAATTTACAGACCGGCCTCCTTGCCCGTGGTCCATTTTGGGGACAGAGTACACCAGGCACACACGACCCTGAACACAATGTGCACACGCTCCCACACACTTTGTAACGAGGGATCCTTTGGGGCAGGCTGGCTGGGGATGCTGGTCCCACTAAGAGGGCCAGGTTGAATCGCAGGCTGTCAACAAACACGCATGACCAGAAATTCCAGTTGCTGCAACACGCATGACATAGGAAGTTCCTGGTCAGCAGATGATGGTGGGCCATTGATGCCCCATGCTGCCAGTTTGATATCTCTGTCTAGATCAAGGCTGGCCATGCTTGGCAACTTCAAGACTCATGGACTTCAACTCCCAGAATTCCCCAGCTAGCAAGCGTTGCTGGCTGGGGGATTTTGGGAGTTGAAGTCCACAAGTCTTAAAGTTGCAAGGTTGGTCTAGATCCCAGTGGGAGGTTTGCCTCTGAAGAGCTGGGGAACCCCGTAACAATCTATCCTGTCCTCTCTTTCTAGTCACCAGGTCGTCCCCCAAGGCGCACAGACCCCGGTCTCCAAGGCAGAGCAGTGGGGGAGGGCTCCCTTCTGGCCCGTCCTTGTCCTCCCCCCAAGCTGGCTCGATCCCAGCCGAATTTGCAGCTGCCCCGGTGCCAGTGGCTTCGCCCACCCCCGCCAGTCCTGCCACCAACAGGGCAAGCACCCCATCTGCCGAAGGTAAAAGGACCCCGGCTGGCTTTTCAGCCTCCCCCAGGCCTGAGCCTGCTCAGAAGGCAAAGCCAGAAGAGGATCTAATGCAGGAGGAAACCAGTTTGGGCGTGAAGGCGTGACGTGCGTCAACTGGTTTTTCTGGGTGAGGGTTCACATTTGGGCCGATATTTCATCTCTGGGCCCGGAGTGCCACCTTTTTCCTCTAGAGTAGCAACGAGAGGGAGGAAAAGTTTGCTTGTTTGGGGTCCTGGGTGCTCTCTGAGTTTGGGGGCTTTTCTTGCAGACGTTTCATGGCCCAACTGGGGAACATCATCAGTGCTAGAAAGGAGGTTGGTTTACGGAGAAAAAGAAGAAGAGAAGGAGAAGGACTGATGGGTTCTTGGTGCTTCCTGAGCTTAGTGGCTGCCTTATGCAGACGTTTCATGACCCAGTTTGGTAACATCACTGATACAAGGGAGTGTGGGGTTTGCTGCATTCTCTTGCACGGATGATAGCAATAGCAATAGCACTTAGATTTGTATGCCACTTTACAGTGCTTTACAGCCCTCTCTAAGTGGTTTACAGAGTCAGCCTCTTCCCCTCAACAATCTTGAGAAAGAAGGAAGGGAAGAGATGAGGGAGGGAGGGAGGGAGGGAAGAAGGAAGGAAGGGGAGGGAAGGAGGGAGGGCAAAGCAATAGCAATAGGACACACTTATATACCGCTTTGTAGTGTTTTACACCCTTTCTAAGCGGTTTACAAAGTCAGTCGCTTGCCCCCAACAATCTTGAGAAAGAAGGAAGGAAAGAGGGGAAGGGAGGGAGGGAGGGAGGGGCAAAGCAATAGCAATAGTACACAGGCTTATATCATGGCTTTGTGGTGCTTTACCTCCCTCTCTGAGGTTTCCAGAGTCAGCCTTTTGCCCCCCAACTATCTGGGTCCTCATTTTACCCACCTCAGAAGGAGGGAAGGCTGAGTCAACCTGGAGCCTGGTGAGATTCGATCTGCCAAATTGCAGGCAGCCGGCAGGCAGCAGAAGCAGCCTGCAGTACCACGCTCTCACCACTGCGCCGCTGAGGCTCTTGCAATGTTCCCTAGTTGGATCATGAAAGGCCTGCAAGAAAACCCCCAAGGTTCAGAGACCCCCAAGGACCCCTCATTTCAACCCTGAGCTGCAATATTCTCTTCTGTCGGTCGAATTTGGCTTGGTGGCCTTTTAAGTGGCGTGGCAACCTTCTGCCCGCCTGCTGCCCCTTGTCAGAGTGCTGCTCCCCGCTGAGGTGAACCCGGTTTTCCTCCCTAGCAAAAGACTCCAGGCTCTTTGAGCAGAGGCAGGGCGGCTCCTCCCCTGCTGCAGCCAAGGAACACCTCAAGCTCAGCGAGGCTTCTCCCAATCTTAGCAAGCCGGAAGGCAGAGGTAAGGCCCGGCCTGAAAGTCGGGGTGGGATGGATGGGAGGGCCCTCTTGCAAAACACGCTGAGGCTTGTGGGGTGCTGGAGGCTCTCTGAGCTTGGTCGTTTCCTTGCAGGCCTTTCATGACCCAACTGGGGAACAACATCAGCGCAAGGGGGTATAGCAAACCCCACACTCCCTACTAGCACTGGTGATGTTCCCTACTTGGGTCATGCATCGTCCCCCAAGAAACCCCCCAAGCTCAGCACCAAGGACCCCACAAATATTCTCTTTATCGATGCTGCCATTTAAGGCCCATAATCCTGGACCTTAAAAAAGGGCACAAGGGTAGGCTGTGGTGGGGGCAACCTGTAGATGAGGGGCACCTCCGTGGGCCTTTTCAGCGCAAGGAGAGGAAACGTACCTGTCGGCGTTTGGGGAAAGTCTCAGTATTGGGAGAATAATTTGGGGGGAGGGTCAATACAGGTGGTCCTTCCCCTTACAGCCATTTCGAGTTAGGAGGCAGCTGAAAAAACAGGGACATGTGAAACGGTCCCTACCCTTAACGGCCAACCGTTGCCCCCTCCCCACGGCCGTGTGAACGAAATTGGGGTATAGCGGGGGGGATAATGCGCCCCTTTCCCCCAAACAGGAGTTTCTCCAGCTGTTCTAGAACACAGAAAACAGATCGACGATTTGAAGAAATTCAAGAACGACTTCAGGGTAAGGACCCTGGCGGCAGCCCCCCCCCTTCCCCCCCCCCCCCGACGAGGGGTTTCCCCCCTGTAAGTCCCAAATAAGAAAACAAACCCACCTCCCCCCCCCCAAAAAAATTACCTTCCCCCTCTCCCCCCCCCCCCCCCCCCCAGTTACAATCCAGCTCTAACCCCGAAATGGTGGAGCAGCTGCTGAGTAAAAACGAAGAGGGTGAAAAAGGCCGGGAGGCCCCCAAGGAGAAGGTGGACCCCACCCCTAAAGACTTGGTGGCCGAGCCGGGCAGCAGCGGGACCCCCTCAGCCAGCGGGAGCAACCCCCCCAGCAGCCCCCCCAGCGCCTCGCCTGCCAGCAGCAGCCTGGCGGAGCCGAAGGCCGGGCCGGAGGTGACATCCCAGGGCGTCCAGACCTTGGGCCCCGGGGCCAAGCAGGAGAAGGAGGACAAGGAGGAGAAGAAGGACGCCGCAGAGTGAGTAGCGAGGCTGCCTGGGCCGCCCGGGGGGGGGCACAGGGGCCCCTGCCAAGCCGGGCTCGGTTCTGGCCGCGGGGGACAGGGGCGGGGGCGTCTGTTCTGCCCAGCTATGAAGATTGGTGGAGGCTGGGGGGGGGGGGGGGGGGGGGGGGGGGTGGTTTGGCCCCCCGGGGGCGCCCTGTCATTTGTGGACCAGAGATTCCTCCGCTCTCCAAGGCTTCATTCGGTTCTCCTTTCTCTTTGCTATGTTCATTCTGTTTATTTTGTATGTGCCATTTTATGCCAAGGCCCTCCCTCCCTCCCTCCCTTCTATCCTTCCCTTTCTTCCATCCATCCATCTCTTCTGTCCTTCCTTCCATCCATCCTCTCCTTCCCTCCCTCCCTCCCTTCCTTTCCACGCGCAGCCTGAAGCCTCCTGAAACAAGCCCTCGGTGGGTCTTCCTTGCCCTTTTGTGCACCTGTGTGTTTGTGTCTTTTGTCCCCTCAGACAGGTCAGGAAGTCCACGCTGAATCCCCACGCGAAGGAGTTCAACCCCCGCTCTTTCGCCCAGGTGAGCCCAGAGGGGCCCCCTCACCCCCTCCAAAGCAGGGAGCTCCTCCTTTGGGGGTGAGGCAGTCCCCCAAATCCTCCAAACTTGGTCTATGGAGGAAAAGCGTCCACATCTTCCATAAAAGCTGAAGTAAGGGAGTCCTGCACTTATAACAATTCATTTAGTGGCCGTTCGAGGTTGCAACGGGGTTGAAAAAAGTGATTTGGGACAAAGGAACAAAATTCAGGTGCTTGGCAACTGACTCATAGTTAGGACGGTCCTAGTGATCCCTCCTTTTGCAACCGTTTGGCCAGCGAAGTCACTGGGGAAGCCAGATGGACCAACAGAAATGTGACGCTGCTCAGTTGACTCCCAGAAGGAGAGCTCGGAGCTCCGCGTCCACCTGGGATGTGGGGGGACTCACAGGAGTTGTTCCTGGAGGGGTCACCTCTGTCCTGCCCCCTCCTGTCTTTGACAGCCCAAACCTTCCACCACGCCAACATCACCCCGTCCACAAGCCCAGCCCAGCCCGTCGATGGTGGGTCACCAGCAACCTGCTCCAGTCTACTCCCAGCCTGTTTGCTTCGCCCCCAATATGATGTACCCGGTCCCTGTCAGCCCGGGTGTTCAGGTAAGGGGTGGGCCTACCTGGGCCCCCTGTCTTGGGGGACAGAAACTCACCTGGAGGGAGCCAGCCCAGAGCTGGTAGCCCCTTACAGAGGGCAAGGGAGGGGCCCATGATAGAGCAGAGAGGGGTCCAAGCGTGGCCCCTTTTGGACTCGTGGACTTCAACTCCCAGGATTTTTCCCAGCCGGCTAAGGAATTCTGGGAGTTGAAGTCCATGAGTCTTAAAGGGCCCACGCATGAGAAACCTTGGCCTGGCTTGACCTCTTGACGGCCATCTGCCTTCCCTTCCAGCCTTTGTACCCGATCCCCATGACCCCGATGCCGGTCAACCAGGCCAAGACCTACAGAGCAGGTAAAGGTGAGAAGAACACTGTGTCTGTGTGTGTGGTGCATGCAGAGGTCCCAAGGGTCAGCTGGGTGGCAGCAGAGGCACGGAGGGGTGCCCCGGCTGAGGACGGTGCCCTCCTGGACGTGCCCTTCTCTCTGCCCCCACAGTGGCCAACATGCCTCAGCAGCGGCAAGAGCCCCACCCGCAGAACGCCCTAATGCACCCAGCCTCGGCCGCCGGGGCCCCCATGGTCGCCACACCGCCGGCCTACTCGGCCCAGTACGTCGCCTACAGCCCTCAGCAGTTCCCCAGCCAACCTCTGGTGCAGCACCTGCCCCACTACCAGTCTCAGGTAGGGCTTGAGCCCCTCCCTCCCCCAAAGCCCCCAACCCGCTGCAGAACCCGGGCCTCCAAATCGAGGGGCAACTCCACCCCCCCAGCAGGGCTACTGGTGGTCAAAGGTTTTCCTGGCGGCTCCCTCCCTCATCGTTCTGGGGGGGGGGGTCGCCTGTCGTTTGGGCAGCTTCTGGATCCTCGGGGGGGGGGGGTGCTGTGGCTCCCACCAACTGGCCGGCCTCCATGCTGGGGGGAGAAGCAAAGTCGATGGCAGAAGGTTTCCGATTGGGAGGGGCTGGTCTGGCTTCAGGTGGGGCAGGGGTCCTACTCAGAGGCTGCCTGGTGGGCCCCTGCATTGGGAGGGGGGGCAGAACCCTCTCAGCAGCCTCCTCTGGGTATCCGTCCCTCACGATCTCTCTCTCTTTCTGACTTTTTCTTTCCCTTTCTTTCCCTTTCTCTTCTTCTCTCTCTTACTTTCCCTTTTTCTTTCCCTCTCTCTCTCTTTCCTTCCCCTTCTCCCCCCACAGCACCCCCACGTCTATAGCCCTGTCATTCCGGGCAACGCTCGGATGATGGCGCCGCCGGCCCACCCACAACCCGGCCTGGTCTCTTCTCCTGCCAGCCAGTACGGGGCCCACGAACAGACGCATGCGATGTATGGTAGGATGACATGATTTGCATTCTTTTTTTTTTAAACAAAAAGCAAAAGAAAAGAAAAAAACCCTTTTAATGCCCCTCACCCGCCCACCACGCGTTTGCAGATCTGAGGAGAGGAGAACTGGCACTTTGTGTTCCGAGTTTGTTCAGGAAAACAAAACCACTGTTGAAACAGATGTTGCTTTGACGAATAAAGTGCACTTCTCAAGCCTGGCCAGTTGTCTGGGCCCCGTTTCGGTCTCTGGTGGTCCATCTTTGGAGTATTCAGGGTATTTGCTGGCCCAGCCGCCTCCCACGCAGACCCCAGACCCTCCCCAGCCGAAATGGCCTTGCAGACCCTCCGGGCTGACGGAGCAGGACTCCCTGCCCCTCTCCAGCCACGGGAATCCCCGCCCCCCTCCCCAAAATCAGGCTTCTACAATTTGGCAGTTCAAATCCCACTAGGCTCAAGGTCGACTCAGCCTTCCCTCCTTCCGAGGTGGGTAAAATGAGGACCCAGATTGTTGGGGTTTGCCAGGTATATAAGTCTAAGAGCTAAGCGGGAGGGAGGGAGGGAGGGAGGGAGGGAAGGAAAAGGGAAGAAGACTCATGGTGTCACAGTGGTTGGAATGCAGCATTGCAGGCTTATTCTGCCCACTGTCAGCAGTTTGATCCTGACCAGCTTAAAGTTGACTCAGCCTTCTGCCCTTCCGAGGTGGGTAAAATGAGGAGACTCAGATTGTTGGGGGTCAAGAGGCTGACTCTGTAAACTGCTTAGAGAGGGTGGTAAAGCACTATAAAGCGGCATGTAAGTGCTATTGCTATTCTCTCCTGGCACCAGGCAGTGGGTCTCCCTTGGTGCTCGGGCCCCCCATCCTACACACACACACACACACACACAGAACAATCCCTGCCTCTCGGCGACTTCAGCTGGGCAGCCGAGCCTGCAGGCCCCTCCCCAGACGGGAAGCGCCGGGCCGGTTCTCCAGCCATGAATAGGCCTGTGTTTGCCTCCAGCCACCATGAGCAGAAGCTCCTCTGTGCTCAGAGTGGCCTGTCAGCAGCGCCTCCCGGGAAGTGGGGGGGTGGGAAATTCCCTCACGCCGGCTCTTAGGACAGGAAGAAGGCCGGGGCGGGGGGAGATGGAGCCCACCTTATAAACGACTCTCTGCCTAAGTGAACCCTTCTATTTTGACCGAGGAAGCGGCTTGGATGAGGAACGAGACGCCTCCGATTAGCAGACTTTGGTTCCTGTCATTTTGGCATTTTTTTATGGTGCTCCTGTTGCTCCTGTTGCGTGAGTGGGGAGGGGGCCCTGGGGCTGTTTCTAGACCTTCCCCTGAGAGGCTTGTCTACAGAGAGCGTGTTTTTTTTTTCTTTTTCTTTTTGCTTCTTAAGCTTTGGGGCAGCTGCTGCAGGTCTGAGTTTTCTTGCAAGATGCCTGTGACCCACTGCAGGTCCATTGCAAGCAAGGCAGCCCCCCCCCCCCCCCCTTGCCGAGAGGCTCCAAGCCATGGATGCTCCTGCTTGGGAGAACCCCCAAGACCCTTCTCTGCCCAGTCCCCCCTCTACCCAATTCAGCCATCCTCCTCTCTAGGCAAAGCACTTTATTTCCCTTATTTGTCAAATTTATCGGCTGCCCGTCTCGGCTTAAAACTCTCCCCACTGAAAACCCAGCCACCTTGTTGACCCGGCCTTGAACACGCACCCTGCAGAACAGAAACACCTGAACCCACCAATTGTGACAGGTGGTGAAACTGCTACGAGCCAGGTTTTCCCAGCCCCCCCCCCCCCCCCCCCCCGGCAGGCCAGAGAGAGGCTGCCTTTTTTCAGGGTTCAGTCAGCCTGCTTTTCCTGGGCAAGAGGGCCCCTTGGGGGGCTTGATGCAGCTCTGGAGACAAGACACTGGTGGGGGATATTCTTGGGGATTCGGTATTTAAGGATACTTGGAGGTTGCCATCTTGATGGGGGTGACATCCTGGCAGTGTTGACAGCACTCTTTAGCTTGTTGGAAACGGAGAAAATTCCTGGTTAAAATCTCAAAGTTGTCATAGGTTTCGGGGCCACAACAGCACTCAAGTGCAGCTGCTTTTCAAGCTTAGCCGCTTGAAGATGGGCGGACTCCCAACTCCCAGAATTCCCCAGCCAGCACAAGCTTGAGAAGCAACTGCTTTAACAAGTCTCTCTCTGCAAAACTTAAAATGTGAGGATGTTCCTGATCTCCATCCCAAAATGCGTTGATGTGCCGAAGAAATGCTAAATCCTTCTTCCTTTCTCTGGAGGGAAGAGCGGAGAACGGAGGCTTCCACGGGCCCATAAAAGTCACACTTTACAAAAAGAAGCGATGCCTTTGGCTGAGACTTGTATTCCAGTTCCCCATTGAGATAAATCTGTGAACAGCAGCAGCTTTTACAGTCCTAGCAGAGCTGCTTCCTTGTATTCTGATTTTCCTTCCGGCTTTAGTGGTTTCCCATGTGTTGATGATTCTCTCTCTGCCGGGAATCCACTATGATCCACTGGGCCAAGGGGGGAATGAGGACTGGGGTTTCCCCCGGATCATGATCAAGTGTTTCATCATCTCGGTTGCAAATGGCTCGAAATACGTTTGAATCTTGTTTTATTTTTCTCCTGTTGTGTCTTAATCGTCTGCGAAATGACTTTTAATGATGAACGTCTTAATTGTAGTGAACTCCGACCGACAATCGTAATCTGTTGGAAACTTTAACTTTTGTTTAAAAATTGCAAATTGGTTTGTGCATGAAAAAAAAACAAAAAAAACCACCCAGGATAATTGACTGTTCAAACCTTTTCCAGAAGCTTGGAAGTGGTGCTTTAATCTTGTGGCATGTGGCTAATTTCCCTTTTTATTTCTCAAATCCAGCATGTCCCAAAATACCCTACAGCAAGGAGACAGGCCCTTCCTTCTACTTTGCCAGTGAGTTGGGGGATCTTTGTGTGTGTGTGTGTGTTTGTGTACTAACCTCAATGCTACACGTTGCACGAATCGTTGTCAGTAAAAGGGGAAAATTGGACGCTTTTCCCTCCCTTTGCACCAAACCTTCACTTGGCACATGGAAGTTTATTTTTCTTCTGGGGGTGGGGGGAGGATGAGGGGAAGTGAAACTTGTAGCATATCCAGAGATGGCGAAGGAAGCTGTCGGAACAACATTTGGTGGAGAAATGCAGGTAAAATGACGTGTCAGGGTCTCCTGGTAAAAAAGAGACCTCCTAACGTAAAATCCTGCTCGTTGGCGTGGGCTTCTCATAGTTTTGTTGTTATTGATGAATCTATTTGCTGCCTATCTTGCTACTTTGGGTGGGTAGAGTAGGGTAGGAGAAAGGAGAGGAATAGGATGGAGTCGAGCAGAGTAGAATAGGAGAGTGGCAGAGTGTAGGGTAGAGTAGGTTCTACTCTATCCCTTTCCACCTGGCTATTCCCTTCCCCACAGCATCCTTTGGGGAGCACCCCAAATTCTGCTGGGCTCCAGGGGTTTTTGTGCAGAATTTCCAGTAACACTGGGGAGAAATGGAGGCTGGAGAGGGCAGGGATGGGGGTGGGAGGAAGGAGATCTGCTGCTATGTGGGGATCAGTGCCGGGAACTTTGGCAAGTTCTACCCAAGAGCAGTGGGGTCTCCAACCTTGGCCCCTTTAAAACTTGTGGACTTCAACTCCCAGAATTCCCCAGCCAGAATTGTGAACTGCAACTCCCAGGAGTTGAAGTCCCCAAGTCTTAAAGGAGCCAAGGTTGGAGACCCCACTGCTCTAGAGGACTCGGCCTGGATCGCTATCCTAACCCATGGGGGCTGGAGCAGAGAGGGAGGAAGTGTGGGACACAGTTGAGGGTCCCAAAGAGGCGGGTTCAGACTCCACCGGGATGGTCAATCCATGCAGCAGGATGGAGGGGGTATGACACCCCCCCAGGGGGAACTTATCCCCCCCCCTCCCCAGCATCTGCTGCCCGCCTCTTCCCTTGGGCAGCCCTGGCATCCAAACACCTTTCCGTGCTTCTCCCTTCCCACCAGTTCCCTCCTGTTGTACTCCATCCTTGGCACCAGGGAACGGCTCTTTTGTGACCCGTGGACTTCAACTCCCAGAATTCCACTCTGGCTCAGGAATTCTGGGAGTTGAAGTCCACAGATCTTAAAGGGGCCAGGCTATAGTTGCCCACCCCGCCTGGGACCATTTATGCTGGGAAAGAAGGCCCGGCTTTCTTCCCTTCAGGCAAAGATCTAGGTTCCCCCCCCCTCCCCACCATCTAACCGGGTTTGGGCATCTTCCTGCCTGAATGGTGGTCAGGGCTTCCTCCAAGCTCATTTTCAGTACGTCCGGCCTGCAGAACTCCCATTTGAACTGGGCTGCTTCCTTTCCACCCTGTTTTTCAGGCTCCAGTCTCCATTGCACAGTTAGCCTTTCTGGTGTCTCCTCTCACACACACCCCTCCCCCCAACCTCGGAGTAGCTACTCAGAGCTTTTGCAAGCTCCTTTTCTGGCTTTCTCTTTCCCTTCCCTCCCCCCCCCCCCTTTTTTTTTTTTTTTGCTGACCTTCGGTTTTTCACTTCTCCTCCTGGTGCAGAATTAAGCCTCCAAACTGCTTCCTTGAGGCATCGGTTTTTTGCAGGGTGTGTGTGTGTGTGAACCCCTGTCATATTTCTGCCCCCTGCAAAGCAACAATATTTGCAGGTGCAGCTTGGAGATGCCAGGGGTCTCTTAAGGTCTTTCCTATGCCGCCCTCCCGCCTTTTTTTCCCTCCAGGGGTGTCTAGCAGACCAGGAAGTTAAATCCAGATCGTTTTCCCCTGTGCTTTTCAGGCAGTTTTGGGGGAACTCTCCTTCCCTAAAGCAGGAAAGGGATGATGGCCGGCAGCTTCATCTCTCTCCCTGCTAGATTTTTATTGCAAATTGTAGCCGTCAGTCTGAAAGGATTTTGCCCTGGGATCTGAAGCACTTTGGCTTTGGAATAAACTGGAAGTTAGGTTCGGTCCAATCTAGAGCAGCGTTTGTCAACCATGGTGGCTTGAAGGTGGGCGGACTTCAACTCCCAGGAATCCCCAGCCAGCAAATTTGGCTGGGGATTCCTGGGAGTTGAAGTCCCCCCCACCTTCAAGCCACCGTGGTTGACAAACGCTGAGCTACGGGAGACCCCTGCCCACGAAAACCAGGAGGTTATTTCAGGGAATAGCATGAGGTTGAAGGGCCAGGAATTGGGGGGTGGGGCATTTGTCCCCTTTGGGGTGGGGTCTGTGAAGCCTTTAAAGACTGCTGGCAGCCTCGCCAGAGAAGCCCCCCTCCCCAGCTCCCTCCATGGCCAAAAAGAAGTGGAAAGGTGGGGATGAGACCCCATCGTGTTTTAGGTCAAGGCTCTTCAATCTTGGCAAGTTTTAAGACATGTGGATTTCAACTCCCAGAATTCCTCCTCCAATCAGGTTAGCTCAGGAATTCTGGGAGTTGAAGTCCATGAAGTCTTAAATTTGGCCAAGATGGAAGACCCCTGTTTTAGGATGAAGCAGGGTGCCAACTCCCCCAAAGGCAGGAGGGTGGGGGGGCAAGCGGCGCCCTTCCATCGGCTGCCTGCAAGGTGGGGGCAAAGTGGCGGGTGCCTTTTCCCACCCCTCTTTTCTCTCCCTCTGCCCAGTTTCCACCGGTTCCCTCGCTCAGCAGTACGCCCATCCCAGCACCACCCTGCATCCCCACAGCCCCCACCCGCAGCCGTCAGCCACCCCCACGGGGCAGCAACAGACGCAGCACGGCGGGAATCACCCGGCCCCCAGCCCAGTGCAGGTAGGTGCTGCCCCCCCCTCCACGGGCAGCGTGTGGGGCGGGAGGGAAGCCTCTCCCCTAAATCCCCTTGGGCTGCAGCCTCCCGGGGGTGGGGGTGCAGGCAGGGAGCCCCCCCATAGGAGCGGGCAGCAGGGCCAAACACAGCCCAATATAGGTAGTTCCCGACTTACGACTTCCACTCATTTAGTGACCAAAGCTTCAAGGGGTTGAAAACAAGGGTATGACGGTTGCATATCCAGGAGGGGTGGAAGGGGGGGAGCCAGATTCGTTTAACGTCTGTGTGATTCGCATAGCAACTCTGGTTGTCAAACAAGGGCGTGGCTTGCTTAGTGACCACACTGCCCCTCATTTTGGCCATAAGTCGAGGACTCCTGCATGACGCTCGTCTGTCCGCAGGCCCACCAGCACCAGGCGGCCCAGGCCCTCCACCTGAGCGGCGCCCAGCAGCAGTCGGCCCTCTACCACACCGGCCTGGCCCCAACGCCTCCCTCCATGGTGCCCGGCTCTAGCGCCCAGTCTCCGCAGAGCAGCTTCCCGGCCGCCCAACAGACCGTCTTCGCCATCCACCCGTCCCACGTCCAGCCGGCCTACACCAACCCGCCCCACATGGCCCACGTCCCCCAGGTAGCCCAGGGGTCCCCATCTTGGCTGCTGTTGGGAAGGGGGGATTCCACCCACCTTCCTCCGGCCGGGCCCAACCATCTGTTCTTCCCATGGCCGGCTGGCCAGCCCTGTCCGGAGTGCCGTCCTGGGACTTTGGCCCACCCGAGTAGCTCTGCCCAGCACTGAGGGTCTTGGGACAAACTGGGGCCCGACAGGAGGAAACGGAAGAGAGCCTCCCGTCTTGGGGCTGTTGGGCTGCTGGCAGTGGTGGCTTTCCCATCATGGTTTCCTGGAACCCTCTTAACCTAGACTGACTTGCGGGTAGACCCGAGTTTGTGGGGTGAAATTCTGCTTTCCGTTCTCCTTTCTCCACTTCACCCATCGTTACATGCCTGCTGCTTATGGGGCGAGGAGGGAGGACGGATGATCCTGGACCCCCCTGCCCCATGGAGGGAATTAAGCCCCTTGTGGAGGAAGCAGCCCACCAGGAGTCATGACAGATTCCTCTCTAGCCCAGGAGAGGGAAGGGGAGCCCTGGGGGGGGGGGGGGGAGATTATGGCCCCAGAGAGCCCCAGGCAGAGGAGGAGGAGGAAGAGGAGGGGGTCTTCTGACGGCCTCACCCTCTGTTCCAGGCCCATGTGCAGTCCGGCATGGCTCCTTCCCACCCACCTGCCCATGCTCCAGTGATGCTCATGACGACGCAGCCACCGCCCGGAGGGCCCCAGGCCATCGCCCAGAGCGCACTGCAGCACATTCCAGTGTCGAGCGCCACTCACTTCCCCTATATGACACACCCTTCAGGTGAGCCCTGCGCGACACGAGAGAGAGAGAGTGGGAGGTTGCGCCCAGCAGAGGGAGGGAGTCTGGGCACCACTTTCGTGGGCACCACAGTGGTCCCTACTTTGCCAGTGGCCAAATCACAGCATGAAAAAGGGGTCTAGGACGTGCCCCTGGCATGGCGCCTTGTGGGCACCGTTGCCCGAGAGCCCTTTTGGGGTTGGGGAGATGGATTTCCATCGGTGGTGCCGAGACTTTTCCCCCCTGGCTGCTGACGAAGAGTTGAGGGGGGGGATCTGGCTGGGAGGGTCTGAAGACGCCATCCGTTGACCAAGGGAGACTTTTCTTCCAACTTTGGCCTCTGGAAGGTGGGTGGACTTCAACCCCCCGAGTCCCCCCAGCCAGCAATTCCAGGAGTTGAAGCCCACCCCTCTTTCCAGAGCCCCAAAGCTAAATGGGAAACTAAATGCATGAGCTTTGGAGGTTGTTTAGCTCTTCAAAATTTCTTATTTATTTTATTTCATTTTCTCTCTCTCTTCCAGTTCCCACTCACCATCAACAACAGTTGTAAAGCTGACCCGGAGTAACTGAGGCTGGATCCCTCTTTTTGTTTTTGTTTTTTTTCTTTAAAAAAAAAAAAAAAGGCCAAATACCTTTCTTTTCTTTCTTCTGCTTCATCCAACGTGGAAGCACAGAAACAAAAAGAAAAACGAAACAAACAAAAAAACCCCTTAGTATTTCACTTATTTTTTAAGGCAAGAGCAAAAAAGAAACCAAAAGCCCAAAAGCCCAGATGTGTCCCATCCGGTAGGAAGGTTAAGATCCTTTCCAACTTTTCTGTGGGATAATTTTTGGACAGAGTCAAAATGCAAGTTGGTCCCTTCCGGGGGGTGTGTGTGTGTGTGTGGGATGATTCCATGTGTCAAATAAATTAAAATCACCCTGCCTCCCCCCCCCCCCCCCAAGTTTGCTTGCAGAAAAAGAAAAAAAAACTGGAAAAGCTATTTATTTTTTAAAACGGCCCTTCAGAGTTATTGGATTCCTGATTCCTTAAGAGAACAAGGACGAGGAGAGTCTTGTCACTAAAAAAAAATAATAGCAAATAGTAATTATGAAAAAATCAAGATTCTAAACAAAAATCCCTTTTACCGCTAACTAAACTTAAAAAGAAGTTTTGTGGGGGGAGGGCTAGAAAAAAAATTTAATGGTCAAATGGATATGGATTTATTATTTATAAAAAAAATCATGTTTGAAGGGGGAAAGAGAACCGCCGTCCCAGGGCAGCGGTCTAACTTTTAAGTTAAGAGGAAAACTTACTTTGTAGATAATATAAAATAAAAACTAAAAAAAAATAATCACAAAAATAAAAAAAAGTTTTAAAAACTGACCTTTCCTGCCAGCATCTGTGTGGTCTTTGGTTCCCTTTCCCTTCCTTCCTTCCAATTTTTCTTTCTTTCTCCAAACACTTTGGCACCTGGTTGAGTAGCTCAGCCTTCAGACCCACAAGGAAGATGTGCTAAGCAACCTAGGTCAAATGTATTCTGATTTTTTCACCCCAGCTCTGCCTAGCCTAAGAGATACAACTGCCCTAATCTTTTCTCTGAGGTAGAGAACATCTTTTCTTAAGATTTGGCCAACAGGAGCACCTGAGAGTAAAGAGAGGATGGAAAAGGTCCTACAACCAGCCGTGAAGCACCTCTGAACAGTTTATTTTAAGGAAGGGGACCACATCTGAATTATCTGGATTTGCCAGGGATGAGAACCACCCACAGAGACTTCTGTAAGTGAACGGAGAGGCTGAAAAAGAACACACCATCTTCTTCCTCAAAAGACCAATTTGGTTTCCTTTATTATTTTCAAATTTAATTATTTTGAAAGAACCCAGCCGTGGAACCCACCTCCATCCCAGGTGAGCTGCTGTTCCTGCAGAGGCCAACCTGTTGGGACTGCAGGGCTCAAATCTGCAAGAGGCCAAAGAACTTCTAACTCAGGAGATCCCCAAACTTGGCCACTTTTAAGACTTGTGGACTTCAACTCCCAGAATTCTCCAGCCAACATAGTTTACTCTCTTGCAATCCCTTCCTCTCCACTTTAGGAGATTAAGAGAGAGAGAAGGCAGGCATGGCTGGCTGGGGAATTCTGAAGTCCATCAGTCTTAAAGTGGCCAAGCTTGGAGACCCTTGTCTTTAACTCCTGCATGTGGCAACTCCGCCACCCATCTGCCTCTCCCTTGCATGGGATACAACAGGACATCCCACCCACCCCCAGTGCAGGGGTCATTCTCTTAAATCTGGGGAGTCTCCAAACTTGGCCCCTTGTGGACTTTGACTCAGAATTCTCTATCCAGCCATGTTGGCTGAGGAATTATGGGAGTTGGAAGTCCACAAGTCTTAAAAGTGGCTGAGGTTGGAGACCCTTGCATTAAATTCCCACCACCCTCAAGGTTTACATGGGTTTAGAAAGCAAGTTTGTTCCCCTAGTCCAGAAAGCTTTGGAGCACTGCGTTATTCTCCCAAACGCAAAAAGAATCTCTGAAAGGTGATCTCTTTATTAGCCAGGAAAGGGACGAAATTTGAAACCCTATCAGGTGGTACAAAGTAGTTGGAACCTGGGTGGTTAAGGCTCAGATCTCGTGGTTTGGTCTGCCTCTATTCGGGGGTGTTTAGAGATGCAACAGTGCACCAGATAGGAAAATCAAATACTATTGCTGTGTTTCTCAAGCCATTTCAAAATAGCTCTTCTGGCTGGGGAATTCTGGGAGTTGAAGTCCACTCATCTTTACATGGCTGACACTGCTCTGAAATTAAATTTCAGGCTTAATTCAATATATATACTGCCCAACCTGATGCCCTCCACTCCAAGAGAGCTTCTCCCTTAGATTGTTTGGTGGAATCACAGACCGACCAAGGGAGGGGACTCTGAAACTTCACCCTTGGCAGTTCCTGGGACTTTCCAGTCCAACTTTTCTTCAAGGTTGAGCCACTGATTAGATAAAAGGCACTTCCAGTGAAAGGCACGTGCAAATTGGCTAAACAAAAAAGAAAGAAAAACTCAGAACGGCCAGTTTGAACTTGCCTCGAATGCCGGAGGAGAAAGTCCCACTTTTGCAGAAAAAGAGCCACTTTAACTTCCTCTGTTTGGTTAAGGCAACCCTGAACAGGCTTATCACTTCCCTTTTCTCCTTCCAGCTTCCTGCTGGCAGCGAGATTAAGATGATTTGTGGTGGCTGTTTTGCAGCCTACGGTTCCTCCCCGAGGTCCGCAGTGGGAACTAGGGGAAGCTTCCCCCCCCTCCTCCTGTAACAGTCCTGGGGAAGGTGGGTGCAATGCCCACACTGCCCTCCCATGGCTCACCAGGCCTCCCATGGCAGGGGGCTGCCTTGGGCAACACCAGGAGGGAAAACGAGAATGGAAAAAACGAAAGTCCTTAAAACTTGGGCCTTTGAGTCTGAGCACATCCCTGCAGCTCATGTGCATTTCCGTGCCCCCCCCCCCACCTCCCAAATTAGGTTTTCGGCTTCTGACAGCTAGGAACAGGCTAGCTCTTTGCCAAAAAAGAGGGGCTGGCAATGTGGTGCTTCCATGGAAAGAGGCAGGATTGGGCGACTCCTGAGTCCCTGAAATGCTGGTTTTAAAGTGACTTGAAAGGAGCGGAAGCGATTTTTCTCAGGGTTTCTGAAGGGAAGGAGCAGCTCCTGGAAATGCCTTTCGAGCCAGAGCAGGAACTCCTGAACTAGAGGAAGGAAAAGAAGGATAAGGGAGGGAGTGAAGGAGAGGAATTTGACTTGAATAGGAGTTGTTCTCCCAGGGCATCTGGGCTACTACGATCCTCCAACTGGCCACTCCAAACCTCACAGGTACCACCAAAAATAAGAAATAAAGGCTGAATGGGAAAGGAAGCCGTGCAAACTGATGAGAGGCGGAGGAAACACGTAGGCCGGAGGGATCCTGGCGGGAAAGAGACGTCCGGCCAACTAGTCCATTGCAGCTGGAAGGGGGGGGAGTCTGTCCGGCAGGGCCCTTCAACGTCCTGGGCAAAGGCCTGGGGGGAGAGGGGGCTCCCCCAGCGATGTCAGAGGGAGGTGTACTGGTTGCTGACTGCCCGGAGGTGCACCCGGCTTTGCACGTCCATCTCGTAGTCACCGTCCCACTGACGGACCGTGGACGAAGGGGCTGGGGCGGCCGTGCTGGAGCCGTGCTGGAGGCTGCTGGCCAGTTCTTCGGGAGGGGGCACCAGATGGAAGATCTGCTCCACAGAGTGGCGGCGAAGGTTGTCGGGCAGGCGGATCCGGGGGCAGCCAGACGGACTCAGCTGGACGAAGCTGACCTCTGGGGTGCAGTGGTGGACGGATGGCGGAAAGGTGGCTGGGTGGCTGGAGGCTGCGGGTTCAAAGGAAAGTAGGGGGGAAAGGGAGGTCACCAGGGGGCCTGGCTTCAGAATCAGAACAGAGCTGGAAGGGACCTTTGAGATCTTCTAGTCAACCCTCCCCCCTGCTCAAGCAAGAGGCCTGGTACAATTTCAGACGAGTGGCTGTTCGAGGGAGAGGAGAGTGAACATATGTGTGTGTGTGTCTATGCATATGTGTATATATGTATGTGTGTATATATGTATGTATACAGTGTGTGTGTATGCATGTATATATATGTGTGTGTGTGTGTGTGTGTGTGTGTGTGTGTGTGTGTGCTGTTCAGCTTCCTTCGGGTTTTATCCCACGTCATTGTAGTTGTGCTTTTAAAGTCGTAGCAACGTTTCGACAGAATCTCATCTGCCATCATCAGGCTTCTGCATGGAGTTTGTACCTGAGGATGGCAGATGAGATTCTGCTGAAACGTTGCTACGACTTTAAAAGCACAACTACAATGACGTGGGATCATACCCGAAGGAAGCTGAACAGCACACATGTAAGTACCCGCAAAAACTTAAAAAAACATATATATATATAGATATATGTATATGTATGTGTGTATATACGTGTACAGGAGAATGGAATAACCTGTGTCACAAATAAATGTATATAGAATTTGTTTTTAAAGGTGAAAATTTAATAAAATTTATATTAAAAAAAAAAAGTGGGCAAGGTTGGAGATCTCTGATTCTGATCCAAGAACTTCATTAAGCACCAGGGGGCTTTGGGGGGGGGGGGGGAGCCTCCCCCTGAAGCCCTCGCCTGAGTGGGGGTTGGGGAGGTTCAAAGGGACCCAGCGAAAGAGCTTACCTTGCAGAGGGGGGATGACCACCACATGCCGGGAGAGCTGGACGTTGCAGGCCGTGCCACACTCAAGGGGGATGGGGCAGTGCTGGAAGTGGTGCAGCATGTCAAGGATGGAGGAGAAGTGCAGATGCTGGACTCGGCACTGGCCCCGCTCCGTCAGGGAAAGCCGCAGGTGCTGCCGGAGAAGCCACAAGAGACATCAGCCCTTTGCCCCCCCCCCCCCCCCCCGTGGTCCTGACCCACCCCCTGGACGCCCAGCGGAAGGAAGGAGCCCTTCATCCTCGCTAGCAATCCTGCTTTCTACTTCCCTGGCTTTCTAGGCCTCCATGAGGACTAGAAAGCTTTAAAATGCACTAAGATGGTTACAATGATAAGATACATGAGGTTAAGTACTTTTTAACATGAATGTAATCATGGCAAGAAAGATATATTAAACAAAATATTTGCACAGGATATATGTACCCTGTTGACACCCTGTATAGTTGGAAGATGGCTTTGTTGTAAATAAAATAAAAAATGTTTTTTGTTTTTTTTTAAAGGGACCAGAAAGCTTTGTCTCAGTGGCTCTGCATTGCATTTCGGCACCAAGTCCCTACAGCTAGTCTTCAACTTACAATGACAACGGAGCCCAAAGCATCTGTCACTTAGTGTCAGCCTTCAAGACTCCTGTCCTTTCTCTCACTATCTTTCGGCTGCCATAGTAATGGGGGGAGGGAGAATCAATTGGGCTTTGTGGGGCTGGGAAGTGTGCTGGAGGCTTTTGAGAATGATCTGTATAACCAGTTGAATATATATACGGTTAATTATTTAATGGGTATTCTGGGGAATTCTGGGAGTTGAAGTCCACCAGGCTAACCTGGGGCGGATCTACGCTCCCACCTGGGCGGGGGAAGGGAAGCGCAGCCTGCTCACCTTGGCTTTGCCTTGGAAGTTGAAAGTCAGCACGTACTCCCCCCGGCGCGTCTCGCTCTGCCGGATGAGGAAGACGCCGTGTCCTTCCAGGCCTTGCAACTGGACCAGCTGGGCGGCCTTGACCCGTGAGATGGGGCCATGGAACCAGGGGAAGGCGGACAAGTAGTGGTCGATTCTCTGGGCCGGCGGCTCGGTGGGCCTGGAGAGCAAGGTCCCTGGGGGTGGGGAAGAGAGAAAGTAGGGCTTTAGTAGGGGCACAATAGGTTGAAGGCATTAAATCTCTGCCTCCTTAACCTTGGGACCAAGAAGCTCTATGGACTTCAGTTCCCAGAATTCCCCAGCCAGCGTGGAATCCTGGGAGTTGGAGTCCGCACAGCTGCTAGTTCCCGAGGCTGAGAAGCCTGAGATTTGTGGATTTCAGGCAATAATCGAGAGAGATCCCACCAGCTGGCGGGGAAAGAGACCCCGCTCCCCTGTAATCCTCACCCTTTCATTCTCAGTCATCTGAAGGAGCAGAATGAAACTCACCCAAGGAAGGCTTGGATATATTAAGCCTTGGATATATAAAAGCCAAGCCTCTTTCCTGGGCCCCTCCCAACCTCCTGCCCCCTCCCTAGGCTCATTGGGGCTAGCTGCCCCCTACTCCCCCTGCCCACTCTCCCACCCCACCCACGCCATCCCCCGTGGCCACCAGGCACCTTGGTGCAAGCAGTCGGCGCAGCTGTTGGCAGGACTGGGCGTGCCGGCCTCTGGTTGAGGGTCTGGGCTACCCTCCAGGATGCCTCCTTCCAGCCTGAAAGACAAAAGAGACGGGGAACGGATGAAATGGGTAGGTGGGGAGGACAGGAGGAGGGCCAGGTTTCACAGCAGCTGAGAATCCTGGCTTTCCCCTGGGCGGAAGCAGGTTTAAAGGTGGCTTCCATCCACCTTGGCTGGGCTCCGGAGGCACAGGTGCCTCGCAGCGCTATCAAAGACAAGGAGAACAGCCAAAGGCAGGCGAGCAAAGTCCTTAAGCCAGGTGAACCCTGGATGCTCTCTGACCTTGGTTGTTTTCTTGAAGACATCTCATTGGCAAACTAGGGAACATCACCAGTGCTAGGAGGAAGAGGGATTTGCAGAGGGGAGGAGGAGGGGGCAGGGAGGAGGAGGAGGAGGAGGAGGATTATGGGGTCTTTGGTGCTCTCTGAGTCTGGTTGTTTTCTTGCAAATGTTTCATTACCAACCTAGCTAGTCAGTGCCAGATTGGAGTGGGCTTTGTGGACTGGAGGAAGGAGGAGGACTGTGGGGCCCTCGATGCTCTCTGAGCTTGGTGGTTTCCTTGCAGACGTTTCATGACTCAACTGGGTAACGCTATCAGCGCCGACCAAAGCTCAAGGGACCTCACAAGCTACAGCCACTTCCTCCCATCCCTCCTGCAGCCACGTTTCTTAACCTTGGCCACCTTGAGAAATCAGGACTTCCACTCCCAGCCACAAAACGAAGCACCTCCCTCCTACGGCCAGTTATGGCCTTGAACGAAAGATGAAAGAATCGATGGGGTTTCTTCCTCCAAGCTTTCCCCCCTTCCAAAGGTCGCCCCAACCTTTGGCTCCTGCCCCCCCCAAACCTGCATTTTTCAAAGCTACAGGTGCCAAGCACGACTCACCTGGGGAGGCTCTGCTGAATCTCCGCTACCCAAGTGGCCAGCTGCTGCTCATCTCCAGCCTGGAATATCACTTCGGTGGACGCGTTGACCTATTTGGGGAGAAGGGGGCATTATTCCCACGGCAGAGGCAGGCACCCTCTCCAGATAAAATGGGGGGTGGAGGGATGACTTCTCAGGGGAGGGGGGCGGTCTCCTCGAATCCCAGAAGCACATTTCTGCCCTCTTAAAGTGAAACATCTGCTCCGGGGTCCTTTGGGAATGCAAGCCAGACAAGGGCAGTTTTCAGGTGGGGGCCATTTGGGAAAAGCATCTCTGGGGGGGGGGGTGCAGACAGCCCCCCCTCCAACCCACCTCATGATGCTAGACACAAGGACAGTTTTTCCCCGAACTCCATCCCTCTGCTGAACACACAATTCCCCCAACACTCTCCAACTATTGGCAAAGTCTGCACTACTATAACTGTTAATCTTCTCATCCCTCCTTATCAGCGGTTCCCCTCCCACTTGCGACTGTATGGCTGTATCTTTGTTGCTTGCATCCTTATTATTTATATTGTTTCCTACTATGACTTGATTTTGCTTATTGTACCCTATGACTATCATCAAGTGTTGTACCTGATGATTCTTGACTTTTGACAAATGTATTTTTCTTTTATGTACACTGAGAGCGTTTGCACCAAGACAAATTTCTTCAATCACACTTAGCCAATAAAAAATTCTATCATCTCTCTATTTATCTATCTATCTATCTATCATCTACCTACTTACCTATCTCTATCTCTCTATCTATTTCTGGGGTTCACTGCAGCCCCCTCTGCTTGTCCAGAGAGAAATCCGGCCCCAGGCACAGCCACCTAGGAAGGTCCCAGAGCGCCAGTGGGGGAGGTACACCAGGCCTCCCTGCTTGCTCCTGATGCAGCCCGTGGGGGGGGAAGGAAGCATCTCACCTTGACCACAAAGGTGTGCAGGTGGTCGGGCATCTCCAGCCGAGTGCAGGCCCGGCTCTCCTGGATGGCCACGCAAGGGGAACGCAGTTTCGGCCTTGAGCTCTGCCGAGAGAGAAGGTCGAGCCAGAGTGAGACACGGTTCCTTTTCCAGGGTGGGTGGGTGGGTTGTTTTTAAAGATTTGCGGACTTCAACTCCCCGGAATTGCACAGCGCCAAGGACGCCATGGGGGGTCAGGAGGGAATGCTGAGGGAGTGGGAATCCAGCCATGCCGTGGATTTTCCAGACACAGCCAGCCATCCTCTGTGTGTGTGTGTGTGCGCGCACACACACACGTGTGTGTTTCTGCAGGGAAGAGTCCTGGCACGCTGTTGGGGCATTAATACTCTCTCTCTCTCTCTCTCTCTCTGTCTCACACACACACACACACACACACACACAGAGGCTGCATCCTGGCACACCCTCATCTGGGCAAGGCAACAGCCTTTCCTCGGAGTTCAACTTCATGTCAAAATTGCAGGAAACTTTTTGGGATTCCAACATCTGCAGGAAATCCCTCAGGGAGGGAGGGGCCAAATCCTGGCTGCTTCCCTCCCCCTCCCCCCCAGAAGAGGAGGGAAGACCCTCATCTTGCTCCCCAAAAGGAGAGCGAGCGGAGGGAGAGCCAAGGGCCATCGGGAAGCTCAGATTAAAAACCAGAGCTGGACAAATCGCTCTTGAGCAACGACGTGACGTCCGGCATCGAATTCCTTCCTGAGCCTTTCTGCCAACACCACGTTCTCCAGGAAGAAACACACTGCAGGTGGTTAAAAGCAGCTTCTAAGCTCTCTTTTCTCCAGGCTCTGAGCGCAGGTCTCCTTCTCTTGTTTGCTCACCTGTCGTGGCCTCTGCCTAAGACAAGCTTCGGAACTGGCCCAGGCAGGGCTGAACTGGTAAAACTGGGGCAGGCTGGGAATCTGACGCCGCTTGACCGTATCCGGAAGATTCCCAGGACATCCAGCCCAGAGGGCATCTGAGGCCAAACCCCAAATCCCAGTCCTACCAACAGCCCCTTGGGCCTGCCTCGGTTTCCCCTTTGGGAATCCAGCCCCTGGCATTTTTGCATTTGCACCAGAAAACCCACCGTGCTCCAAAACGAAAATTGCTAAAATAAATCTATGAGTAACGGGTAGGATCCGGTTGTTTTAATTCTTGGCTTTTGGGACCCTCAGCCATGCTGGGTGGGAGCAGGCAAGTTCCTCCTTTAAGGGGAAGAGGAGGGAGGTCTCTCCAAATATCCTATTCCACCCCACCCCACCCCCATCTTGGTCTCAGCCACTTCTGCTCTCTTGTCTGGGTCAGGCAACGTCCGTTCTGGTCTGGCCGCCTCCTGGGGTTTGTGGGCCCATGAGTCACAGCCGGTTTGCAGTTTGGAGCCAACTGTGAGAACAGCTGGGGGCAAATGGATGGGGGGGGTCCAGATTGCTCATGCATGGGGGGGCGGGAAAAAGTGTCAGAGTGTGGGAGGCAAGGAAAGCCTCTTCCCTTTTGCAACTTCCATTCACTCCCAGTTTGTTTCCCTTTGTTGGCATCCAACAGGTTTGGCAAATTTTCTTGCTGGAAAATCTGGTCTGAAAAATGTCTTTTATCGTGAAGGAAAAAAGGTGGTGGAATCCAAACAGGATGAGGCCATATTTAGGGATCCTGGTTGGGAAGCCCAGCAGACAAACCAAGCAGGCCCAGAAGAACATGCCTTCCAAGGGTCTCTGCAAAAGCTTTCAGGAAGGTGCACCTGAATACAGGTACCACCAAAACGTTTTGATCTGGTTTTAATCCCTGCAAGTAGAAAACTCATGCCTCGGGGAAGAAATGACTCTCCTGGTGCTCTTTTCCTTGGGTCCTTTTTTCTATGTGCAAGTGAAGAGCTGGGTTCATTCAGAGGTATATTGTGCCCCCCCTCCTCAACCCCGAAGCATTTACTACCTTTAGTAAATGTACTATCCACTTTACACTTTACTTAAAAAATAGGGAACGGAGCCCTCAAATAGTAAAGGAAGGAGGAAGGGAGGAAGGCCGGAAGGAAGGAGGAAGGGAGGAAATTTTCACAGGGCCCCATAAGGAAGAACCAGGCGCTACTGCAGACGTTCCTCCAAATGGAATCCCGAGCAACAAAAAGCCCCCGAAAAGACGAGAGCCGCCTGCGAGAGATAAAGAGGCCGGCCTGCAGCCTTAGAGGAGGAGGAGGAAGAAAGGCCAAAGCTGATCAATAAAACCTCCCCCAGGATCCAATGCCTGGGACTCCCTCGCCCCCCCCCCCCCCCCTCCCACCCCCCCCCCCGCCGGAAGCCTTGCAGACCCCGTGCTCCCCAATGGAAGGAGAGACCCTCAGAGAGACCGTTTGAAGACCACCACCCCTGCACCAAGACCACATCCAATGTCCGAGCGTCAACGGCACAGGAAACAGGATGTCCGAGAAGCCAAAAATGCTCTCTGGTTTACTCTGGGGACCCAAAGGAAAGTTGCAGCGAGGGGTTGTTTTCCAGGCCGGCTCACCGAAATGTGTCGGCAGCCCGGCTGATGGTCTCTGCTGGCTCCCAAGAGTTTCTCAGCATTTTCTTGGAAAACAGAATGAGACCAGACCTCCTTTAATCCAGGGCTCTCCAACCTTGGCCCCTTTAAGGCTTGTGGACTGCAATTCCCAGCATTCCCCAGCCAGAACTGTGGACTGCAACTCCCAAGCTGGCTGAGGAATTCTGGGAGTTGAAGTCCACAAGTCTTAAAGGGGCCAAGGTTGGGGACCCCTGAGATAGTTGCAAGTTACACTCCTAAAGCAAGGCGGGTATCAGGACCACAACACCCATCATTCCAGCTCATCACGAGAGCCAGGCGTTTCCACAGCTGCAACAGTGATGGAGATTATGGTGAAGGATCCAATCTGGGCCGGTTATCGGAACCAGAGATTTCACCTTCCGGACTCGTGCTGGATCCCATCCTCCGAGAACTTCTCTCTCTCTCACCCCACAAAATGGAGACGTCCAAAAACTCGGAAGAATAAACCTCCCAGTCCCGCTGACCGACTCAGATTGGATTCTGCGACTTTACTGCCTTTGTCCATGAAGATTATTATGGCTGTTCTTTGCAAGAACTCTGGCCAGCATCTGAGACCATCTCCCCGGCCGACAGTTGAGGAGGAATCGCCATGGCTGACCAGAGAGACAGAGAGGAAGATGCTCTGCAGGCCAGAAGCCAAATTCAATTTCCGGGACCTCCAAGGAGGACGATTTGTCTGGAATCCTGGAATTCGAAGTACTTCTGGGAAAAGCTCTCCCAGGCCTCCCTGGTCACATATTTTTCATTCAGAAGTCGGCCCAGGGTTTATAACCAAGATGGCGGGAGAACCAGGGAACCAAGAGAAGCGAAGAGGAGATTTCTATCAGCTGATGTGCCTCGTTTCCCCAAAGAAAGGCAGTTTCCAGCAATCCTAGTCTGAACAGAAAACACCACAAACCAGCATTGGAAGGGACTCTAAAGAGCAGCAGCTGATCAAAGGTAAAGGCTCCCCTCGCACTTGCGTGGTAGTCGTTTCCGGCTCTCGGGGGCGCTGCTAATCTCCATCACAAAGCCGAAGAAGAGCCAGCGCTGTCCGAAGACGTCTCCGTGGTCATGGGGCCGGCAGGACTAAACGCCTTTGAAGGCGCACGAAACGCTGTTCCCTTCCCACCAAAATTGTGGTCCCTATTTTTCTACTTGCATTTTTTTACGTGCTTTTGAACTGTTCAGGTTGGCAGAAGCTGGGACAAGGAACGGGAGCTCACTCCATGACGCGGCGCTGGGGATTCGAACTGCCGACTTTTTCTGATCGGCAAGCTCAGCCACCGATCAAAGTCAGAGCCGGCCTTTTCTCTGGGAGCAAGACCGTAACCCCACAAGCATCCTGGGTGATTTGAAGTCCAACTCCCCCCTGGGGAATTCGTGGTCCTACAGAGATTTTCTCCTGGGTTTTCCTGGCCTACGTCCAACCCACCAACCCTGGACAGGCTCCAACGTAAGCCGAGGACGGCACCTACAGCCGTGCCTTCCTTTCAAACTCCTGCACGCCAGTTGGGGACCAGCGAGGGAACGACAACGAGCCCCCTGCCCTCTGTTTGTTCGCAAGAGCCGCCCCGTTGCCAAATCAGTGCCGCTTAGGGAGTTACCGAGGGTGCATGCCCAGCCTTGCCCCAAATGTGCCCAGGATGCAGGCAAGTTGGAGTTCTCGGCACTGCACTGCATGTCACCTCAGAAACCACTTTCGGCCACGTGCGTCCTTGGGAGGGGAGGGAAGGAACTAATTCGAAGAAACGGCAATTCAGAGAAAGAAAAACCTCGAGGCCCTCATGAAACACTTGCAAAGAACGAAAGCGGCGACAAGAAGCGTGTGGGCACGCTTTCTCCAGGAATCTGAAGGATGCCGTGAGTTTGAGGCTCTGGGTGGCCCAGGAGCCCTTCGCAAGCGATGGGTAGCTCGTAGGCCAAGGTTCCTACAAGATACCCACAGCACGGCCACAGTTCCTACTTTAGGAGTAGTACGCCAAGTTTCTAGTCCTCTCTGCTTGGCCCTGGAGCCTCTGAAGCTGAGGCAAAGGTGGTAGGCAGCTGAGCTAATACAAAGCGTGGGAATTTTATTTGCACAATGGAGAAAGCTTGCTTGGTGCTAACTATGGTTAGAAGAATTTTTTTTTAATTACTTTATTCAGCCCATTCAGAGGTCCAGGCATTGACAGGTGCCAAACCAAAACTCAGGTGCAATGAACATATAGGATCCACCTCTGATTAAGCCACGTCACTGATGTTTCGGAAGAAGATCCGAAAAGAAATCCAATGACTTTCTGAAATTCCTTCCATGCGCCTTGAAAACACCAAATGACACAGTTGGAAAGGGACCTTGGAGGTCTTGTAGTCCAACCCCCTGCTTCAGCTGGAATCTCTACACCCTTTCAGACAAATGGTTGCCCAATCTCCTCTCACAACTCACAACTTCTGAGAAACAGAAGAGAGCCTGGAGGACAATTCACAAAAATCCCAGAAAGGAGATTACAAGGTCAGATCAAGGACCACAGCCTTCCTTTACAGCAACATTTTCCCCCAGAGCTCGCAGCCAGCCAGACAAAAGGGCCTATTCAAGTCTTCAGAGCCTACAACCTCCTTGCATTTTGAAGATCAAAATAATTATTTTTTTTAAAAATCACAAGGGTTTTGCATTTTCACCCTAGAAATATCCTTAATCTACATCTGCAGACGTGCCAGTTGTGCACCAAACAGGGTCAAAAAAAAAAACCCAGAATAACATTTTGGTTTGTACTCTTTTAAATGTTTGTATCTATGGCAAGGGTCTCCCTAAGTTGGCAACTTCAAGATTGGTGGACTTCAAGTCCCAGAATTGGATGCTGGCTGGGGAATTCTGGTCCACAAGCCTTAAAAATTGCAGAGCTTGGAGATCCCTGATCTAATAGATCGATTTATCAAATGGCCTGCTGGAATTTAGCAGGTAGATTTTACCTACAGATGCTTTAAACCCAAATAATTTCAAAAGGTTGCTAGCGTTTTTTTGTTATACTTTCCCTGTTTGGGGTTTTGATTGCAACCCTCTTAAGGATGAGTAATTAACAAGACAGAAATGAGTAACTGAATATAACAGGATCCACTGAATGTTTAAAAAAGAACCAGAGTGTTGATAAGAAACCTCCACCTCAAACAGCCAACATCCCACAGAGCCTTCCTTCCTTCCTTCCTCTTCTCCTCCACTAACTTATCCAAACAATATAAAAAAAAATCTTTTCTTGTTTTTGTTGAAAAAAGAGCATTTTGGGGCCTTTAAATATTCCATGCCGAAGGCGATTCCAAACGTTCGACATCTCTTTCCAGAACAATGCAAGGAAATTTCCTTTTGCAAGGATAAAAAAATGCAGAAAGCAAAGTATTTTTCCCACCCTTGTAGCCCCCAGATGTACCGGACTACAACGCCCATCCTTCCCAGCGTGCCGAGAACACAGCAGCAATGGCACAGGCCTCCCGAAGACAGAAACCAGGTGGAGAAATCCGAAGGGCCAGCGAGCTCCTCAGCCTGAATAGCTGATAATTGTGTGTTTTTCTTGAAGTCAAGAAAAGACCAACGAAAACTGAAAACCGCAACTTTCATTCTGCTCAAGAGCGAAACGTCCCTTTTTATAGCCAGTGTGTTATGTGCTGAATTCTCTATCAAAACAAAAGTTTTGATAGAGAGAATCTTTCATTGTGAAAAAGGAAAGAGAGAAGGGAGGGAGGCAGGGAAAGAAAAGGAAGGAAGGAGGGGAAAGGAGGAAGGGAGGGAAAGAAAGGAAAGAAGGAAAGAAAGAAATGAAAGTTTTTGTAGATCGGTTGCTTTATCACATGGCCCATTCACACCACTCCTCGATAAAAACACAAGAGAATAATCAACTCAATAAAAAACCAGATAATAATCGTTTTATGGATAATAACAGCCATAAAAAGAATTCCACAATTGGGACGGGACCTGACTGCCAGGGCCAAAGGCTGCCGGAAAGCAGATTAAACCTCCGCTTTTCATCAGATTAAAGCAGATTTGAAAAACAAAAGCTGGGAGGGGGATGGGAAGGCTGCCTCTTTTTTTGGTGGGGGGGGGGAAATTGGGGGCCCAAGTCACCACCCCCCCCCCCCCCCCCCCCCCCCCGCCTGCCCTTCTCCGCCGGTGCTTCTTCCCACCAAGCACATGGCTGGGCTCAGCCCCAGAACACAGGAAACAGATGGTGCTCGGCTGCACATCCCGGCCGAAGGAAGGCAGATATCAGCCATGCAGGAAATCACAACATCATCATCATCATCAACAACAACAACAACAAAAGGAGAGCAAGAGAGCGAGGCAGATCTGGAGAAAATGTGTCCTCCCCCCTCCCCGATCTCCCTTCCCCAAACTGGTCGTGCAAGAGGAGAGAGAGTGGCCCATGAAGGGAAATGCTGAGAAAGCACCAAAAGATTCCCTGGGGGGGGAGGGGAGGGGTGTGGGTGGATAGGAAGAATAAGAGGGGGGGGCTGTTTTGGGAGGGGGAGGGGGCGAGCAAGAGGAGAGAGAGAAAGGAAGGAAGAAGAGAGTGAGAGGAGAGAAGAGTGAGAGGAGAGAAAGAAAAAAGAGAAGAGAGAGAAGAGAGAAAGAGAAAGAAAAAGACAGAGAGAAAGAAAAGAGCAAGAGGGGAGAGAGAAAGGAAGGAAGGAAGAAGAGAGTGAGAGGAGAGAAGAAAGAGTGAGAGAAAGAGTGAGGAGAGAAAGAAAAAAAAAGAGAGAGGAGAGAGAATATTTTTTTTCGTCCCCAATAGCCCAGGCATGCAAGCAAGACCAGGAAAAGTTGTTTGGTGGTTTTGGGGTTTGTTTGTTTTTTTGCTTTTTTTGGGGGGAAGCCTGGAATACTGGACCTCACCCCCCCCCCCAAAAGGCAGGAATTAACAACTGTCTCGTTTTTTTAAAAAAAAAAATTTTTTTTCTTCCAGTGTCCCTCGGAAAACAACCAGCCAGCCAAGCAAGAAAACTTCAGCCACCCCCACCCCCGAACACACACACCCTGGGGAGGGGGGGGGCAACCGAGTTTCCAAAATAAGCAGGGGTGTGTGTGGAGAGGGGTGGGGGGGCAATCTTCAGCCACGTGGTTTGGAGAGCTTCCCCGCCTGCCCCCATCGTCCTGATCTGGAAATGACCAAGGATGGAAAAAAAGTGGTGGTTTAATAAATGACAAATTTTTGCCTCGCTTGGGCAGCCTGCAAAAACTGTGTGAGGAAAAGGCTCGCACGGATGACGCAACAGGCCCCCCCAAAAGCCCGGCCCGGCGTCTGCTTTCCTGGCAGCCTTCGAAGAAAGAGGAGGGACCTTGTGGCTGCCCCAGAGAGAGACAGAGAGAGGAGGGTGGCCGGGGAGGAGGGCCGCTCCGGACTACGATCACACCTGACATCAAAGCTGGCTAGTTCTCCAGGCTTTGCCATAAAGCAAGGATCTCCATACATGGTGACTTTAAGACCGGTGAACTTCAACTCCCACAATTCCCTAGCCAGCAACCCTGGCTGGGGACTTCTGGGAGCTGAAGTCCACAAATCTTAAAGTTGCTAAGGTTGGCAACCCCTGCAAACCGGGCAAGATACAAGAGAGTTGCAAACTTTGCAAATTGGGCAGTCAACCACGCAAGGCAGGTTCCTCCAGGGTCTCAGGTGGGCCTTGAGGGCCTCCAGGATGCCATGAAACGGTGCCGAAAAGGAAGACACCCATGTTTTGAAGAAGACAGTCCATTTGCTGTGGAAAAGGGAAGGAATTCTAAGCCTCGGATTGGGGTCGCCAAAATTCGTGGGGAGGGGGGTGAAGAGGAAGAGCGGTCCTCTCTGACTGCTTCCCACCAGGCTTCAAGAGGAGGCATCTTCCTCCTCCTCCTCCTCAACCTGCCTCTCACCAGAACATCTGCATGACATAAACAACTGCAAATATTTCCATAGGAAACGCAGATGTTCCTGGGAATTTCAGCTTGGCTGTAAATGCTGCATTGGAACCTAGCAAAAAAAAGACCAAGCCAGACCTTGAATAGGCTGAGGGGGGAGGACCAGGGAGGGGAAGGAAAGTTTTCCTTGCCTGGCTGAGTCCAGCCTCTTTTTTTGGCTCCTCCACCAGCTTCCTTTGGGGCTGGGGCTGGGCTGGGGGCTCCAGAGATGCTGGAGGCAGGCAAAGCTCCTGCTCCAGACCTTAAAACTTTTTACCTCTGATCCTGGAGAACCTCAAGGCCAAAAACAGAAGGAAAACAAAACCAAAAACAAACAAACTTTGCTAGACTTGAGTTGTGCAATCAAGTCGTATTTCAAGGCTCCCTTCGCGCCCGAAGAAAATGCCTTGAACGAATTTCGGAGATGACGCTGGTGAGAGACGTTCCTCTTTTCCTCGTCCCTGAAAGAAAATATGCTAACTCAGATTCGAGGACGAGGAGGGCGACGTTTCCGGGCTCTGCTCTGGAACGTGACCAACCCATCAATGCACTTTTATCCACGCACAAAAATCATCTGCCCAGACTCTGTGTGTTCCTCTCTTTGCAACGTACTTCCAGAGAAATGCAAAAGTTCTCTCTCCCAATGAACCAGGGGCTCTTTCCCTGGAAAGACGAGGCCCAAATTCCCCAGCTAAAATATCAATATAATGAAAGTGTTGTAAAACAAAACATTATCATCCTAGGCAGAGGTCTCCAACTTCAACTCCCAGAATTTCCCCAGCCAGCAGAGCTGACTCTCTTGCAGTCCCTTCCTCTGCAATCTCTCCCCACTTTAGGAGATTGAGAGAGACAGAAAAAAGCAGGCATGGCTGGCTGGGGAATTCTGGGAGTTGAAGTCCCCAAGGCTTAAAGTGGCCAAGTTTGGGGACCTCTGGTCTTAGGGATGGGGGGAAAAAAAGAATAACAATCTGGGGCAAGTCCTTGAGGGTAAGGAAAGTATCATCCGGGATAATCCAACTGTAATAAAGGCCGGATATAAATAAAATAAAGAAATACGAGAGTAAAGGAATAAAGGCCAGATAAAATCTAATCAATAAATGATCAAGTTTGCGCTTTGAGGAATTGTAAGTAGGCTCAGCCCATTTCCCCCACCTGTCAGCTTTCAAATTAATCAGACTGGATGCTCGGTGCCCCCCCCCCCCGCTCTACCTCCCCCCCCCCTTGTCAGTAGCTGCCTGACCATGGCAAGGAGCCCTAGGTCTGCCCACCCATGTGATGCCATGCATTCTGGGCACAAACTCAAAGATCTTGACTGAGCAGGCAAGCCAAGCAGGACAGAAGTGCCCATTGCCTTCTCCTCCTGAAGAGTCAGGCGAAAAGAGGGAACACACACACCCCAAGCTGCCCCGTTTTTTGGAAAAGAGGAGGCAACCCAGAGAGGCACTTTCAGCGTTTGGGAAGGGTGGACGGTGGGCAACCCCCAAGCCCGGAGTGCCAAGCCTCCGCCAGCTACAGCTGAATCCCCCATTCACGGCCTGCCTGGAGGGATGAATGGATTTCTGTTCCCATCGCAAGAGCTTCGGAAGAGGTGGGTGAAGCAGAGGCTGCCTTCCCAAAATAAAAAATAAATAAATAAATCCATTTTCACCATCTATTTTCTCTCTAACTGGTTTTGATCTTCCTGGGCTGGTCAAAATAAGAAGGCAAGAGAGGGACAGTTCCATATTGTTGTTATTTGCTTGGGGAAGCCCAGATTTTTTTCAGCTTTTCGGCTTAAGTCCTAGATGGAGGAGGCATCTAAGAAGCATCCAGGCTTCTGGCCTCGGTCCTTGGCTCACTGGGGGAGGGGGAGGACAGGGAAGGACATTTTGCAGTCACACCCTGTCCCACGAAAGTAGGGATGGAAACCTGCAGAAACCCTTTGAATATCCTGCCCACCATGAGTAGCCCCAAGGCAACTGTTGGGGGCATCAGACTTCCAACTGATCTGGGTGTCCACCCAGGCAAAAGCGACTAAGGAAGCAGAGTTGGGGGACAATAAATTAAAAAAAATAAAATATACACTTCCAGCCATGATATCCAACTAAGGTACTAATCTTCAAACAAGGAAGAGACGAAAGGAAAAACAAACGGAAAGAACACTGTTCTGAAACCAGGAGCTTTTAAAAAGATCTCGGATGCGTTAAAGCCTTTTAAAGCAGCTGGGTCCATTGGTTCCATGTAGAGGCCCTGAAGAGTTGAGACCATCCAGAAGATCTATTACACACATACACACACACACACAAAACCCCCGTTGAATCTCCAAAGAGCAAAGACTCTGAGATAAAAGAGACAGCACTGAAGAAACGCTAACAAGGGGGAAATAGTCCGTCTCGTTCTAGAGATCCCAAATCCCACCCTTAGATCCAAACAGGAAGACTCCGATCACCCCAGCATTCATTCCTGAGATCTATTGCCCAAAGGATCACTATTGAACTGGGAGGCCCCGTTTGGCCCATAACTACCAACACGACTTCGCTCGATTCCTCCAAGCGGCTTTTAAAAAGCGTTGAAGCTTCTCATTGAAGCCTCCTTGTTGGGGGTCAGCAAGATTTCCAGGCATTTAATGGACCTGCTGAACGAAGAGGTCATTTATTGGGTGTGTCTCCCTCACAGGTGTTGAGGAAAGAGAGGGATCACGCTGCAGCGAGGAGGGGGACTTGTAAGAAGAGAGAGCGCTTACCTTGGGGGGGTCCAATAGTGCCAAGGCGTAGTTCTCGCGGTCTTGAGGCCCTTCCTTGTATAAAACCAGCCGGCATTTCTGCCAGCGGGTTCCACTGTCCTCCGTCACCATCATATACTTCAGGATCCCTTCTTTCTGGATCTGCAAGGAGCAGTCTCTGGAAATGGCCCATGGGAAGATCTTCCGGGCCAGGCCGGATCTCAGAACCAAGTCCGCCATCTCCCCTTCACCAGGGCCCGGCTCTGAGGATCTCCGGCGGAACAAGCTCCGCCAGCTCCGCCGTAGCCGGTCCAGAGAAAAGTTCCTCCTGATGGCCAATGGAGAGGCTGGTGCCAGCAGTTCTTCAGAACTCCAAGACTTGGGAAGTCCACCAGAGCGGACCTCAGAGGCCCGGTTGACCTGGTCCAACAATTCCACCTCGGCCTTGGTCCCAACCGTGACCGGGGACCCCTCCGCATGTTTCTGGCCTGTCTCCCGGTAGTCCCGCACTCTGCTGAAGGGCAGGATGTGGAGCTGCTGCTCCGTACTGTACGTGTCCTTCACCTCATGGCAGAAGTATTGCTGGAAGAGGTCAGCAAACTGAAGGGAGAAGTTCTCCACAGCCAAGACTTCGTGTTGGGGGTTCTCGCTGACGAAGTGGAGGTACTCCCTGGCCAGTTCTCGGGCGGTGGCGATGGCGTGTTGTTTGCAGAACTCGTTCCACCCGCCAGGGTGCCCGGAGTCGCCTGATGGGACAGTGTGTCCATTCATGGCCGAGTCCGGAAGTCTCCAGGGGTTCTGTGAAGGAAACGAGGACCAGACAGAGAAAAAGAGGAGACGAGAAAAGGTGTGAGGATCTTGCGATTGATTCAGGACAAAGAGCAGAGAAGGTCAGTCCAGGAAGCTGGGGGGTCATGTTGGGAAAAGGAGAGTCCATCGAGGAACCCAATGAGCAAGATACCATCACCCTATGTCTCACGGGCATTCAATGGGGATGTATAACTGGTAGACATATAACCAGTTCAGTAAACAACAATTAATGAAGGAACTGCCCAGAACACCCTCACCAAACTGATGGGGCAAGCCACTTGTATACAAACAGAGAGCAAACCCCACTCTCTTCTAGCACTGATGATGTTACCTAGTAGGGTCATGAAACGTCTGCAAGATGCTCACCAAGCTCAGAGAGCTCCATAGACTCCATAGTTCAACCTTCAGCTACAAAGAGTCTACAACTAGTCTAACTGGTTAGCTCTGCAGACAATTCTTGGATGTGTACCAGGGTCCTCCTCTCCTCAACCCAACTTGACCAACGCACATAAGCCATCTCAAGGACCTTTCGCAAGATCTCCAAAAGCCGATTCTGCCCATGGGGGAAAGGCCCAAGGAGGGACCAGACTCGCCTATGGGCCCTTTTTAAGCTGGTTACGAACTCCTGCGGCAGGTGGGTACAACACTCTTCAGACATGACCTAACAGGTCCTGGGAAGAGAGCAAGCAAGGAGGGAGACTCCCATCAACATTCCTAGGCAGCCGCCATGCTGCTGAGAGGTGAAAGGCAAACCAGAAAGGAAGCTGCCAAACCAGTTTTTGTCTCAGCATTTTCTTTTTTGCCAACGGGATCTACTCCAACATCACACTCTTTGGACCTTCGGATGGATTCAACCCGGGTTTCTTCTCAACCTCGACCACTTGAGGATCAGTGGATTTCAACCCTGGCAGTCTACCTGGCTGGGGAATTCTGGGAACTGAAGTTCAGCCATCTTCAAGTGGCCAAGGTTGAGCAATGCTGATTAAACCGAGGGAAATCTGTGTTCCCATCTCTCCTTGCCATGATAGATTGGGCGACTCTCCTCGGCCGATCCTCTCTGCCTCACCTAAGCCTCTGGCTTCCCTAAACAGAACAGAACAACAGTTAGAAGGGACTTCAGAGGTCTTCTAGCCCAACCCCTTGCTCAACCAGGAGATGCTATGCCGTTCTGGACAAATCTCTTCTTAAAAACCTCCAGACACCACAACTTCTGGAGGCAAAAACCCTTCCACTGATTGCTCTAACTCTCAAACACAGAATGGAATCCTCTCCTCTTTGCACACGCCAGATTTAAGCCTGCAAATCGCCCGGTCCTTGCTCCGGGACTCATCCTGCATGTCTGAATGGCAGGGGGGGAAAAGACCCATTCTGCACGCCCACTTGCAGAATATTCCACCGCTAGCTTCATCTTCTGAGGACCGTCATGCGTGCAAAAGAAAGTGCTGAGGGGGTCTTGTTGGGTGTACAAAACAACCCCCCCCAGCCTTGGCTCTGCCACAGCGTGAAATTTAGGAGCCTGAAACTTTGCAAAGTTCCCAGCCCAGAGGTGGCTCTCAGGCCTCCTCTCTCTCTCTCTCTCTCTCTCCCTCCCTCCCTCCTGCACAACGGCGGCTTGTTTTATCGTCAGGCATCACCGCTGAAACAGGAAGCCTCGTTCGGTGTGCCGCCCCACACTGCCATCCTCGTGCAAGCAGGCCCAAGGCCTTCCTCACCCACAAGCGTGGGCCGGTCGGGGAGTCACCTTGAGGAAGTCTTCCTGAGGGCCAGAAGTCCCCCCACCCACCCACAAGCAAAACAAAACAAGGCAACCGACATGTGTGTGTCGCTGTCCCAACCGCTGTGTGGCACCGCACAGAGTACCTGTTTGCTCCCCTGGAGACGAGACTCGGAGAACTGAAGTGCAGGCAACTTTTGGGGGTGTGTGCACACCAACAAGCCCACACCCACCAACACAGCGCTTTCAGCTTTCTCTTAAGCAAGCCGGGCACATTTTGACATGCCCGAGTGAGATGAAAATCAACAGATTACTCCTCTCTCTCTCTCCACGCTGTGTTTGTACAGTCCCTGTGTCTCTCTGTGTGCATGTGTGTGTGCACGCTGCCTCGCTTGCTCATACCTGTGCAAAGCCCCCCCCCCATCAAAGGCATCTCAATGACCTACTTTACACTAAGCCCTTACCCAAGGCTCACAAACCACAAGTTGCGCACTTCCCACAACCAGCACCAGAAGGTGTGAAGCTGTGTCGCTCAGTGTTGCCCTGAGCGAAAGAAATTGGGCCCGCTGATAAGGAGCGCCACTCTGCCACCAGGTCAGAGAGAGAGTGCAGCTCTTAAGTTTCACTGCCCAAGGAACGATGTCCAGAGCCTCTCCCTCCTCCCAAGGGCCCCCGAGCTGTAACCACTACACCTCTCTCCATTCAAGAGCAGAATCCTGAACCTGGGTTTTGTCTTTTGGAGACGGGCAAACAGGCCGTTCCCAATTCAGGGGCCCAGAGGAAGCGTGAAAAAAGCCAGAGAATGCCAGGATCCGGGCATTTCACCCTTTCCTCCTCCTGATGGATGATGCCCAGACTACAGGGCCCCTGCAGCCCTGCCTGGCTGGCAAATGGGCAGGGATGAGTGGGACTCATGTCCCCAAAGCTCTGGAAGGTACCAACTGCCTGCTTCCCACCAGACTTTGGCTCTTGCGCCCTCGGACCCAGTCACGTGGCCGTAATGCTGGTGGGCATCTCGTGGCTTCGAAGAGGAAAGGGCAGCAGAGAAACCAGGGGCCCACCAAGAGCTCCCGGGTCAGCCAAAGGGGTGAAGGGAGCGTCCAGCCCACAGGCAGATACCTGGACAGGCCTAAGAGGGTTCCAGGATGATCCCATCTCCCTACTTCTAAGGAAAAAGGTTGCAGCAGAAGAGAAAGCAGAACGGCAGAGTGAGAGAGTTGGAAGGGGCCTCAGAGGTCTTCTAGCCCAACCCCCTTCCCTGCTTAAGCAGGAAACCCTATCCCGTTTCAGACAAACAGTTGTCCCATCGCAAAAACCTCTGGTGATGGAGCACCCACAGCCTCTGGTGGCCAGTTGTTCCACTGGTTAATTGGAAATCTCTCCTTAGTCCCAGGTGGGATTTCCCCCCCTGGATTATCTCAGAAACAGCTCAGCCGGTGGGCTGGAGGGACAGGCTTAACCAGCAGAGACCAAACGGAGCCTCAACGGAACATTTATGCACTGGGGAGGTTGGGTGGAAGGGAGACCAAGACACCGAAGAGCCCTCCCCTTGCAGAAGCCAGCCTCTCCTAATTGGGGGAGGGGGGGGCACTTCTCTGGCCAGGCAAAAAAAAAAAAAAGCAAAAGGGGAAAAAAGGGCCCCAAACCAACCGGAGAGACGCCAGAAGGAGCCGAAACTTCATGCCGCGGTGTTGGCGTGCTTCATGCAGCAGGTGCCCGAGCTTCTTGCCCCCACGGGGCCCCCAGCTCTGGGTCTATCTGTGTGCCCAGCCTGCCAATGACTCAGCACCACGCTTCTTCCCAGACGCAACACCGGTGACGTTCGGCGGGCCAGGGGTCCCTGGGAAACCGAGGCAGAGGGGTGGGCAGCGCCCTCCCAGCCTGGCCCCAGCTAGGGCTTCTCTGTGGCCCCTGGGGGGGGCATCTTGGCAGGGGCTTTTGCCAAGACCCAAAAGGCAGGGGAGAGCAACGAGGAGGATTGAAGGCGGGGAGGCGAAGACAGTTGCAGGGTTTGGGTTTGGCCAGTCTGGAGAGAAGAAGGGGGGGGCACGATAGCAGCATTCCAGTGTATTTGAGGGGCTGCCACAAAGAGGGAGGGGGCTCCACTTATTCTGCAAAGCACCTGAAGGCAGAACAAGGAGCAACGGACGGAAACTGATCCAGGAGAGAAGCAACCCGGAATAAAGGAGACAATTCCCTCACAGTGAGGACAATTAACCAGTGGAACAGCTTGCCACCGGAAGCTGTTTCTCAGAAAAGACTGGACAGCCATGTGTCCAGAGTGGTACTGGGGATTGAGCAGGAGGCTGGACTAGGAGACCTCCGAAGGTCCCTTCCAGCTCTGTTCCGATTGAAAACCCACCTGGCTTAAAATGCCCCATTGCTAGAGGGGCTCTGCCTGGCCCCAGATTCTTGCAAAAGTCTCGCTGGCGTTCCCATGCAATGAGCACACAGGCACCCGCACCCCCCCCC
>BLBF01000090.1:2025467-2048055 GCA_015471245.1 Laticauda colubrina | reverse complement strand
GGGGGGGGTGGGGGCAGCTGGTTCCCCCAGCTCCGGCCTTGCCAGGTCTCCTCCCTTGTTCCTCCCCGCAGTGATTTTTGTCCAGGTGGGGGGCAGGGCGTTCTGGGCTCAGGGGATGCCAGTGGACACCCAAAGGCCACGTAGAAGTAGAGTTAAGGGGACCCTCCCCCCCACCCACTCCTCTGAGCTGGCTTTGATTTTTCTCCCATTTCCAGCCACCGGACCCAAAGCAGACGGTGGCCAAAGACATTGGGGTGGAGAACTCGGGGTGCCGTGATATGAGTTGCTAACGGAAAGAGAGAATTGGGAGAAAACCAAACCCAGAGAGGCCCGTTATTTTCGCAGCAGGCACACCAAACAGGGTGCCCTTCCTGGGGGTGTAAATTAGGCTGCAGAATTGCACACCGGGGCCAGGTAGGTGGCCACCCGGAAGGGAGGACCCCAAATTCAAGATTTTGGCATCCTTCCCACGTCTCTCCCAGCAAAATTCTCTTTTGCAGCTGGTGCCTTTCCTGGTTCTTTCCAGCTGAGTTTTAAGAAGGAGAACTGGGACCCCCTACACACACCTCTCCTAGGAAGGCCAGTGGCAGCACCTTCTTTCCCACCCCCCCCCCCCCCCCAAAAAAAACACCATGGACTTCCGAGTTTTGCAGGCGGAGGTGGGCTCTGCCAACCAGCTCTAACTTTTCCTGGTTTGTTGCACCCCTTCTTCTGGATTGGCTCCACCACCACCAACCCACGTGACCCAATCGTGACAGCTGTGCCCACAATATTCTTCCACCGGGCCTTTCCTTGACCAGTGCTGGGAACCGGATGGTGCCTGTGGGCCCAACAAACTCCCCCAAAACACAGGCGGCCATGGATTTTGAGGGTTGCTTGTTGGTGGGATACATGATGTCAGCTGCTGAGGCTTCAGAGGCAGGTACGGCATTGGCAGTGTGTGTGTGTTTTCGGTCCTGCAGGCACCTCGATGCCAGGCACGTGTTGCAACTGTCAACAAGGTTGTTTCCTTCCAGACAATGAAGTTGACAGTTGTTACTTTGGAAGAGAATAAATGTGGGTGGCAAGGAGAATTATTCGGTTCCGTATGGGCAGGACTGGTCAGACCTGATGAGCAACTCTGGCCGTGTTGATTTCCATTGTCTGTCTGCTTCGTCCTTCCAAAATGGTCTGAAGAGGGGAACTAGCTGGCCAGGGCTCTGCTTTGCTTGCTTGTGAGCTTTGATGGAGCCGCCGTTTCCCCTCTTGGTCATGAGGCTGTCACTGGCCTTAGATGGACCCAGGGCCCTGCATTTATTTATTTGCCTTTATTACTCTTAAGGTGGCGGACATACTGTATAGAACTCTCCTGCCTCTTCCTACTATCCCCATCGCCCTATGAGATGGGTTGGGCTGGCAGAGAGGGACTGGCCCAAAGTCACCCAGCCGGCTTTCGTGGCTAAGGCGGGACTAGAATTCATTGTCTCCCAGTTTCTAGGCCAGCACCTTAAGCACTACGCTGAACAGGGCTGTGTGGTAAACTTCCTTGGCTTTGATAAATCCACCTTTGTGGAGTTTTATTTGATGACAAGGGAGAATCTGGGAGCGGAGGTAAGAAAGAGGGCCAGCTGTAGGATAGCTGGACTTCCACTCCCAGAATTCCCCCGCCAGACACCTGAAACTGGCCATGGTAGAGAAACACTGCTATAGGTTCTGCCATTTTGAGGCTGGTAAGGCCCCAAGTGGCCCTTGGCATCGATGATGGCTGCCGGGACCCACTCCTCTTTCTCACTTCTCCTTCCCAGGGACGCCCACCATGAAGCTGAATGAAAGGAGCCTCTCCTTCTACGCCACCTGCACTTCTCCGGCTGACCACGTTGGCTTCCTGCACAAGAAGGGTGAGCGGAACACGGCCTACCACCGGCGCTGGTTCGTGCTGAGGGGGAACATGCTCTTCTACTTCGAGGAGCGGGAGAGCCGAGAGCCCGTGGGCGTCATCGTTCTGGAGGGCTGCACGGTGGAGCTGTGCCAGGCCAGCGAGGAGTTTGCCTTCGCCATCCGGTTCGACGGCCCCAAGTCCCGCACCTACGTGCTGGCGGCCGAGAGCCAGACCGCCCTGGAGCGCTGGGTCAAGGCGCTCTCCAGAGCCAGCTTCGACTACCTGCGCCTGGTGGTGAGAGAGCTGGAGAAGCAGCTGGAAGAGATGCAGGCGGCCGTCCCGGGTGCCCAGCCGGGACCGAGACGGCAGCAGCTGCTGCATCGCAAAAACAAAACAGCTCCCAATTTGGAACTGGCTGCCCTGCCGCGGGAGAAGCCGGCCCTGCCCGTTGGCATCCCCGGGAAAGAGAACGGCTGTGCCTTATGGAATAACTCAGAGGCCTCAGCCAGCTGGTCTCCTGCCTGCAGAGAGGTAAACTCTTATGGCACAGCCAAGAGCTACGACGGAGGGCTCAAACCGCCACCGTTGCCCCCTCGTAGGCGGTCACTGCCGAGCAGCTCTGGTGGGCTGAGCTCAGACAGCCCACTGTCTCCAAGTGGAGTGTGTTTCTCCCAAGTGCATGGTTGGTACGGCCAGGAGATAGTGGCGTTGCAGAAGGCCTGGCTGCAGGGCCAGAAGGGGAAGGAGAGCAGCCTTTGAAACCCCCCAGGGGTGGAGAGGCGCTTCCTGGAAAAACAGAACCATCTGAAGCTCAGCCACTCTTGGAAAACCCAGCAATGAGACTCCTGGAAACTTCGGTCTGCCGATAGCCCCCTTCCGTGATTCATGGAAAAGTCGTGGCCGGTGCCAGCTCATATCCTTCCCCCTCCTCCCAAAATGCCCCCCTCCTCGCCAGGGCAAACTTTCTAGTTCCTGGAGGGCTTCACCGTTAAGGGATCGCGACGAGATGTTGTTGGAAACCAGAAAAAGGTTTTCCTCTGGAAACCCTCACAGCCCCAGCAAGCAAAGTCACCAAAGTGAGCCAGGAGCCTCTTTCGATCCCTGGACGCAGAGAGGGTGGTTTCAAGTCAGTCCTTGGAGCAGAGAGGAGGACTACATTGGCAGAAGCCCCGGAGGACCATGGAAGGGGTTGGGCTTGGCTCAACTGCTCCTCCAGGAAGACAGGTGCTCCTTCCCACCCAGTTCAGTTCAAGGAGGAGGAGATCTCCACAAAAGGAATTGTGGGTGTACAATTCAAGATTCAGTTAGAATGGGGGCAAGATCAGGGGAGATCTCAAAAGTCATGAAGGCCATGGGGTGGTCACCCTCTTGGAACTTAAACTCTCTCACAGGGTTGCTGAGAGGTTGGGAATCCAGTGAGGAGGTCCATGTATACAATAAATGGGGTGTATTCTTACAATCAAGAAACGAAGGGACTCAAAACGGTTCAGCCTCCTCCTTCCAAAGGTGCAACACCATCTCTTTGCCTAACTAACTAACCCTTGTAAGCATTTTCTTACCTGGAAGAGGAACCTCTTCGGCTGCCGCCGTTTATAATGGAGAGCTGCTTTCCCTGGAAAATTTGCTTTATTCGTTCTGCGGGACAGGAGTGGATAAAAGCAGCTGTTAACTTGGAGGCCCAAACCTTGAGCACAATAAATGGGAGACATCAGGCCGAGGTGTTATAGAATTTCTGTATTTTCCTTTTTTAACGGCTCTTTACAGAATGTAATGGGCCTTTTTTCAGTATTTAACAAACTCCGGTCAATCTTGTAGAAATCGTTCCAAAGTACAGTACAGGCGCCTAGAAAAAGGGAACTGACGCACCTCGCCAGGTTCGAATACAACCGGTCTCTCTCAAGGGAGGAGAACCAACACTTAAGTGCTTTGTTAAAAATAATAATAAGAATTATCCTGTCCCATTAAAACTAATCTCGAGCCTTTGGTGAAGAAGAATTCATGGATCCCACTCCACATTTTATTTGGATAGATAGAAGTTGAATTTGTTCAGGGGGTTTCTAGGCAAGTGACATTTCCAGGTGCTTTAGGCGGATAAATAGACCAAACTGGGTGAAATAAGGACCATTAAATATATAAAAATACTTTCAGTTCTGATTTTAAAAATGCACATAATGGGAAGGCCAAACATCTATATTTTTTGAGTGTGGGGGAGATTACTGGTTTCTCTTTCCTTGTTTGTAAATTAGATTCAAAAGGGTTTTATCGCAACTGTGGGAACGAATCAATGGCTGGGTGAAAAGCTTGAGGAGATCACTCAATTAAAAGCAGGAGAAGACAGGGCCACCGTTAGGGTCTCTTCTCTTCAAATTATGAAAACATCTGGTGAGAAACTTCCATCGAAGTTTGAAGACAGTCCCATCAGCTCTTCATCTAGTTTGGAGATAAAAGTCAAGTGGATGGGAATTACTTAAAATAATCCAGGACCAGCTTCCTCCCCAAATTGGCTACTTCCATCCTTCCTTTCTGGCATGGAAGAGGAATCCAGAGAAGGCCTTGGGAAGAGGAGGAAGAGGGCCTGGATTTAACCTTTTCTCCCAAGCTTTGAATTAACATGAATTCAGGGGTGAATTCATACCGTTATTATTAAATGTAATTTGCTGCTACTCCAAGGGGAAAACATTTCTATTCTGTTTTAGTGCTCCGGGTCAAAAACGTGTCAAAATATCTGCTTTCCTCCAAACCTGAAATGTTGAACTGAGCAGGCAGGGACTATTTTCATGCTTTTTTTAAAAAAAGTGTTGTAATTCTCTTTCAAGCAGGGGTGTCCAACCTTGGCCACTTTAAGACTTGTGGATGTCAACT
The DNA here is from genome assembly GCA_015471245.1 of Laticauda colubrina. Lineage (NCBI taxonomy): Eukaryota > Metazoa > Chordata > Lepidosauria > Squamata > Elapidae > Laticauda > Laticauda colubrina. The sequence goes on along the minus strand of BLBF01000090.1, from coordinate 2,043,335 downwards.
CCTAGAATTCCTCAGGCAGCTTGGAAGTTGAGGTCCACAAGTTTTAAAGTGGCCAAGGTTGGACACCCCTGCTTGAAAGTCTTCTCTGCAGAAACCAGAGTTGTAACAGATGATTCCATTTAGCAAATGCACCTTTTTTGAAACTTAAGGGATGCTTTTTAAGTGGGAAAGAAAACCCCCCTTCTGGATGTGATTGTAATGGCGAGAAAGTCATTCTCTGGAATCGGGGTACATCTTGTTCAACAAGGCCCTTGAAAACATATTTCCACACAATAGCATGCAACACCTCTCTCTTTTTTTCTGTGTTGCCTCAAAAAGAAAGAAAGACAAAATAAAAAGGAAGGGAACATACCACTCAAACTAAATAGCAGACTCAAGAAGGCAACGCAGGTTCCAAATTTAGAGTCTTCATGGACTACAAGAGAAAAGTTTCTTGACAGGTGGAGTAGAAGAAAGTCTTACAGACAAACGCAGCGTCTGCCAATCAAGTTTAGTAATGTTTTGGTCAGTCTCATAGTGCTTCTTGATGGCTTGGATCAATGAGCCAAGGTTCCTATTTTTTTTATTTTAATTTTTTTTTCTCTTTAATCTCATCCAGTGGCAAACTACAAGACTTTCAGTGGGCATTTAATGATACAACTGATACAGTTTATCTTTTAATATCAAAGCAGCTTGAGCTGTTAATAAATTCCAAAGTTTCCTTTTATTAAAATATCTAAAAGAGGTCTATAAATATTATTTTAATATTTTTTCCTTCTAAAAGTGTTCTCAGTTTGTTCCTGTGTGTCTGTTTTCACATTTAAAACCCCCAAAATTCGGTTTTAGGTTACCTTCAGAGCTAAGAAAGAGCAGCAATCTCTCGTGTTCGAGAAAATGCAGCTGATTTTGTCTCTTCCTTAGACTTGATGAACTTAATAAATTGTGTGTGTGTGTGTGTGTATATATATATATGTGTATATATATATATACACACATATATATATATATATGGGTTTTTTTTAATTCACTCTGCTAAGGACTCCCTGCTTTTGTCCACGTGTTCCGTGGAGTTTAGAATCAGGACAACGTGATTTAGATATCCAGTTCTGATTATTTTCTTTTTTCCGTTCAGCCCTTCAAAATTCCCACTCCAGAGTCTCCTCGCGATTGGCAGCTCTTTCCAGCCGGTGAATTATGCTGTTGAGGTTAGCCACTTTCTCGTTCCGTCGCTGGGTGTTCGTAGTCAGTTTTGCACTGGGTGGTGCCGTGGTGCCCGCATCTGCGGCTGGGCTGGCACTCTGCCCTTTGGTGGCCACCACGCTCACCGGCAAGGGGGAAATGGGAGCAGAGGAGGATGGGACAGGGGAGACGGACATGAGGAGTCCTGGTGAGGAGGCGGCGGATGGAGAGGTCAGAGAAACTTCCAGGCTGCAACGGGAGGACTCGGAGGCGGATTTAAAGCTGACGGGGTCCGAGGAAGACCTCTCGCGGCCTTCAGTCTCCATGGGGTTATGGAAACTGGAATAGTTGTGGGCCCCGGGCAGGTGTGTCTTGCTACGTAGGGTGCTGGCCCAGGTGAGGCTGGGAGGTTCATGTGGGCCCACGCAGCCAGGCTCTTCTGGGTCTTCCCTGGGGCTGGATGCAGATACGGGCTCTAACTCGCCTTCTGGACTACAACAATCTCTACTGCTGACTCTGTCGTCTTTGTCGCCAGCTTCCAGCTGCTCCTCCTTGATTTCCACCAGCGCTTTGCATTCTCCTTGGCACTCCACGTTTCTGAAGGTGGGCTTCTGCTCCTCCCCTTCTGAGTCAGGGCTCTGGGGCTGGGCCCCCTTGAGCAAAGGGCCGGTGGGGGTCACGTTCTGCTCTGCATCTGTGTCATCCTGGCTGCCTTCCATTAGCATCTCTCGGCGCATCCGAGACCTGCCAAGGAAAAAGGCCAGGCGATCTTGCAACCACAGGAGACACCCCTCCCCCCCAAAAAAACCAACATCAACAAGAAAGACAAACACCAGGCTAACGTAGCTCAGGAGGTTGAGAGCTTGAGTTACCGCCTGGACTGGGTTTGCACAACACAACCCCTCCAGTTAAAGACCAGTGGGCCGCTTTCTTGCAACATGGCAAGCTTGGTGTTTTGCTGGATTGTCCCCCAATTCTGCATTTGCACCCAGAAAATGATTTCATTTAGTAGGCAGAAGTGGGTGATTGCAAACAGAGCCATGATATGGATGTAGAAAAAAATGTATTTTTTCCCCTAAAAGTTACGGGCTTTATCAAGAGCAGAAAAATCTGAGGGGGAGGCCAACATTGCAAATGCGAAAGCACAAAATCAATACTCGAGTAGCCTAGAAGGTTTTGTGGTTGTGTTCACACCTAACCAGTATGTGGTGCTACCTTTCATCGGTCATGAACTATCTGACACAAAGGGAAGTCTGTTTGGTGCAAACCTTAAAGACCCAAGAAATCTGGATTCCCAGGCGAGAAGGGCTGCTTTCCAGAGGGCAAAGAATTGACACAGAGAGAGTTATAACAGCTCCTCCCTAGCACTTCCCAGAGTATATTTATAGTTTTACAACTAGTTGCTTTAGTCTGGCAAGATTCTGTCTAAAGGTGAAGAAGAAGAAAGGAAACTAAAGTAACTCCATGTGCCATTCTTGGGGTCTGACACAGGAGAGGTGGCACAAGGTGGGGTTGACCTGCTGTTTACCTGTAATTGTGGAACCAATTAATCACTGTGTTGGTCTTGAGGTTGAGCTGGAAGGAGAGCAGCTCGATCGTCTGCTGAGAGGGGTACGGTTCCAGCTGGTAGGCCCTCTTCAGGGTCTCCTTCTCCTCTGGAGCCAAGACTACCCTTGGCTTCTTGATCTGCAGGAGGCTGAGGTCTTGCAGCTGAAGGCTGGGACTGGGACACTCGGAACGAGGGTTGGGGGACTCGCTGTCGGAGCCACCACTGATCAGCCCGTAACGACGTTTCAGATACGCTACAGATGGGAGAAAATCAGAGGAAGCCATGTTTTTTTTGGGGGGGGGGAGTAGGGGGAGTCACATCTTCATTTTTCTAAATCCCAATCAGGCCATGGATTTTGAGAAGTTGCCACGGATCCCCGACTTACGATGACAATTGAGCCCAAATTTTCTGTTGCTAAGTGAAATTTGTTAAGTGAATTTTGCCCTATTTTATAACCTTTTTTGCCATAGTTGTTAAGTGAATCTGGATTCCCATTGATGTTGCTCGTCAGGTCTCAAAAGGGGATCATGTGATCATCATAAATACGAGCCCGTTGCTAAGCATCTGAATTTCGATCATGTGACCGCGGACTTCCGTGCAAAAAACGGTCATAATTCACTTTTTTCAGTGCCGTTCACTTTTGAATTCACTTTTTTTGTAACTGGTCACTAAATGAGCTGTTGTAAGTCGAGAACCAGCTATAATCAGTAGCTGCTCATGGGAAAACAAGGGAGGGAAGAACAGATCACAGCCTAGTCTGCTGGCAAGCAACTGAGTGCCAGAATGAGTCAGAAATTAACCCTGGAAGGATGTGAGCTCCCTTGTAGACCGGTCATCACAAAAAAGTCACAAGGGCCAGTAGCCATTTTATTTAGCCTTTTTTATATATTCCTTTTCTTTCTTTCTCTTTGCTGGTTATGGGGAGAAGGATTTCGGGCTTGCCACATTCCTAAGGTGGGAGGATTGCAGATAGAGTTGTTTAGGCTAGGTGGTTCTTCTTCCCGTGGGAACGAAAACGGACCCTGCTGAAACCTGGAGGTGGAGACTGATGACACCAGGCAACATTGATCCGTCTCTATTAGGGAATGTGACTTTTCGAGGTTGTCTCTAACTTCCAAAATTATGTGGTGTAATTCCGAGTTGAGTCAGATCCGGAATTACAACAGACTCTGCCACTTTGATGCTATTGTAAATAAAATAAATTGTTTTGGAAGATGGACTTTGCTCTTTTCTTTTTTAAGTGGATTTCATCACTTGGAAACCTGACATTATTCCCATGTCAGCAGCATCCTTTTTTTGGCAAGCAAGAAGGAAGTTGTTGACACAACCTTGTACTCTTGAACCCTTCCCTCAAACAACTTAAAGGAGGGCTCTCCAACCTTGGCCACTTTAAGACTTGTGGACTTCCAACTCCCAGGGTTCCTCAGCCAGCCAAGTCCAAAGTCTTAAAGTGGCCAAGGTTGGAGACCCCTGACTTAAAGGATATCATCTTAAAGAGATTTATGGTGGGTCTTGTTCCGCCAACTTGGGCATAGAATCTCCAGAGGAGATCTGAATCTCACCCCACTCCCGGCTTCTGCACCCAACCCCTCTCCCTTTGCCACTGCAAGCCAGGCGGGTGAGGAACGAGGACTCCTCACCTTTCTTTTCCAGCTTTTTCATGTCCCGGAGTTTGTCAATGTTGTGAGGATCGTTCAGCCAGAGCTGCATGCGGACAAACGGTTCCCTTCCCTTAAGGCTCAGTTTATGCCAAGGCTTGGGCCTGGAAAGGAGGTCTGAGACGGAGCCCTGCGTCAGGCCCAGGATGCTCTCCCCAAAAAGGCGCTGACCTAAGCAGGGAGACAAATTGGAAAACTGAGGCTGCGGTTTAGGGGCCAGGATAAAGTCACCGTTTTCAGCAGGAAAGGCCCTTCGAAAATTTGGGGGTCATATTTTGTTTCTTTTAACTTTACACACAGCTGTTGCCACAGCTTCTTTCATCCAGGGAGTACCAGAAAATGTTTCCTCCCTCTTCCAAAGATTTGGGGAGAAGCAGGCCCAAGTTTGTCCTGGAGGAGTTAAAATTTTACTCGGCAGCGCTAATTCCAGCTGATAAGGAGAAGAATTCTGCAATCAACCTCCACCCACAATGGTGAGATCTCAATTTAAGCTTCCAGTTATTGCCTGTTTCTCTGGAATGATAGCACCTTCTCAGTCCCTGACCTAATTCCCATCGTAATCCGTCTGGGAACATACTACAGAAATACAAATACAATTAGCCGTATCCCTGGAATGGAGTAACCCCTCAAGAGCTTTTGGTATGTCCTCAATGCTGGACCCCAAGGTGTGTTCTAATTAGATGGCCTCCTTCTGCCCAACCCTTTTTAATTTAGTTATCTCCACCCTACTCAATTGGCAGAGTAGAAGCAAAATATGCATTGCTCAGATGAAAGCAAATGGCTATGAAGTCCGCAATCCCTGCAATTTCTGGACAGGAGAATATCTGAGCAAGTTCTTGGTGGGAACATCTTCTTGGCCTCCATCATAGACCAAGACCCCATCCAAGACTCCTGGGAACAGGGCCACCCGTGGCTTCATACCAAGGTTGTTGTCGGTCAAGACTTCCTTGACCTTCTTGGTGATGCAGTAGGTGTCCAACTCAGGGGACATGGCCACGATCTCCTGGATGCCAACAGAGTTGTGGTTGGGACACAACTTGCTACTCAGCAAGGAGGCGGCTTTGCTTTCCGGCTGCTGGTTTTCTTTGCTGCTTTCCAGGGCAAGACTCAGGGGCTCCAGGGGGCTTTTCTCTTGCTCAGAAGGACTGGCTGGTGGGGAAGGAGAAGATTGAGACTCTCTGGGGCTGGCTGTGAATGGGAAAAAGAAGGAAGGGAGGAGATCAAATGCAAACAATTATTTTCCAATAAGTTGCAGACAACAAGGAGAATTGGTTCCAGGACTGGAGAAGACCTCCAAGACCTTGTGAGGGCATCTTCATAGCATCATAACTGATTTAAATAGCTAAAAGGCACTGCAGAAGAACAATAAGGGTGGCCAAAGGTTATGGGTGTCAGGATTCCAGCGCTTGCTCTAATTAAATCATGATTCTCAAGCCAAACCTGAAAAACTTCAAAAGATTTATTAGAGGCGACATACTGGCACTGCCCTATATAAAGCCAACTCTGACTTATGTAATTTACAGTCCCCTGTGACCCTGTTCCCCCCTCCCCCCTGGGTGTCTCATAAATCAGATTCTCCAGTTAAGCACCTTCACGGCTTGGGTGTCATCAATCACATTCTCCAATTAAATATATTCATGGGCAAAAGCTCTGGTAGTTTAGTTACAATCTTTTGAAGATAAGAGTTGGAATGTACTTTTGATTTCAACTGCTCTTTCAGATTTCCTTCTCTCCCCCCCCCCTTTTTTTTTTATGGCAACTACTAAAACAGGCATTGGAATGTTTTATGAATTGACAATGGGGTTGCTTTGGCTGCCCAGAATAAACATGAAGTGAGGGCCAAGGATGGAAGTGCCCACCTTGAGGAAGGCTGGCCTGCTGGCTGATGTTTTGGCCCAGCTGGTCAGAGAGCCAAAGCTGCATCCGGATAAATGGTTCCCGTCCCTTCTGGGTGAGCTTGCTCCACGGTTTGGGCCTGGACAACATGTCGCTCACGCTGCCTTGCGACAACCCCAACACCTGAAGGAGAGGGGAGGATGTTGACATCTCGATTCGGCTTGATAAAGCCCAGAGGCCAGGCAGAAAGAATGCAAAAAACAATCTAACACTCAAGGGGGAAAATGCAAGAGAATGGGAGGTGTGTATGAAGGGAGGCCTGAGCTCCAACCAGCTGTCGAAACAAGGGAGGGATCTCAGCAGCTTCCTGAAGGCCAGAAGATAAGGGCCCATTTGAGCCACGTGCAGAGCTCAGCATTCAAAGTCTTCAGAAAAAAAATCTCACTCAAGGAAAAAGATAAATTCAGCCAAGGCAATAAATGGATTCTAATCAAGCAGCTTTGTCCCAGGCTTGCTGGGAATCAGGGTCAGTCTAGGAAAAATAATGTAGGAATCAGAGCCCTCGTGTTACCAGCAAGAGCATTTTCATTTTATTTCCAATTTCTCTGTAGCTTGCCTTCTCTCATATCTCTTTCACTCATTTTGTCTGCCTTGTCCTCCCTCAACACTACACACACTCCCTCAGTCTCTATATTGGGGTGCTCCTGGATAGCACAATTCCTCGGGATAATTGTGCGGCTCCTGCCTTTGAGGTTGGAAATGGGATCTAATTGGATCTCACAACTTGGAAGGGGATTTCAAAGGGGACCAGAGGGACGGAGGGAAGGCAGATCTGTGTCAAAGGCCATTAATTACCACCATGGCTGGGGAGAGAGCTTGCTTCCAAAAATGTCAGCTGCAGGAGAACACCGGCATGTCTCCATCTTCTACTGCAGTTTGACCACTCTGGGGAGCAAGTGGACAGACCAAGAGGAGGTCTGGTTTGCTCCAGCACAAGCAATATTTAAAAAAACAAAAAAACAAAAACAAGGAACGCCCTACCAATCATTTTTCTTTCCTTGGCAGTTTTTCCCCTGCTAAGAAAGAGGGTCAGGTGAAAGGTGAGATCTTCTCTAGCCCAACTCTGCATGATAACAACCTTGTCTGGAATCACCCTGCTGACCTCCCTTCTCAAGCCAGCCACCCGGCTTCCTCGCGACTGACGATTGAGCTACCTTCTCCCCAAAGATGCGTTGGCAGATCCCGTTCTTGGCCAACTTCTCCTTGACTTGTCGTGTGAGTTCCAAGGTGTCCACCTCCTTGTACATGTACATCTCATACTGCTCTGGGGTCAATGGGGGGACGGTGGGCTTGAGTGTCCTCGGCACATAGGATGGGTAGTAAGACAAGCGCCCGTTTCCTTGGGCATCTGAACCCACGGCTTCTGACTTGATTTCTAGCCCCCGATGGGATTCGTCTTCCAAGGTGGGCAAGTCTTCCTCGTTCGGGCCAGAATCCCCAAGTTCCCCACGTGGCCATGCTCGTCCGTTGGCCATGCTGGAGTAGCTGGACGAGGAAGAGAGGGAGGGGGACACCGAGGTGAAAGGGCGGTTGAGGAGGTTCCTGTCGGATGCCCAGTGCTGGTCAAAATAGGAGCCGGCGTCCCCAATCTCTGACTTGACCTTGCGGATGATGCTCTGCACGAAGGCTGCAGGGGAAAGCACCGTCAGAGGGGCCTGGGTCACACCGCTGCTGCTGCTGCTGCTGCCCAGCCCACTCCCTTCTTCCTGCTTGATGTAGGCACGGACAATGTTCTGGCTGAAGGTGGACAGAGGGGAGGGTTCTGCAGGGGGCGTGGAGATGGGTTGGCTGGGGCTGCTGGATTCTATCTCGATCAAGGCCTGTTGCTGAGCTTGCATCTCACGGCGGGCCTGTTCCAGGATGTTCTTGATGGCGTCTTCGGAGCTGCTGGTGCTGATGCCATTGGGGGCCGCCTGCGGCACGGAGGTGCTCTTCGCCTCCCCTATGGAGCAAGGCAAAAGAGAGAAGAACGTGGGATGGAGTCCCACCAAGCCATCGGGAACCCAAACCAGGTGGAGCTGCTCTGTGTCTGCACATGGAGCAACATGGAGACTTAGGACGGGCCATGGGACACTTGGGGTCAAATAGGACCCTTCCCCCCCTCCAGACCATTCTGCTCCTTTGAATGGACTCCTGGGTCTCTTGCAACCCAACTTCAGATCCCATGGACAATCTCTTCAGACCTCAAGACATCGGGCAGAATCCACACTTTCTGAAGCAGCCCAGACCCCCGACTCCAATCGTCTCATGAGGCAATTGACCTTTCCACATCATTTCAGTCAATGGAAATCATTGGCGAATGGATGCTGATGACGTAGGGACGTTAATTACGCAAATGGAGTAAAGAGCTGTCAATTACGTCAATTTGCATTTAAGAGAATTTTGACTGGGAGGGGAATCCTTCCCTTGAGCGCGTGCGCGCACACACAGACACAGAAGCTTTCATTTGAGTTTTTATGTCCCTCCCCTGCTTGGACACAGAATTATTTCCTTGGCTTAAGGAGAAGCCAGGACAGGTTGTGGAATTCCTACCTAAAAGGAACCGCAGAGGGCAGCAGACGACAAGGAAACGGAGGGAGTGACCGCAACGTTTATAATATTTAAAGATTGCCCCTTACTTCACTGAGATGGAGAGAAGAAATGAGAATTTATTTAGGGAAGGATTTAAAAATGCATCCAATTAGGGCCACTGCTACACAAGGGCCAAAGTTAAGAAGAACTTAAAGCAGCCAAGTCTCACCTTCCTATCTGGGCGACGGCCTCTTACTTTTAAATTTCAGAGGGCCAAAATGTACCCCAAAGGCCTCTGCCATCCCCACGGGCCCCTTACCTCCTTTCTGGGACTCAATCTCTTTCTTGGCCTGCTCTAAGATACTCTTGATGGCGTCGTCTGAACCAGTTTCTGGAGTCCTAATCCTCGGCGTAATGCTTCCTGATCAAATAGACAGAAGAGTGGAGACTGTCACTGGATCTGGAGTAGCTGTACTCGCCTAAAGTCAAGGAATTACCGACAGACCCTCGTGATCCTCTTTTTTTTTTTTCCCCAGAAGCTCCTGTCTGAAGAAACATCTCTTGTGGTTAAGGAGGGAATCTGGGTCTTGGGTTGGGAGACAGCAGGAAAGGAAAAACCTAATAATCCCAGAACAATTCTTATCTTTCACTAAGAATCTGCCACAAAGACTGACGGCCAGATCATACTTGTGTCAGAACCTCGGTCCATAGAAGTAGTTCTGTAGAACCTCTGGTGGCTCTCCAGGGCTTCAGATAGGCTGCAGTTGCAACAGTGGTCCACATGCCATGGGTGAAACATGGAGGCCACCTAGGAAATAATCTCCTTAAAGCTTCAAACTGTCCCCAAAATGATAACTATTGTAACAGAATCCTTGCAAACATAGAGCTCTCTCCTTGGAGAAAGCAACTTTTGATTGCTACCCTGGTGAGACCCTGACAGGCAGACCGACAATCTGACAGACAGATTGGTGGGTCTAAGATACAAAAGGTGGCCTCACTGAGACGGAAGAGACTCCCAGCCTCTCTGAAATGCCAGGGCTGGCTGTGGGAGATTCTGCGGGCCAAGTTGGACCTGTTGTGTTGCAACCTTCCCCCAGAGAGAAACGGAAGTCATTCTGGTTCTGAATTGTATGGTGGGACTGGTCTGGAGGTCTTGAAAACTGGAGCTATCAACAATGTCCTGTTGGCAGCTCCAATGGGTTAACTCGAACTCCCAATCAAGCTTCTCAAAGGACACGTTTGGTTGGGCCAGCCTCCCAGATTTGCTGTGTGCATTTCGTGGAGCTCCAAAATCGAGCTGTATCCCACTTCAACTCAATTAGCGGGTCGCAGTATTATCTTAATTAAAACTCAATTTGCAGAGGAGCCAGTTGTATCACATCTTTGAGCCTAACTCAGTTTTGATCATATTATTGTTCTTGAGCCCACCGAATACACGCTGCCTTCAAGAGATCCAGGCCAGGCCAGGCCACAAGGAGCTCACTCCGAAGCATCCGCAAGGAGGACAGAAAAGACCAAGACCGAGGGTGACTTACCTCAACTGGTTGGTCCTTGCTTAAGAAATCACAGAGAAGTTGGGAAGGCAGGGAGAAGTCCAAGTTCAAAGCAGGAAGAAGAGGAGGAGGAGGAGGAGCACTGAAGTTACATCCAGCATCCCTCATCCCACCCAGGTTCCCCGCTGTGAACCACTCACCTCTCTGGCGCACCTGAATCGTTCTCAGCGCTAGGACGTTCTGCTCGTCAGAGAGGAACTGCTTCATCTTGATGAAGGGCTCTTTCCCTTTGACGGTCAGCTTGCGCCAAGGCTTGGGCCGGGCCAGGATCTCGCTGACCGAGCCCTGCGAGAGGCCCAGGACGTAATGTCCGAAGACGCGTTGGCCGATGTTGTGCTTCAGCAGCTGCTCCTTCACCTGGAAAGCAATCTCGGCCGTGTCCAGTTGCTCCTCGTCGGCTGAGCTGGGATTGCTGCCTTCCGACTGGTCACTCGGGGGGCTCCCATCATTGGGGTTCGCAGGCAGCACCAGCCCTTTGGCGGCATAGAAGGCGGAGGGGAAGCTGCCCGTGTTGCTGTTCTCGTTCTTGTAGCCTGGGGGCCCCATCTGTGTAGGGAGAGAGGAAACTCAGCCTCGGGGTTCGCCAACACCCTGGCCCAGCTGCAAAGGTCCCCAGTACCTCCGGAGCCACCGTGGGGGCCAGCAGGGGCTGGAGGAGCGGAGGGGAGATGGAGTCTTCCCTGGGTGGGTGCAGGAGCTGCTGGGGGGATGGGTAAGGTTGCTCTGGGCCCATGGAGTCCTTCACCGACTCGTCTTCCGAGGCATCCTCCTCTAGAGACCAAAGAGAGAGGAACACACACACACACCAACTATAGCTTCCCTGGACCATGCCCGCTGGAGAGGATGGGAACTGGGAACATCGGACAGCCTCGGAAAGGCAGAGGAAGAAAGTGGACCCCTCTCAGATGCTCACCCATGATTTTTCCAAGGAAGAAACCATTGTTTGTTTATTGAAGGCATTTTTACGGCTCCTTTAGCCAATTGGAGTGATTTATGGAAGAGGAATAAGTGGATAGAGTGGCGGATAATCCCCCGGGTGTCTTGGGAGTTGAAGTCCAACACATATCCTGGAAGGTCTCCCAGGATTTAGAGCAGTGTTTCTCTATGTTGGCAACCTGAAAATCTGGTGGACTTCAAGATGGCCGGCTGGGGAATTCTGGGAGTTGAATTCCACAGATCTTCAGGTTGCCAACATGGAGAAACACTGCTCTAAAATTACCGAAAAGGTCCCTGCCCCTGCCTTAAACCCTCCCTCCTGCCGCTTCCACAATTCTAATTTATGAGCCATCTGTGCAAAGGACTGCAGGTGCAAATCCATGCCTGGCTAGCTGGGGAATCCTGGGAGTTGGAGTCCCCCTGTCCGAGAGCTTCTGAGGTTGAAGAAACACTGTTCTAGTCCATCCCCTTAACCAAAAAATAATCCCAACAAGGGTCTTGGCACTGACACATCTTTCTCCCCCCCTCAATCCGCTCGCCACCCTACCAGGATTGGTGGTGAGGTTTGGTTTTTCCAAGAGGTACTTCTGAGATGTGTAGAAGGAGTCTTTTCCCAGAAAGAGCGTGTCGGAGGGTTTTGAGATACTCTAAATAAAAGACAGAACAAGAGGGGAAAGAGTTAGAATTCGCTGCTGCAGTGCCTTCTTTTCCTCTGTTTTTGTTTTAAGTGGCGCCCTGACTTTCTGCCCTTGCCACCCTAGGCGCCCGTCAACCGAAAATACTCTCATGTGAAGCACAAGGACCAGCAACAAAAATAACTCAATTAAAACGGCAACTTGTTCCAGTCAACCCTAAAAATGTGGCAATTAGTTCAGCCCTCTGATCGGGCGCCACTTTCCTATTTCTGCTGTGAATTTCCTGTTCTTCGCCACTTGGAGTACCATCTGGTGGAGTAGCAGGGGGTAAATGCAAGAAATAAACAAAGGCTCAAAAACTACCAATCCAGGAACTGGAAGCCTGGTGGATTCAAAGAGTTGACATTGAAAAAAAATGATCCAGGAAGGAGAGAGATCTTTCTCACCAAAACATCAGGCATTATTTATTCACCGAAAATACTTCTGAAGTGGGCAGAGTACAGGAAAAATTCTTCCCAATTCTTAATGACAGGGTCCACCTGAGAAGAAGACCCTAGAAGCCTTCCTTCCTTCCTTCCTTCCTTCCTTCCTTCCTTCCTCCTTCCTTCCTTCCTTCCTTCCTTCCTTCCTTCCTTCCTTCCTTCCTTCCTTCCTTCCTTCTTTCCCTCCCTCCCTCCCTCCCTCCCTCCCTTCCTTTTTGTGCACCATGCCCAGAAATATTCAGAAGCCAGGGAAGGTACTGGGTTGTACATCAAATTTCAGCTGATGGGAAGTTTCTCAAAGTGCTGATTTCCCATGCTGGATAATCCTGATCTCAGCTCTCTGGACCTCTGACGGCTGGCAAACACTTTTCAAAAACAGAACAGCTCCTGCCCACTTCAGAATAACCTGATCGAGGCTGAAGATAAGGTGTGTGTGTGCACCTGTCGGGAAGGCTTCCAACTTACCTGGGGCAGGTTGCAATCAGAGGAGGCCAGTTTCATTGCTTTCAAAATGCTGCAGAAGAAAAAAAAAAAAAAAGGGGGGGGGGAGGGATGAGGAGCTAAAAAGAGCTTATGGGCAGGGCCTGAGTGCCCAGTCCTTCTGCAGAGCTATGTTTGAAGATATAAAGCAGGGAAGGATGTTCACTTGTGGCCTGCCACTCGTCCTCTTCATCCACCCCAAATCTCATGTGCAAAGCTTGGGTCACTTCTGCAGGCAGTCCCAAGCACTGAGAGAGAAGCACGTCTCTCTCTCTCTCTCCATCTACCCCAGGGGTCCCCAACCTTACCAGCTTGGTGGCCTGGCATGGCACCGGGGTGTGTGGGGTGTGCGAGTGGCAGGTGCACACACCCAGCTCCATTTGTGCTTGTGTGAATGGAGTTTTGCACGCGGTTGGAGAGTGCTTGAGCAGAGAGCACTTGTGCACAAAGCTCCATTCGTGCAAATGGAGCTTTGCACACACGAGGGGAACTTGCCCGCCACACAGGCATGGCTGGCAAAGAGCTCCGACAGAGAGACGGACCGTTGTTATAACCCAAAGAAAGGCGGAGTCCTACCTCAGTTCTGTCTTGATCTCTTCGTAGTCTGATTGAGCACGAAGTTTTTCTTCCAACTTCTAAAGAACACACAAGCGCAAAGAGAGAGACACAAAAACAGAGAAATATTTAAAAATCCCGATTCAAAGGCAAAAGTTTGCGGCCTGAAACAAATCTCAAAGACGAAAAGAAAGGCGTTTTTCCTTCCACATTTTATTTAGCCCAGCTCAAAAATTATTAAAATGTTGTGTGTGTTATAGACCAGGGATCTCCAACCGTGGCCACTTTTAAGACTTGTGGTCTTCAACTCGCAGCAAAGCTGGCTGAGGAAATCTGGGAGTTGAAGTCCACAAGTCTTAAAGTTGCCAAGGTTGGAGATCCCTGTTATGGACAGTGACAACTATTCACCACACCCTGCATTCATCTTGAACTAAAGTGATTGGACAAAGTAGGTAATTGGTGATTTGGCCAAGATTAAAACAGATGGGAAATCCTTCCATCCCATTTTAATCCTTGGAAAATTTATCCGACTCGCTTCACTTTTAACCTTAGGGAGGTGGAAGAGGAAGGATTCAGTTTAATTCTCCCCCCCCCCCAATTCTTGGGGAAATGCCACAGAAACGATACCCACTTCGATGGCCTCGCTTTTGGCTGCCAACTGCCGTTCTAGGTCTGCAATTTGATTGGCTGAAGAATCTTCCATTTCTTGCATGGAGTTTTGTAGATGTTGAATTTCCTTGAGAAGTCGAAGAATTTCCCGATCCTTGGCGGCCAAGGCAGCCTCTAGCCGTGGACCCGGGCACAAAGAATAATTCACTTTGTCCTGCAGAAAGAAGGCATCTCAAAGGAAGGATCTACTCATTCTGAGGATTTATCTGGCTGGAAATAACAAGGACTACATCCTGGTTTGTTTTTTCTCTTGGGTCAATTCCAGGCAGGCTGTTTCATGCATCATTATGAAAGACACACCAAAACAAATCAGTTTGAGGTCTTCGCTTCTTGCTAAACCCTCACTAGAATCATCCCTATCTTCACAGGATACTTTCTCAACAAGCAGGAGACCAAACTGGAGACTTCATATCAGCTGCTCCTCTTCTAAAACTGAAGGTAGACACAAGACTCTAGCAGCAAATGGGCCAGACCCCCGAGCTAGACTTGGAAGCCAACACCCAAACTAAATTGTTCCTCGACATTAGATTAGCCTGGTCTGCATCGAGCTGATTGCAACCCAGGCTTCGCAGAATGAGGAAGAGTCTGGAAATGGAAGATTTGTGCTTCTGGAAATTCCCCTGGGAGCCCACTTTCCCCATTTGATTGATGATGAGGATCCCCTTCTGGTCCTCACCCCACTTGGTCCTTGGGGAGAACAGCAAGCCAAGCGAAGGGAGCTGTTTACAGTGGCAAGCTGTTCCCGCAGGCTCTCCACCTCCCTCTGGGCAGCCTCAGCTCTCTGGAAAAGAGAAGAATCAGAACCATCAGAACTTTGGACAGAAACCAAACCTCCATTTCCTGAGACCTTCAAGTCATTTTCATTGACAAGCCAAGGCCTTCAGCCCACGGCCGCCTGTCGCTTACCTGGTTGGCTTTTTCGAGATTTGTCATGATCATGGCCACTTCATCTGTCCTAGGGCAAGAAGACAAGCATTATGGTTGACCTCCAAAGCATCTACAAGGGCAACTAGGAGGAGATGCCCCCATAAAGGGGCAAAGAAGCATGAACCAAGCCAAAGAGGCCCTCAGATTGTCATGGGAAAAGCAAACATTTTCAGCAGAGATTTTGACCTGTCCTAGTTTAAGTCTCCAACGAATCTGGCTACTCGGTGACTTAAGTGTTAGATAGTGGAGTGGTGGAAAGTGCATGAACCTCAAAAGGCCCGGGGTCTTTTTCTCCTTTCACCTTGAAAAGGGATGGAAAGCAGCAGCAAAATGCCTGTCCACCCCACATCTCTTTCCATGCCTCCTGGTTCAGCATGTACCAGCCCCGGTTTTGATCAAAGGCAAGGTTATTTCACGCCAGGTGCCAGGAGGTGCACATGAGAGGATCAAAGCCCATCTGGTTCATTACGATACGATTAAGAGTTCTTAGCACCATCACATATGAGAGAAGAGAACAGTGGGGAATTGTAGTTATGACAGAGCATCAGTGAGGATGCTGGAAATATTTGGAAGCGGGGAGGAAAGGAACCAAGCACATACGCCACGATACCAACATTTCTTCTACAATTTCTTAAGCCTCTCTTTATTTAAACCTCTCTCCCTTTTCAAATGTTCATCTGAATGTTCTCCTATTTAGACACCAGGCAACCCTCACAACCTGATTGGGAGACATAAGCTATAAGGACAAGCCAACTCTGACCGGACAGAACAAACGGACAAACCAACTTACTTGGAAGCTGCCTGTTCGTCATATTTACATCGCAACTCAACCAGTTCCGTCTGGGTAGCCTTTAGTGCTGGCCAGCAATGGGGAGAACACAAAAACAGAGCGTAAGACATGTACTTCCAGTGGTTTGTACTTAAAGAATGCTACTCGGGGCTAGTAAATATTCCGTCATCAACTGGATAATAGGATAATTAGGGGGGAAAGGAGATATTCGTAGACTTGTTGGCTCCACCAGTTGACATCTTTCTCAACCCAGAGACTTAAAATTGAGTAGAATGATCCTGGCATTTGCCATGTAGCATCCTGGTTTCTGTTGCTCCCTTTTAAGATGGTGGTTTGAGAGAGATTGTGACACTTATTCAAGTTAGTTTGAATAATTAATTCTCTTTCAGGCTGACTCAACCTGGCTGAGCCAAATTCTATTTTCAGGTAAGGGCTGGATGTCATTAAAAAGGGAAAGATTTGAGAGACTGAAGGAAAAAGAGAGTTTGGCCATCACTCCAATGTCTGAGAGAAAACAGCAGACATCAGAGAAGGGAAGAAAATTGGACTCAGCTCTTAAAAGCAGCTTTTTCTTAAGAGCTAAATGGAGCAAACAGAAGGTGCCATGCTGAGCTTCACAAATGCCTGAGCCCACCAAGAATTAACATGGCCCAGGAGGAAGCCATGGGAAATGCTCCTGCCATCTTCAACTGGGTCTCCATCGATCTTTAAAAGTACCTGAATGCAGGACTTTGATCTTCTCTTCTGCTTCGCCCAGCCGGCTGGCCAAAGTGAACTGCGCTTCTTGAAGGCCCCTAAGACAAGGGATGTATCTCCTTGAGTTGACATGGCACCCACATCAAAGCCCAGAAGAAAGCAACCTTCTCCAGCCTGAGGTCCATCCCCTTGGAGTCAACCTCTCCATTTGCTTCAATTATTTGACTGAGGAAGCCGTCGCTGGTTTTGCAGAACATCTAGAGAACATCTTCGATTTGAAGGAATTAAAAGGAGAGGGCTGTCTAGAGTGCCCAATGTTGACCGATTTTGATTCATGGGTTTTATTATTTATTAGTATATGATCAGGTCTCAATTGAGTCTCGTGAATTTGTAGAGGAATGGTTTTCCAAGATCTTTGGAGCTCACTGAGGAAGAATGGGGGCTTTTTACATAAATTGATCTTTCCTTCTAAATCCTCAGGCACCATAAATGTTGATGCAAGGTAGACCATGGAGCTGAAAAGCAACCTTTCTAGATCTTGGCGGAAGAAGTAGAAGGTGGAGCCTAAAATTTCAGGGAAGGCTGGACTTAGCCACCTCCTGTCCTTATATTTTGTTATATGTTTTCCTTTGAGGAGAGCAACTCTCCTGTCCACCTTCCCATCCTCACCTCCCATACTCACGTACTTTTGCTTCTCAACCTCATTTCTCTGCAACAACGAGTCGGTCAGCAAGGCTTTGCTGTTAAGCCCAGCAAGCTTGGCCTCCGAAGCTGCCAGTCCACCGGTGAGGGTTCCATCTTTTTGCTCTGTGGGTGAAGGGAAATCTACATCAGCAACAGGATCGGTCTAAGCCAGATTGGTCTCAGCTGGATTTCCTTGCTGTCTGCCTCCTTTAGATCATTACAGCTGTGGGGACCAACCACCATGGATCTGTGAGGCTCACAGAATGCAAAACTCCTCTGTGCACTTTCAAGAGCAGCCTTGAAGTACGAATGGACCCTGACTTGGCTCTGGTGGGTTTTTCCTCTGAACCTTTCCCTGTGCTGAGGCAACAGGGAAGTTACTACTACTTTACTTTAGGCTGCCAGTGGAAGAAGCAGGATCACTTTGGGTACCTTTGGGGAACAGCAGTTCCTTCTTCCAGGGCCTGTTCAGCTCCTTCAATGGGGGTTTCTCGGGGCCAAGGCAGTGGAGGGGCTGATGCCGCCCTTCGAGGGTGGGCAGAGGGTCTGCTGGAGGGGAGAGGAGAAAGGCAGAGGTGACCTTGGAGGCTCTTCACCTCCCATGTGCTTTCCAAAGAAGATAAGATAGGCAGGCAAAGAGAGAGAAAGAAAGAAAGAAAGAAAGAAAGAAAGAAAGAAAGAAAGAAAGA
>BLBF01000090.1:1993110-2007076 GCA_015471245.1 Laticauda colubrina | reverse complement strand
CCCCATTAAAAAAGAAAGAGAAAAGAAAAAAGAAACACTCTTCTTATCTTGAATCTGCCCTGAATGAGAGTCTTTCTTTCTCTCTCCCCCCCCCCCCTCCCTCCCTCTCTCTTTGCACGCTTGTTGCGTTCACCAACCCAGAGAAGCAGCACGGAAAGCAAATAAGGGAAGGCGAAGCAGCCAGCCTTGAACCAGAGATGCTGAGGGTCAATGCCAAAGCCAAGGGAACCACTTCTCCGGCCAGGTCAAGCCTTCACGGCCCCACCAGTCACCACCTTTCGTCCAAAAGAAGCTCTGATCTCCACACCCTAACCTGCCTCTTTCCCCCAGCTGGGACAACCCTTCTGGAAGGCTGCAGCTGAGGCGATGCAAACACTGGTGAGATCCATCAGTGGTCCACTTGACCTGGAGTCATACAAGCATTGCTCTGTGCATAAACTGCACTTTAGGAGTCTGGGGGAATCTCAATTACACCCCTAAGGCTCCTTCGGTTGATGCAATGGTTCCTAAGAAGCTGCGTTGCCCAGAGATGTACTCCATCGAGACACAGGGTGTCCTCAAAGAGGATGGGTTCCACCATGCATTGAGTGGATACCCTGACACAATGAAACTTGGCATTAGGTGTCCTATTGTGACCTTTGTTGACTTCCCTTGGCTCACAGAACGACCCAAAGCTCGTTGGTTCAAGCTTTGTACATGCCAAGAGGCCTGGTCACTTCTGGGGAACAAGCCTTGTGGGACAGAGACTAAAAGACAAGCTTCTCTTCTCCACAAGCCAGCTTTCCAACAGGGGCTGTGCGTGACGGGGGTTGCATCTCAACGGGTTTGGAAGGTGCCAAGTCAGAGACTGGGTCCCAATAGTTTAATCGTGGCATGTATCATAACATACGAAGCCAATCCATCCCTTACAGTCATAATCGATAGGTTAAGGTGTTGTGGGCAGAAGATGAGATTGGAGAATCAGATTTGTCTGAAACAGTACAGGTCTCCTGCTTGAGCAGGGGGTGTTGGACTAGAAGACCTCCAAGGTCCCTTCCAACTCTTTTGTTAGTCTGCATTTCAGCCTAGGGGGGAGTCCTTGGGCCTGGGTACTTCCCACCCCAGTTCAATTGTTTGGGGAAGGAAGAGCCAACGCCCCACTTTTGCATTGATTAGGACAGTCCATTGTTCACCTACAATGAAAAAGTAAATATCTTTTAAATCCAAGGAGAAGGGTATCAAAATAAGACCAGACGCTGTCCAATCCCCTATGAGAGGGAAGGGGCTGAAATAAATGTAAAAAGAGACAATTGGATTGCTCTTGCTAAAGGATGGGGAGGAAAGAGACCGACCGGCAGCCCTGGGAGAAGGAAATCTGGAGTGATCCAATTCCCTTTGTGGTACAGTAAATAATTCTTTATTATACTTTGATGTATCTTTCCCCTAATGACTTTTAAGGGCAACACAATAAAATTGAAAAAAAAAAAAAAAGGGGGTGGGGGAGAAGCAGGGCTGCAAGGAACAAATGCTTAATATTCAATAAATGTGTCAATTTCACATAGGCAAATGGGCCTCTATTGAGGAATTGGTAAATTTCCTTGGAGAAAAGTAAGTGCATTTTAGCCTTCAAGGGGTCCCCAGCGAAATGGAAATGGAATGTGATTTGTGATAAAACTCAGCTGCTCCATAAAAGACATTAAATAAATGTTGCTCTTTCACTTGCGAGATACGGAATTGATTGCATTATAGACCTGCTCCAAAGACGCGCAGTTTCTCCCCCCTCCCCACAAGGGATCTGGCTGGTCGGACCACAGTTTAGGAGCCGGGGGAGCAGAGGCGATTTAGATGACATCTTAACTCACCGGCTAATGATGGCCACCAATTTGGAGGTGGAGAAGAAACGGCTCTGTGCCTCTGACTTGTTATTTCCTTTGACACCAGAGCCCGTGCCGGGAAAGGGGGTCGGCAACCCACACAGAGGGGATCAGATCTGCCGGCCAGGGCCAAAAGATCTCAGGACACCAGAGGAGGCCCTTGGTGCTCTCTGAGCTTGCTTTTTTCCCTGCAGATGTTTCATGACTCTAAGTATTATTTAGTTTGGGTCATGAAATGCCTGCAAGAAAACAAGCAAGCAACTTTGCCAGGGATGGTGGTTTAAAAACATGATATTTTTCCCTGGTCCCATTTTAAAAAATTCCCGTCGAGGAAAGAGCAATGCCAGAAGGAATGATCTCATCCACAAACTCCCAGGGGTATTTCTATCCAGGTTCATAAGTCCCAACTTGGGTGACGTCTTGAAATGCAGATTTCCTGTCTTATGAAGGGGGGGGGGGGGGAAGCTATTTTTCCCAATTCCGGGAAAGCTTAAGAAGCTTTTGGCTGGCAGAAGAGACGCTAAGCAGATTGTATCAAATTCAATTTCCCCTAATCTCCTCCTGATCAGACTCTACCGATGGACTGTCCCAGTCCTGGGGCTCAACTTGACTTTGAGTGGCGTACCTGGGCCACCTTCCAAAAATTGTGGGGAAACAGGGCAGAAACCTTGGCGTCAAGCTATAAACGTTCAGATTGACTTAATAGTTCAGTAGGATTAATCGGATTATTCTGCAGCCACGGATTTCAGCATTGTCTCCTTTATGTCACAATAAAATCTGACCTGCCATTCAGAGGTTCTGGATTATGCCCCTCTTAAAACCAAGGGTGTGTGTGTGTGTGCAATAGGTCAGACCCCAGCAGATAACTTTATTGGGTCACTCAGTCCATGCCCCGTTGCCCTTCCTCTCGCCACTGAGTTGGCTAAAGTTGTCCCAAAAGTGCTTTTCCAAAAGGCAAAAAAGACTTTCTTGGTTTTTTGGGAAAATGTTTCGCTTCTCATTCAAAACCGAGGAAGCTTCTTGGATGAGAAGCGAAAGGTTTTCAAGGAAAAAAAAAAAAACACCAAGAAAGTCCAGGTGCCTTTTGAGAAAAGCACCTTTGGGACAAGTGTGACCTGGAGGATCAAGAGTCTCCAGAGACGCTTGGCTGAAGTTATTCTTGGCAAAACACAAAGCCGCAAACCGCCCAGCTCTCTCTAGGAGATGCATCATATTGCATTAGCAATTTGGATGGTTATTAGCCCTTTCCCCATCCAATCGGATTAATATTTTTCACTGATACAATACAGGCAAGTCCTCCCGGATTAGCAACTTTCCAATCACATTCGTGCCGACAAATACAAATATGATACAGGAGCGATACGACAAACCGGGATGGAAGGCCTCTTAACGCAAGATGACAGCTAGGGGAGAGTTGGAAGTTGCTTGTGGTCCCAGGTGGGTGAAGGATGAGCCTTACGATAAATGCCAATACGGCATCACCACGAAATGGCAAATGCCCTTCTTGTCGAAGCTTCAGGTGGGGAAATGAGCCCCCGAGCCTTACTCAGAAATGGGGAGCTTTTCCATTGCACCAGTAGAAGACCTTAACCAGGATGGGCTTCAAGGTGAGATAATTAGCAGTGACAAGTGTCATTTGTTTATTTTATTGAAAAAGCTACTGGCTTACTTTCTCTGGTCTGGGACATAATATTTGCATGGATCTCTAATGATTACAGTTTATTCAATAAGCCTCAGTTAAACCAACCACAGTTTAGTGCCAAGATATGAATTCAGCCTGCTTGTGCCCACTCGCTTTAAGGAAATGTAAAACAATCAATAAAAAAGCCTATAGTATTTAAGCTGCATTCTCATGAGTAAAATACTTTCACATTCCAAAATCCACATTCACGTTCTTGTGAAACACAAGACAAAGGAGAGAAACCAAGCCTAAAAATGAAAATAAGCTGGGAATATCATCTTTTTTTGCACACCCACCGACACCTCCTGTGCAAGGAGCAATCTTAGGAAGGTTGAAGCTCGGTGCGAAGGAATCACCAAGCAGCTCAATTCTTGAACAGCCTGGCACAAAATGACCCAGAGTGGTTAGCAGCCTTACATTTATGCCGGGAAATTCAGTTTTTCTGCTAGCCACCAAGAAGAAAAGGAAAAGAAAAGGCTGTTCTGCTAAATTTTGCATGGAATTGGCACCCTATATTCCCTAACATAATACAAAAACATACATACATGCATAATGGAGAATGCAGCTTTTTCCTAAAATGGCAGGAATTGTATTGGTGCTAATAAGGATAAATCTCCAAGGAGCTGTTGGGAAATAGCACAGCCTGTTCTCAACTGCACAAGTTCACTCAAGAAAGCAAGACAAGAAGCAACAGATGGAAACTAATCAAGGAAAGAAGCAGCCTAGAACTAGGGAGAAATTTCCTGACAGTTAGAACAATTGATCAGTGGAACAGCTTGCCACCAGTCGTTGTGGGTGCTCTATCACTGGAGGTTTTTAAGAAAAGATTGAACAGCCACTTTTCAGAAATGGTTATAGGGTTTCCTGTCTGAGCAAGGGGTTGGACTAGAAGGCCTCCAAGGCCCCTTCCAACTCATTATTTTTTTGTTTTTCTATTATTCTTTACTGGAGTTGAATCCCACAGTCTAGAAAAGCTAGTCTAAATCCTGACTTTACATATCGCTTAAGATACACTGTGGTTTCTTGGGTTGGCTTAATATGAGCCACAAGACCTGTTATTGTTTGCAAATTGGCTTATAACTTGGAGCTTTCCATGCTGTGGTTGAATTAGCATGCTTTATGGTTAACCACAGCTGTGTAGATTCACACAACCATGGTGGAAAGACATAAGCCATGATGTACAGACAAACACCACACAAAGCCAAAATAAATCCACACAAGGGAGCTGGCATGAAGCTTAGCTTGAGAACACTTATCAAAAGGTGTCGTTTTGTCATTGCTGCAAGGAGGATATCTTGGCAGCCTGTGAATCAGCCCAATAGGTTGCTGCAGTCAAACCAGAATAAAATGTTGGCTAGGGATGTGAGGGACAGCACTGGCCGAGAAGACGGTGATGAATGGACTCAAGGAATGGCAGGTGTCACCGCCCAAGGAGAACCTTTGCGAAGGAACTTGCTGGCTGCTTCACACCAACTATTTTTGAAGCCCACGTCAACACTGGGGAATGTTTGGCAAAGCTTGCAAATTGTGTTAGGCAGGATTTATAGGCCAGGGCAGCGGAGATTGTACTAGGCGCCCTTTCGGTGTCGTCTGATGACTTAATTGTTCCACCGCTGTGCAACTTTCAGGAACATGCAGTCTCTTCATGATATTAGTTTTTTTTTTTTTTTAAATAAAATTTGTAGGAAGTTGCCTCTCTGTCCCACCCAGACACCCAGCTAAGCACCCAGACCAGGGCTGAATGAAGCCTTGGATGTCCATCTTGCTGAAAAAAGGCAAGTGGGTGGACAGGCCAACATCTGGAGGCATCACAGAAGGGTCCATTCCAGAGGGCTATTCCCACTCCCCACTCCCCAATCCCATCCTCCCTCTCATGAGGATCAAGGCTGGAGAGAATCTCTTTGAGATGCCCAAGAAATGGAGTTTGCCACGAGCAAAGGGGCAGAGACACAGAAAGGGGAGGGAGAATACTTCCAAAGGTCTAAAGCAGGGGTCCCCAAACTATGCTGGCTGGAGAATTCTGGGAGCTGAAGTCCACAAGTCTTAAAGTTGCCATGTTTGGAGACCTCTGGTCTAAAGGTAGTAAGGGAGAACATTATTATATGTAAGCTCTGTATTTCTATGTCAGTTCCAAAGCTTAAAACTTAAACCGTTTCCCACGCCCTTCTGAGTAAATGGACTCTTTGCTGTTCAATTCCTACCTTTGAAATTGATACAACTCTACCACATTAGGCACTAAAACCACTGCTTTGAGCCAAGCTGCATTCGGCCACTCTGGCTTTAGCTCTTCTACTAGGTGTAATTTATGCCTCCACTCCACGCTGGTCAATTTCTGTGACATCTTCTCTTGAGCAGAGGGATCCTTTCATCTGCAACAAAACTAGCTTCCAGGCCCAGAATCCTAGGAAATTAGGAATCCGGTCTGCCACCCCCCGTATATCACTTTGAGATATATACCATATTAGCCAAGAGAACTGAATTATATTGCATTCATGATGCAATTAAACACTTCACTAGGAATCAATGTAAAACCGATGAGGCCTGAAAGTACTGCATATGGCTTAGAACATTATAAAACATTACCTTCACTCAAATCCTTTTCAGTAGCAATTTAAATCTTCTTACAGTTCCTGCTGCCAATGGTAAACCGTCTCCTGATTCATAACAGCACGAGGGGGGAACGGAGGAATTTAAAAAAGGGAAGGGGGAAGGGGGCCCAGAGATTTAGCCAACTACTAAATTACCCATGAAACTGGAATAGCTGACAGGAGTAATCTGAATTATTATTAGGCCTGGCAAATCATCTGCATTAGCCAATTTAAAACTACAGCTCACGGGTAGAAGCCGGTTAATACAGTCAGTGTTAAAAGGATGAGGGTTGGTGTCCATTTTATTGCTGAAAAGGTTTAAAAGGTCAAGAGGTAAAAATTACAGCCGGGGCAAACACGGAGTCCAGATTTATAATTTCTTGGCAGCAGTCACTCTCTCTTCCCAGCTTCTGGGCTTTTGACGCTAGGAGGCTTAAATGACTTGTTTCCAGAAGAGGGGTACTTGCTGATGTATTTTTTAATAAAAATTCCATGCCAAAGAGACACCATCATTTCTGCTCTTCTTCATGTCTGCTCCACAACGTTGGGACCTAGCCTGAGACTTGGGGTATGGGTGTCATGATCCAAACTGGGCTGGTCACCAGGCTGGAGGTTTAGTCTTCAGAGTTTCGTGCTGGGAGCCCATCCTCAGCAGAACGTGTGACTCCAACCTCCATGCCTGGAGAAGGGTTCTGCAACCCATCTGTAGCACAGGATTTGGGGGGTTGCCCGTGGATTCCAGGTCTATGCAGAGGAAGGGACGTTGGGGATATGCAAGGTAGGGTCCAACTTGAATGTGCATGGGAAGACAAAAAGAGGTCATCCAGAGGAACCTTCTCTGGCTGAGAGGGGAGAGTGATAGCATAAGGACAGGCCACCTGGGTTGCCTGCAGAAACTCTCAATCCCAACTATCTGCTCCAGTGTGAAGATCTAGAAAAATGACACTTTGCCACAGAGGGCCAACCAGCTGGAGGCAAGGACGGGCATGAAGTTTGCCTTCTACCAGGAAATCCTGATTCGGGTCCCTGCTCAACCATGGAGAGCTCACAAGGTGATTCTGGGCCAGTCATGTTGGTTGATGGTGGGGATAAACTGAAGGGAGCCCCCCCACCCTGCTGCTTAGAGCCCCCTCCCCCAGCATTGCTACCCATGACTGAACCAAGTTAGAGGAATGGATCACTGCTCTGCTACATCTAAACCAACTTGCTACCTTCTTTGATAACGGTTCTGTCATCACCTCACCCAGGTTAGAAATCTCCCACCAGCCAGACTTCCCTGCCCCAGACCGAATTTTTTGTCAAGAGGGAAGGCAGGTCGCATGTTCATAGTTTTCATTCCATTGATATGGTTCCCCCTCCGGGTCAAAATGCAACCCTCCCCTTGTCTTCAACCAACCACCAGTCCAACCTCCCTTCTCTAAGCACCTCTTCATTAGCTACACATTCAGAGTCAAACCAAGCCCCTTCTTCGCAAGTAATTCTCCATCATCCAGGTATTTGTTGGCCTTGGTAACCCAGAGATATTTCTTTAAAAGCCAGGGAGACCATCTGAGAACAATGGGCAGATACGGGAAGAACAATTCTCCTGCCATAAATTATGGCGAGGAAAGCAGCAGGGAGCCTCATCACATTAATATAATGAACAATAAACCGACAGTCAATCAAGGCATCATAAATCCACAGGTTTTATGAAGCTGTCTGGGGGTGGCGGGCATCTCCCTCCTCCTCACCCCATCCGAGACACATCAGAGCTCCATTTATTCACGTCTAAACGCAGCCATCAAGGGTTTATTTCTGTTCCTGGTTAGAAAGGCCGACTAAATCAAACCCAAGGATCTGCCTTAAATCTCAGCAGTCAAAATTACTGGGAAAAAACAGTTCTCAGCCCCAAAGTGGTGATGAAATCCCTGGTCCCAGGATGGGCAAGGAGAGAGCTGCACATTTTGTCCAGAATGAAGGGAATGAAGGAAGAAAAAATTAGATGAAGGACGATTGCAAAATGGTTCCATTCCAGGTTGCATTCAAGAGTGACCACAATCCAGGCATCCAGAGAAATGTCCTTTTATTAGAGGAGAGCAAAGCTGAGGAGAGTCACAAAGTTCCCCAAGAAAAGATCCCCTCTGTTGGAGGATCTACCTGGCACCAGGAGGTGGGAGATGCCTTATTAAGACAGACAGACACACACACCCCGGTGAAGGTGGGCTCCTGCTTGCAAATGGGCTCAAAGAAGAGAATTAAAGCGCAGTTTTGGGATACAGAAGGGTCTTTGCAAAGGTGCAGGAGAAACAGGAGCAGAACAAATGAATGGACTCTCAAAAAGACCCCAAACTGCAGCTCCACCAACATTGTTTTGTAAGTTTGACCAAACCAGCAACGAGGGAGCTGACCCCAAAGGGCCAGGCAGCACCCACACCTTGCACGATGCCCCCCATTCCTTCTCCGACCGTCAGCCCTGACTGGGCGATGGCCGAACCCCATGGGTGACCAGGACAAGCCAGGGTCTCCAAGCCATGATGGATGGAGCCGGGGCAGGCCGGAGAGTGGCCAGCCCTTGTCTCTTTAACTGAGCCCGGCCGTGCATCATCCTCTCGCCTCCCGTTCTGGGGTTTTATTAGCAAAGCAGCCCAATGTTTATACTGGTGGGTATTACATTTGCCACAACAATTACAGTATGACAAATGGCGCATCAGCGTAATCCATCAAGGGAGCCCAGACAGGAATCCTTTCGGCAGGCCGGCCATTAATTCTAAGGCTCCGCTCTCAGGGGCCCCATGTTTCAGTAACCATGACAACGCCAAAGACGCCGAGTGGAAATGGCATCTCCCGCCATGAAAGATGGGCACCTCGCTGGCGCGCAGAACTTAACCTTTCCACACCTGCCTGTCGTCTTGGCGGGGAGGGGGGAGGAGGAAGGCGCCTTCCGGCACTCCTCGGCCAGCAATGGACAGACACACCTCGGAGGGCTCACCTGGAGCCCCACTTTGAAGGGCAGGGAAGCAGACCCGGGGGGGGGGGGGCATCACCCTCTTCCCCTTCCCCCCAAGGGGCATTTCTAGCCTCTGCTGTGCATCGCAGTTCAGGCACAAGACTGAAGGCCACGACGGAGCTCAGCGTCTCTGTTGCCAACATTGGTTATGGGGGTTTTGCCCCGTTTTTGCGAACTTTCTGGCCACCCGTTCTGAAGGGAATCACCGCCCTTGTGAGTGTTTCTAGCACGGTCGTTGAGTGAACCTGGCCTCCCCATGGATTTTGCTTGCCGAAAAGTCGCCAAAGGGGATCGTGGGACACGGTGCAACTGTCATAAATGTGAGTCAGTTGACAAGCATGCAAATTTTGATCAGGCGGCCACAGGGATGCTACAAGGGTCATAAGGGTGAAAAATGGTCATAAGTCACTTTTTTTCAGTGCTGTTGTAATTTCAAACTAAACAGTTCAGTGGTGGGATTCACAACATTTTAGTACCGGTTCTGTGGACGTGGCAGGGGAAGGATATACTGCAAAATCCCCCTTCCCTCCCCCACCCCACTAACCTGCTTCCCAGCTCTGTTCTCCCGTGCGGGGCAACCAAAGGAGACCTACCCAATCAGATGGGACTCAATGGGAGGCAGAAAAGAGATGGGGTTGGCGGGGCCAGTCAGAGGCAGTATTTGCCAGTTCTCCCAACGACTCAAAATTTCCACTACTGCTTCTCCATAACTGGTCAGAACCGGCTGAATCCCACCTGTGAAACAGTTGTAAGTCAAGGATTACCTGTGTGCCTTCCAATGTAAGCCAAGCACACTCACATACACACAGCTGCCCTCCTGCTCCAGGTGCATAGAAGCAGGTGAGCCCTGGCCCAGGTGCGTGCAGGTATCTATGCAACACAGACTCACATTCCAGGCCTGGGCATCAAATCCCAGAGTCTTCCATCCATGCGGAAGTCATCCAGCTACTGCCAAGTTCAGTCTTCACTCTCCCAGGTGAGAAATGGGACCACCGCCCATCCCTGCTTCCGAACACGGCCAGGAAACCAGCAGGCAGAGGCAGAGCTACCTCACCTGTTTTATTAAGCCCTTACGAGAATCATTTTATTCCCATTTATAATGTTCAATACATGCTCCGAAGTCTTTTCTAATGCAGTAATTAGATGGAACACTAGATAGATGGATTAAATTGGAAGCAGGTTTTGTGCAACTGTGCTGTAACTTTATAGCTTGATTTAAAACTCAGAAAGCAAAAGGGGGAGGGAGGGAGGGAGGGAGGAAGGACAAGAAGATGGAAGGAGGGAATGAGGGGAGGGAGGGGATAAGAGGAAAGAAGGGAGGGAGGGAGGGAGGAGATGAGAGGAGGAAGGAAGGAAAAGAAGGTCCAGAACATGAAGGGAGGAAGGAAGGAAGGAAGGGAGGGAGGGAGAAAGGAAGAAGGTAAAAAGTTGGAGGAAGGGGACGAGAGGAGGAAGGGAGGGCAAGAAGATGAAGGAGGGAGAGAGGAAGGAAGGGAGGAGATGAGAGGGAGGAAGGAAGGAAGGAAGGATCCTTTGCCCAGAAGAAGACCTCACTGGCTTCACCTTTTAGAGTAGGCAAAAATTACCTGCCCACCAGGAGACCCACCGGCTTCCTGAATGAGTCACTGCACCCAAATCGACGCCAAGCGGGGATACAACAGAGCCGGGGCTTCCCCAGAAGATCGATCATTCTGCTGCATGGCTGCCCTCCCTCCAGGTGAGCCTCGGCTTCAATCACATTCAATGGGGCAGAACAAAATGTTCCCTCTCAGAAGAAGCACAAGGGGAGGGGAAGGCAAAGAATGGATAACCGAGGCCGCCTCCTGGCCTTTCCTTTTCCAGGACAGACTTTGCATTGCTGGACTCACAGAGAGGTAGTCTTTGACTTACGACGGAGCCCCTTTTCCATGGCTAAGCAAGGCGGTTCGGTGAGGTCTGCGCCATTTTACGATTTTTTTTCTTGCCACCACCGTTAAAGGAATCCCCGCCGTCGTTAAATTAGCCACCCGGCTGTTAAGCCAATCTGGCTTCTCCACTGACTATGCTTGTCAGAAGGTCGCAAAAGAGGATCACGTGCCCCCGGGGATGCTGCCACCATCATAAATGTGAGTCAGTCGCCAATCCAAATTTCCACGGGGGATGCTCAATGGCCATAAGTGTGAAAGACAGTTGTAAGCCACTTTTTTCAGTGCCGTTGTAACTTCTAACGGTCACGAAGAAAACCATTGTAAGTTAAGGGCTACCTGTACCCTAAACTCCGGCTGGGAAGGGCTCCCTCCTCTCAAGACTCAAGTAGGCCTTCTGAGGAAGGCCTGGCGATCAGGAGGAACCACCCCGGGAGTTAGAGTCTATCCCCCTTCAAGCTGCTCAGCTGGAGAAACGTTGCCCCAGAAAGAACAGGTTTAAAAGGCAAATTCAGTGGGAGAGTTTGGGGGGGGGGAGCCCCCCAAAAGCAAAGGAACCGGGGGGGGTGGTCTTAGATATGTAACCAGCATCTTTGCACTGGAGGCTGGACCGCCATTCGTAGGGCTGCCTCAACTGGGTTCGTGTCTTGATGACCTCTCCCAGCCCCATCAATTCAGGACTCAGACACCTTTTCAAGTCATGCAAAAGTAACCTTTGCCAGCTGGATTCCAACACAGAATTAAGGGTTGTCAGTGGATGGTTTTTAGGACAGATTCTCGCCCACGGTGTTTTTATAAAAGGAACCTCCCTAATTAGCCCCGGAGAGATGGATTTCCCCCTCCTCCTCGTCTGTCCACAGTTCTTAAATCATAGCAAAGCAGTTCCAGGCATTAATTGGTGGGATATTACACACATTATGGGCAATGGCTATGTCGAATTACGCTATGAAAGATTAAGTTTTGCAGGGAAATGATTTTAAGCCGTTAACAAGGATAAAATTAGGACTGTTTAGCCAAAAGAGCTCCTCCTCCTCCTCCTCCTCCTCCTCCTCCTCCTCCTTCTTCTTCTTCTTCTTCTTCTTTTAACACTTCCAGAGGCAATGTACAGGGTTTTAAAAACTAGAATTGTATGATTTGGGGGTGATTTGTACAAAAGGAATGGAAGACAAACTTCTTCCATTGGCTTTTTTTGATGCCCTGATTGAAAAAAAGCGACGAATAAAAGCTCATTTCTCAAAGGCTGGTTTGCAAACATGGCAAGACTTGTGGACTTGGACTCCCAAGATTTCCCATCCATCCATCCTCATCCTCCAAGAGCAAAGACCAAACTCTGACCAGGTTGTTCCCACTCTGGATGGACTGAAAGCATCTTGGCTGCAGAGTTGGAACGTCTTCAAAAAGCACTGATGTCCTGGGTCAGGCCCAGCTCTATCACCTCTCCATCCCCTCCCTCTGCAAGCCTTACAAAGGCACCAGGAATGAGAAGGTGGAAGATGAGAAGAGCAAAGACTCTTTAAGGGCCTTGGAGAGCTCAAAGAGAAAGCAGAGGTTGCACTAGCTTGAGGAAAATCAACCTAGCTCCCCATTAGAGATTTCTGGATCTAAAATCCCCAAGATGCTGACTGGAGCCCAGGGCCAAAGCATCTGGAGGTCTCCTTACCACCTCCCATAGTAGCACCCTGAGTGCAACTAGATACCCACGCACGGGTGAGGAGTCAAGTGGCCTCACACTTAGAGCATGCCGTGATTTTTAGAAAGTAGCTGCTTTCACCAGACAAAGCATGTGGAGGAAGAGAATGTGCGGCCATAAACGGTTCTCGGAGGCCTTGTAGATGAGATTTAGGACTTTCTCGCATTGCATGGACTCTGTTGTGGAGACAGACCTAGCCAAGCCAGGTTCAGCTCACCGTGCAATGACAATGAGTTTGGGCAATGAAACATCTGCAAGAAAACCACCAAGCTCAGAAAGTACCAAGGATCCCTCTTTTCAGCCCTGAGCTACAAATATTCTGCTTTATTAATAATAATCTTCTCCAATCTAGGGAAACAGCCAAAGTAATAAGTGGAGTTTTCTACTAACTATCCCTTTCCCAGTTCCCCAAGCAACGTTACGGAGGGGCTCCCCGTCTTCTTCTCCTCCAACCGTCCCACCAATGGCCGCACATCCCCGCCATTAATTCATCCTCGTTTCAAAGCAGGGCTCAGCATCCTGGCCTTACCCCCTCCCCTCTTGATCCCCTGCTGTCTGCAGATTGATAAAAGAGTTTCATAAACAGCCCAGGCACAAGCATACATCTATCGATCATTCACGCAAGCACATTTCAGGACGTGCACACCCGGTGACCAGGCATCTCCCAACCAGCAGCAGGAGGCCAAGACCAGAGCAGGGCTGCCGAAGAAACAGCCTCATTAGAAGCCCAGAGCAGGCTTAGTTATTCACATGTATAGCCGGTCTCGCAGGTGATCAATTTAGAGGGGGGGAAAAGATTTGGAAAATCAGGCATCCTCCGCTAGCTGCCGAAAGAGGCTGGAGGGGGAAACAAAAAACAAAAAACCAGCCCAGGCATAAATAACAGAATAACGGAGTTGGAAGGGATCTTGGAGGTCTTCTAGACCAACCCCCCCGCTCAAGCAGGAAATCCTATACCTTTTCAGACAAATGACTGTCCAGTCTCTTCCAAAAAACCTCCAGTGTTGGAGCATCCACAACTTCTGGAGACAACTCGTTCCACTGGTTTAATTGTTCTCACTGTCAGGAAATTTCTCTGTAGTTCTAGGTTGCTTCTCTCCTTGACTAGTTTCCATCTTTATTGCTTCTTGTTCTGCCTTCAGGAGCTTTGGGGAATAGAATAGAATAGAATAGAATAAGGGATAGAATAGAATAAAATAGAGAATAGAATAGAATATAGAAGAGAAGAGAAGAGAAGAGAAGAGAAGAGAAGAGAAGAGAAGAG
>BLBF01000090.1:1974131-1991271 GCA_015471245.1 Laticauda colubrina | reverse complement strand
GGAGGGAGGGAGAGAGAGAGAGAGAGAGAGAGAGAGAATGAGAGAGAACGCATCAAATGTTTTTTTGGAAAGAGAAATGGGAGATTCTTGCTTCACCAAGGGGAATATCCCCAAAGCTGTGTCCTCCAGACACAGCTGCCAATACAGAACCCAATCTGGCTCCATTTGCCAGCGTGGCACCAAGAACGAGGCCTTCACATCTGGCAGCAAAGAGATTAGAGCTGGTATCAGATTCTCTCCTGCTTGCCAGGGCTCTAGATGATGATTTATTAGGTTTGATTTCATGTCCTTTAAACCTATAACGTGTCAAATAAAGTAGTGGGATTATGGTGGCAGATCCGTTTCACTGGGGCCCCGTTAATCCACCATTTGTTTCCACCCAGCAAACTTCCACCCTCTCTCTGCAAAGTCACACTATCACCACAGCTGTGATGTCCCCCAAACATCACATGAACACTACTAAAATGTCTCTCCCCCCCTCCCCAATTCGGTGAAGTTAGCGAGAATGGAAATCAAGAGGGGGGGGGGAGAGTACATCTTGTAAGCTGATACAGATCAATAAACAATTGAGGTTCTATTTAGGAGCCAGAAAATCTTTGGGGCATTGGTGCCATGCACCCATCTCTGCATCCTTCTTTTTAATGCCTCTGCAGATCTCAATGTTGGGGGGTCTTGGCATCATTCGTACCCACCTACCAGCCCCTTCCTCTTTCAAATGGCTGTATATGGCTGGCATTCCTCCTGACAACAATCTCCATATCATGAATTCAAACTTTTAATTACATTTCATTATCATTCTTGACGGCTGTCAATCAGCCCTTGACAATTGGGGAGGGGGAGGGGGTAAGCTGTCAAGCAGGATTAAAGGAGGCTTTCAAGATGGGGGAGAAAGACAATAGGATGCCTTCAGAATGGTTAAGTTCTTCTTGTCATTTCATCGCTTGCTCAAAATACTTTTGACTTAACAAGAAGCTTGGGCTTGTATCAGAAACGTGCTTCTTTCCAATCTGATGTAAGCAGCAGCTTCAAGAATTTGCCAGCCTGTCCAGGCACCAATCTGCAGGTAGGGCCTTCCAGATTTGCACCCTGAAATTTTCTTCATCCTAGACCCAAATTCTCCGTTTTTCACAAGGATTCCAGGTTGGCTGTTTTCCCCCAAAGAAGGTGCAAAACCAACAGGAGAGATTCTGCCATCCTGCCACCTCCCCAGCTCTCCTCTCTGTGCAAATTTTCTCTCCTTCATTCCCCTTGGCTCGCTGTCTTAAAAGGCCTTCACCTTCCTCCCAGGACCTTAAAAATAAAGCCAAATCTAAACAGCAAATTTAGCTTCCTTTGGGCTTCCCCTCGGTGAGGCAACAGCAGCCCAACCAATCACAGCGACCACCAAATCTCTCCATTCCCACTGCAGTCCACCAAACAACCCCTGGTGTCTTAAATGCACACTCACACAGAGAGAGAAAGGAAAACAAATTCTCTCTGAAATGAACAACCAACTCTGGGGCAGTTTTCCAGCAGTGAGGAATTGAATTCCTTCTCCTATCAGCAGCCAAGAAAATCCAAAAAGAACAATCAGTAATGATTGTGCTTCTTTCAGTAGAAATATGAATGCCATAACACTAGTAAGTACTAGCAGGGGGGAGGAGGAGTGGGGGGGGGGGAAGGAGGAAGAAGAAGAAGAAGAGGAGAAGGAGGAAAAGGAAGAAGAGGAAGAAGAAGAGGAAGGAGGAGGAGGAGGAGGAAAAGTTTGCACAGAGAGTGATCTCTTTCTCCCTCTCTGCCTTCAAAGTCCACTTTCTTGTTAACCATTCAGTTCTTCTTTGTGTAAAGGCTTTAAACACAGGGGAGTTTCCCTTACATGCATTCAAGAAATGGGCTGTAAATCATAGTTGCCTATCAACCAGGGTTTCCTAAAAGGCCATCATCATCATCATTAGAACAAGATCTCCTTTGAACCAATCGCATCCCTCCCTCCCTCTGCAGCTTTGGAGCAGTAAAAGTGCCAGAGATGATATAACATGCATATTTAACCTTCCAGAGTCACGGATGTTTTTAATCATGAGCTGGTATTTCTTGCATTCCTGCCAACAAGAAGGGTGTGTAATAAGCCATTATGGGGCCTTCATTGGACCCCTGGAATCGGGCAGGAGGGTTTTGAAACATGCATGGCACAATTGGGCCCAGGGAGCCCATTAACTCAAGGGAGGAGATACATATTTATTGGTGGGGAGTGGGGGGACGGACAGGACCTTACCTTGAGCTGAACCACAGGTGTACTGAATGCTCAGAAGTGAGACCTGAACCCAGATCAAGGCAACTTGGCCTGATTAGGGTGGCCGAGAAACTCCCAAAGAGAGCAAAACTCCAACAAGGTTGGACCAAGAAAAAGAATGAGAGAGAGAGAGAGAGAAGACCCTTGCATCTCATTTTGCTTTGAAGGGGATTTAAAGTGATCATCAGTCCTTTGCTCTCCCTCTTCTGTTCAGGAGTATCATTTGGAGGCCATTTTGGGAGGGTGTCAGATTTTGGGGGGCCTGGTCTTCATGAGGGTCCTGCTAAGGAGCCTCCCCTGAAGGGATAAAACACAAAAGTGCCCCATTTTCATCCAGCACAAGTAAAGAACAGCCTGTAAAAAAAAAATTGCTGCAGCGCACTGAGCTTTATTTCTGCAGCTGCTGCAGGGTGGGAAGATAAGAAAAATAGGATTTTTTTAAAAAGTGCAGATTTGTACATGTCCATCTCCCCACCCCCGTTACGAGTGGCCCACAGATTGCCATGTGCACAAAGCACCAGGTAATTGAGCTCCCCCCCCCCCGCTTAAAAAGCAAAGCACTCTTCCCCCCCCCCCCAAAAAAAAAGCATGCAACTGCTAATTTAATTAGGTCAAGCCAGTCCCTCCCTCCCTCTTTCTCCAGGGAAAAGGAGAACTTCCATTCAGGTGGAGAACACCGACTGGGCGGCTGGAAGCCTCTTGTGTTTTGCAGAACCAAGCTTCCTCTAGCTTACAATACAGGTAGTCCTCCAGTTAGGACCACAATGGAGCCCAACAGTTCTGTTGCTAAGGGAGACATTTGTTAGGTGAGTTTTGTCCCGTTTTATGACCTTTCTTGCCACCGTTGTTC
Organism: Laticauda colubrina; assembly: GCA_015471245.1. Taxonomy (NCBI): domain Eukaryota; kingdom Metazoa; phylum Chordata; class Lepidosauria; order Squamata; family Elapidae; genus Laticauda; species Laticauda colubrina. The sequence goes on along the minus strand of BLBF01000090.1, from coordinate 1,988,152 downwards.
AGGGAATCGCAACGGTTGTGAAGTAAATCTGGCTCCCCCTTTGTCTTGGCTTGTCAAAAGGTGATCACAACTCTGTGACACCACAACTGTCACAACTATCAATTGACAAGCGCCTCGATTTTGATCACGTGAGCAGGGGAATGCTGCCATGGTCGTAAGGGTGAAAAACGGTCATAAGTCGCTTGTTTTGGTGCCATTCAGAGATAGGATTCAGCTGGTTCTGACCACTTCTGGAGAACCGGCAGAGGAAATTTTGAGTAGTTTGAAGAACCGGCCAACCCCGTCTCTTCTCTGCCTCCCATTGAGTCCCAGCTGATCGGCTGGGTCTCCTTTGGTTGCCCTACACAGGAGAACGGAGCTGGAAAGCAGGTTAGTGGGGTGGGAAAGGAAGGGGGATTTTGCAGTGTATCCTTCCCCTGCCATGGCCACCAAGCCACACCCGTAGTAAAAAAATCTGAATCCCACCACTGCCATTGTAACTTTAAACAGTCACTAAATGCACTGTTGTAAGTCGAGGGTTGCCTGTATGTCTTTTCTGGACAGGTGGGGCAGCAGCCTAGCGTGGATCCTTCTCTGGCCTGACCTGTTGTAATCAATCTGGCCCATCTCTGCCCCAAGGGGCCCGATTCACCCTCACTGGAAGCCCTGCCAGGATAGCCAAATGCCATCCTCTGAGCCCCCCCCCCCGTGTCTCCCTCCCTCCCTCCCTCCCTCCCCTATAAATACACAGAGTTCATCCATTAATCAGCATTTCCCCACCGGCAAGTCAATCAGGACGGATAACCGGCCTCCAACAATTAGCCGGCGCTCTTATCTCTTAAGCAGGAATCATGGATTTCCCAACCGATGGATCAAACTGTAGGATTGGGGGGGGGGGCAGCGATGGGTTTGTTTTCTTTTCAAAGACGCCCCATCGATTTTTATTCGGGAGGCCACGATTCTGCCCTGGCCACGTGCGTTTTGCGCCCCACGATGAAGAAACAACAAACAATCCGTTAAATCATCGGCCATCTTCCCCACGCCCTCCGCTGTTTCCCTCCCCCCCTCCCTCCCTCCCTCCCGTCGGTACAATGAGACGCTCTTATTGAGTGGGTCAGATGTTCTCCTGATTAAAAATTGATCCATTTCAAAATCTAATCAAGAGAATAGGATTCTTTCATATGTTATCAAGGGGGCTCTGCTGACAACCATGGAAGGCAAATAAATAAATAAATAGAAGCCCGTACAAGATCCACACGCACCCCTAAAAAGGGGGCAGGGGAAGCACCCCAAGCACCCCGTTGTGAACCCCTGGACCTCAGGGACCCACTGATCTTCAGCCAGAGACTGACAAGGGGAAATTATTTGCCAGCCGAGAACCGGTGCCTTGAGTGCAACCTTTGCAGGCTAAAGCCAAAATCTCAGGTGCCTTCGGACCTCAGAGAATCTGGTATATGTCATATCAGAAGTAGGAATATGTTAGCTTAGCTCAGCCTAGATAGAGCAATATTTCTCAACCTTAGCAACTTTAAGATGGGTGGACTGCAACTCCCAGAATCCCCCGGCCAGCCACCTTAAAGTTGCCAAGGTTGGAAAGCACAGGCCTCTTGTTCTCGGCAACAGATCTGGAAACAAAAGGTCGTGGAGAGCGTTCAAACTTACCCTCTTGTGCAACTCTGTGGAAAGGCAAAACGCTCCTTAGCTCCTGGGGCTTTCTTGGAAGCAAGGCATCCTTAGCTGACCCCTGTCTTCCTTCCCCCTAGAAGTCCTTGCAACTTCTCAGACTGGCCTATGAGCCCTCGGGCTTCCTGGGGTCTCCATTCAGAGGGAAGAGGGATCTGCTTAGCCTTTTCAGGGATCAGCCAAGTGCTGCCTGCGCATCCAGATCAGAGGAAATCCGAGATCTCCAACCAGAAGCAAATAGAAAATACAAATTAGGTTGGATGGGAACCGAAACGGAGCCTGAACTGGGTTGGAACAGCACAGAATTATAATTTTTCAGTCCCTTCTAAGCAAACATCCATCCTTGGTTCTTTCCTCTCCATCCCCCCCCCCCCCCCCAATTTGATTCATTTCAACAGCCTCTTTGAGAAGAGAAAGGCTAGCGGTTGCTAAAACACCAGGAGTCAGAAAGTCTGGCTGATTTAATGCAGGACGCCCAGAAATCTATCAATACCCATCCAATATTCCTTCATTTAGAGTCTGGCAGGTTCTCCTCCTGCTCACTGCCCAGCCCGCCCCTCCTGCCTTCCCCCACCAGCACCCCAACACTGGCAAGCTCCTTTGCAGGAACCGTTGGGCCAGGCTCTTTTGAAGGGAACTCCAAATTTATTCCGCTTTGGGGAGACAGCCCAGCAAGAGGAGCGAGGCGGCCTTCCCACCTACGACAAAGCGAGAGGAGAAGCCGTCAGAGACCATTTTATCAACCTGGCGCAGTCCAGCACCCTAACTCCTCTGGTGCCGTTCTTTGGCACCCTGACAGACCCAGAAGAGCAGAGAGGGGAACACAACTTAAAAAGAGGCCAGGGAGGCAGAATCCCCCTCCTTCAAAGCATGGGGACCCCCGACAACGCCAAAAGCAAAGTTTCTGAGTGTCTTTGCATTGTTAATTTGCATTGCTTCTCAATCTCACTTATTTTAAGACGTGTGGACTTCGACTCCAGATTTATACCAGCCAAGAAAGAGTAGGTGTAGATTAAGGCCACTTCCATGCCTGTTTGGGCACCTCTGGGGGGCAATCCAGTTTCTGGAGCCGAGCAGATTTGAAGCTATCATTGTTATTTCTCATCTATGGGCTTGGAGCACCTGCCTTGCCCGCAAGCCGTCCAGCTTCACAAAGAGCTTTCCATGGTCCTGACGAAACACTTCCTCAGCGGTTGTGGGAAGACACAAAGTCTCTGAAAATAATGCTCCAATACGCCACTGTCTACAGAACAAAAGAGACGGATATCATTTCAGGCCCCACTTGCAATCCTACTTAAAAAGCCTGGCTATGGTAGCCATAATCACGGCACGTAAGGGCAGCCAGTTCCGTCAGGAAGCTGCCGATTGAACATTTCAGTTATTGTTCTGTTCCAGTTGAGGTGGTCACATTTTCAGAACTGATGGCAAGGAAAGTCAGCTTCACACAAACCCACAATCCCAGTCTGTATTCCTTCTCGACACTCGCATATCCCCATAAGCCGGTCTGTTTGACGGAATCTTTTGACTAGACTTTCTTTCATTCCCCCAACAGCCAACAAATTCTTGCAGCTTTTGGGGAAATAAAAGGAACTGATTAATTAATTGCAATTAATTCAGGGAAGAACTTCAAGTTAGGGATGAATCCTCTCCAAAATAACAATAAGTGTGTACATAAATATAACTTTCTAGCCTGTAACTTAACCTTAAGCTATCCAGACATATGAAGAAATCTGCAGCTCTTCTTTATTTTCATACCTGTTATGGGCATAGCAAGAGCATTTGGGAAGACATCCCTCAAAACAAGCCTACACTCACACAACCAGGTTGCGTATAAGAAACCAAGAGTGAATTTCAACAAGCTTTGCCTTTACTGCCCAACTTGGCCATTCTGCACAGACCGGATGGACATTGTGACGAGACAGCCCAGCCTGCCAGTTTGACAATTTAATATTGCTCCTGGTAAATGTCAACGACCTGCTTTTCCTGTCACTGTCTAATGAAAATATCACACCAATTTGGATGCCGAAGAACAGGGTGGGGCTTTGCTCCTGGATGCTTACATGACTGTGTGAGATGACAAGGAAGATAGCCCTAACTCAATCGAGGGAAAAGAACAGCATTTTGAGAAGGATATTACTCCAAAGCTGGCAAACACAGGCAGGCAGGTACAGAGAGTTGCCTCCAAAACTTTCTTTGGTGTTACTGCATTGAGGGTTCAATGAAGGCTCTGAAAATGCCTAATTATCTATGTATCCATGCACCAAGCTAGTTGGAATGTTTAGGCTGAACAAGATGATTTAGTACTTTTTAAACCGTGAGGAACTCTCAGGGTGATTGTGTTGTGGGTTATGTATTGTGAGGTTGCCAGATGGTACTCGGTCACCCCAAAGGTATCATGCCCACCTCTAGCCAATCTTTCAGGTTTATTTCTGAATAGTTTAACTACAGCTCAGCATACAATTCAAAAATCGAGACAGAATCATGTTAAGAAGGTATCAGCCTGTTGGAGGAGACCAGGCCAAGAGATAGACACCCCAAAGGATTTCAGGTGATGCTGCTCAGGGCTCTTCTTTAGCTGATCTCAACATGAGAAGCAAATGGAGAGCCAGTTCTTGGACTGGCACCAGGAAAACCTAGCCTCAGGTGTAGCATCAGCTGTCAAAACTCCCTGGGTGACTCTGGGACAATCTACTTCACAGGTATGTGGTGGAGCAAAGACAGAGTAAAGCATCTTGTATACCAGGGATGTCCAACCTTGGAATTTTAAAACTTGTGGACTTCAACTGGCCACAATTCTGGGAGTTGAAGTCCACAGATCTTACAGTGGCCAAGGTTGGACACTCCTCTTGTAGGCTGCCTTAAAGTCCCAAATGAAAGGCAGGGAATAACTTATCGATATTTACACACTAATTGCGACATGCCCAGAGTGCTGGTTTTGAGATGGGCAGCCATGAAGAATCTGAAAGAAAAATACGTAAAATGATCTTTTAAAAATGGCAGTCTTTGATGATCAGAAATAAAACTTTGCTGCCTATTCGACAGCGTGGAGCAGGAAGCTGTTCCGATAATAGCAGCCTTCTCCCAAATCTGCTGCCCTCCAGATGTTCCATGGACTACAACTCCCATCATTCCTAGGCATGTTGGCAATGGAATCCTGGGAGCTGATTGCCTAACATATCTAGAGGTTGGGGAAAGATTTCACAGATGCTGTTAAAATGATGAATTCCAGTCTTGCCTGATCCCCAAATTTCCTTCCTTACTTCTCCATCAGCAATTCTCCCTAGAGGTCTTTTCTTGAAGAAAAGGCGAGTTTTCCACAATCACACACAGAGAGACCCACAATTTAGAAAAAAAAAAAAAATCACAAACCATTAAAAGCCTCTCCCTGAAGGCTTTGCTAATCAAACAGCCAAATCTTTCATAAGCAACCAATCCCGGGTGAGCAATTAAATATTTCCCCTTTTAAAACACTCACTGCAGCATCAGGATTGAGCTGCCACCCCTCCCCATTCCTTCTCCTCCAACCCCCCTCAAAAAAACTGTGCTAAATTCATTTTACAAATTAATTGGGGGAGGGAAGAGAAGATGGGGAGGTTTTTTTTTTTTAATCCAACTTTGTTCTTTCTTTCTTTTTTTTTTTTAATTACAGAATCCACAATGCCTGAATAATGTTTAATAAGAACTATGCAAAATTCCTTACAGCATTACTACACCACACAAAAGAATTAACCTGCTTACTGTGAAAAGCTGCATATTTAATTAAGAACAGAGAGTTCAAAACTACCCAGAGACTTCGAAACTACTTTTGCCAGAGGGGGCAAATTACAAGCTTCCAGGCTGCTAACAGCATTCTGGCACACGGCCGTCCCGATAGACCCCATAAAGTGACAACGACGGAAGTCATCAGCTGCCTTTCAACAGGCAAACAGGAAAGGAAGCTCACACGTGGGGCAGCTGGGAAGAAGGGGGGGGGGAAAACAGCCCCCTTGTTGATAGAAGCAATAATTAAAGAATAATGTTAATTAACTGCTTTTTATAGGAATAAAAAGTACGGCAGCAGGGGAGATGGCATCAGCCACTGTGTGCTGCCAAGGAAAATTGCAAGCTGCCCCCCCCACCTTTGTGAAAACAGCCCCTCCTAATTGACACAGTGCAGGTTTTGCTAATCAGTTATTTACTACAGAACGGTTACAATAGGAGAAATCTAATCATGGGGGGGGAGGCTTGGGGGGAGGAAGAAGAGGAGGAGGAGGAGGAGAAAGAGCTTTGTCTCTGTGAAGAGGTGTATCAGCTTAGAAGCCCCCTTGCAGCCTGCAGAGGGACCCAACCCACATCTGGAACTAAACAAACCGTTGTCAGTCAAGGATTACCTCTAGTTCGGTATTTTGGTTCAGACACACTATGAAATGAGGGGTCCTTTGGTGCTCTCTGAGCTGGGTTGTTTTCTTGCAGACGTTTCATTGCCAGGCTAGGTAACATCATCAGGGCTGCCCCAAGGATCCCTCATTTGAATGCTGAACTACAAAAATTTCTCCTTTTTAGTCATGCTATGAAGGATCTCATAATTTGCAGCAGTAGCCTGGGTAAAATAAGAGACGGTGGTTTGACTTCGTCAAGGGCCGGGCTCACATGAGGTCAGTTGGAGGTGATTTGAGGCACCCATCAGAAGGAATGCTCACCTAGGAGGTGGGTGAGCTAAGGACTGTGAAGCAGAAGAAGAAGCACACACAAGTTGCATTTCCTTTCCTTGGTTTCATTTCTGGTCTTGCACTGCTGTTGCAGGGCTCAAGGCCTGGTCTCTTTTTCGCTCTGGATAACCAAAGCTAAGTGGCCTCAGTTGGCCTTACCTGGAGCAATGGGCTTGTGCACAGAAAGAGGGAGGACAGCTTGCCTAACTGGGGGCTGGAAGTCGGAAGCTTCAAGTCACTACCTTTGCTCTCAATGCAGGGAAGCAACATGGCACCGTAGGGGACGAAAGAAGGTTCAGGAAGAAGGAAAAGTCAAAGGCCAACATGTACCTTTTCCCAAGCAATAAGCCTGCCTATCGCCATGCTGGCTGGGGAATTCTGGGAGTTGAAGTCCACCCATCTTCAAATAGGCACGCTTGAGAAAGACTGCATTAGGGTATCGTATTTACACAGGCCACCGCTCGGTTATTTACCTTTTTTCTTTTTTGAAGGAATTGGTGTGACAGAAGTGCTGGCTAGCCCCCGCCGTGTCTAGCAATTAATATTAAAGCAGCCCCTGCATTTGCTGTGAGTCAGTTAAACTGCAGCGAAATCGATACGCCAGAGTCCTCTTGGTGCTTTGGGGAAATCATTAAATGTTACACCAAACGAGTAAAAACACACAGACAACAAAACCCAATAATTATCCAGCGAAGCAGTATTAAAAACGGCACTGCTTTGTCAACTAAGAAACAAAGAAATGATTATTTAGTGGGGATCTTTGGCGCATCGAGCTACACATGCAAACACGTAATGCGGTATAAAACATCTTCTCGCTGAGATATGGGGACGGGATCCTTCATAATATAGACACATACACACACACACATACATATTCACTTATATGATTTAAGCAAACTTTGGGTTGCAGGATCATCTTCATGAGAGTTTTCCCAGCCTCCCCTTTATTAGCCTTGAGGGCTAGCAACTTGATTGTTTCAGTGTCAACAAAAACGAGCAGGATGAAATGTTCAGCACAAAAGAAAATTCCGCACTCATAATCTGCAGCTATACAGACTACAGAAGGTTTTGTCACATCCAGAAAAGGGGGGAGCGGGGAGTAGGATATGAATGTTGGTGAGATAAAAGATTGGTGTACAGTCAGAAATCTCTGCTGAAAAAGGCAAGCCTTCTTCTGTCCTTTGATTCGTTTTGCAACAAGCAACTGTCAGAGGAGCACGACACCGTGGGCAAAACAAATACTGTGTTTTGCAACCAACAAGAAGGGGGAAAAGAGTTTAAAAAAACAAAATAAGGATGAAAGTAACCCATCAGGAGAATTTCCTGGGAGATTAAAAGCAAAATGTTATGGAAAAGCGTCGTTCTGACTAAAAGTTTCATCGTTCTCCACACAAAGTCAACCCTCCCAAAGCTGGTGAGTTTATTTACGTATCCCAAAGACCTCAATCATCAGGTCTGTTTTAAAAATAATGTACTATGATTAGCAAGCCTTTCCCCTAAGAGGAGGCTCTGGAGCTCTCCACCCACCCACCCACCCACCCCTTTCTCTGCCAATGTTATGATTATAGATGAAAAACAGAGATCAGTCATGCAGTTTAATCAGTTAATACTTATTTTCAGCTCAGAGTCTCCACCCACCCAAGGGATTCCTGGCAGCTAACAATATATTTAGTAAGAACAGCAAAAACGAAAGGGGGGGGGGGATAATAGAAGAGCTGAAATTTATATAAATTCCCTGACACCGTGCAAATTATCATTTTTGAAAAAGCATGTTATTTTGGTATTCAAGTATAATTATTTCAGTACAATACTCCCACAGTTGTCCGGATAGGAGACAGAGATGGGTGAGAAAAGAATAAATTGGGGACTTTCTACACTTGCATGAAGGCCCATTTGTAAGGAAGGAAAGCAGGGCCTGTCCTCAAAACACCCCCCCCACACACACACTTTTAGAGCCAGGGGTGGTCAGGTAGGAAGCCCCCCAGAATTACACAGCCTCAAGGATTGGTCTTTGTGGATCAAACTTGCTTTAAACGTGCTTTTTTTAAAGGAGAAGTTTCCTCACAGTTAAAACATTTAATCAGTGGAGGACAACTTGCTTCCAGAAGTTGTCAATGCTCCAACACTGGAGGTTTTTAAGAAGAAACTGGACAGTTAATTGTCTGAAATGGTCGAGGGCAGGGATGGTGAACCTTTTCGGCACCGAGTGCCCAAAGCGTGCACACACTCCCTCAAAATGTCTCCCCTGAGTATGCCCATGGAGAGGGCTCTTCGTGCCACCTCTGGCACATCTGCCCTAGGTTCTCCCTCACAGGTATAAGGTTTCCCGCCTGAACAGGTGGTTGGACTAGAGGATCTCCAAGGTCCCTTCCAGCTCTTTTATTCTGTTGAACTATACCAATGAGTATAAAATCTTCCTTGCTGAGGTACATTTCCTGTTTTGTACAGTGTTCTGAGGGAGCAGGACTCCAGGCAACTGAAATGGAGTAATGGGTAGTGAATTTGAAGAAAACTGAGATTACTTCACAGTCCTTAAACAACATTCTTTTTTAAAATAATGCCTAAGAAGCCTCTTGTCCTCTCCCTTGGAAGGGAGAATGGGATTAAAATAATCATCATTAGCATCATGTTATCCTTGCTAAAAAAAAACAAAAACAAAACCCATCTTCCTAAACCATCTCAACAAGAATATCACCATCATTGTATTTCTAATTTGGCCTTGATGCAGAAATAGAGCATAAGTCTGGAGATGAAAGAAGCGAGAGAGATTTTCTGCGAAGTAAGCAAAAAAGAACCCCAAAGGCCAAGGACCCCTCAGCCAGGAAGAGACCAGGATTGAGGACCTCCTGGATCAAGGTCTTTGGTTGAATAAACACAACTTAATGATCTCTCAGCTTGGGAAATGTTATGTTGCTCCTTGCTTTGAAACCAATTTTCATGGGAACATATTTTCAACCTCGCCACGGGATGCTCCATGGTGCTGAGGTAAATATTAATTTGTCTGGGCAAATCTGGTTTCAAAGCAAGGAGGCCTCCTGATTCCAGTTTTGAGGCCTGGAGATGTGAGAATTACCAGTGCTCTAACTGTAAAACCAGGAAGCAGGTCAACTGGTTGTCCCTCCAGGCGACCAGGGAGTAAAACAAGCCATTGGAAAGGACTACTTTGAGCCAGATCCGCTCTCAAACCATCCTGGGATAAGGAACTTTAAGGAGTCTAGACTTCAACTCCCAGAATTCCCCAGCCAGCCCGGTTCTAAATTCTAAAACTTGATGGACTGGATCTCACCCTCACAATTTCAAATTAAGAAATAACTCCTTTCCCCCAGAAAGCTCATCATTGGAACCAAGAACATTCCTGGGCTACCAAATTAAATGACTTAATTTCCTTTCTCTGTAAGAAGAGACTGTCCAGGCAGATGTTTCCAAAACACCCACAAGCGGGGCTGGAAGGCAAGGCCAAACCTCCCTGGTTGCCATTCTCAATTACTAGTTTCAAAAGAAAAGTGTCAAATAGACGCCCTACTGTATAATTAATTATACAAAGATGATGGCCGCCAGTTCAATTCGTGTATAACCGTTCGGTCCAAGGTCTAACACAAGGCAGGAAGAAAAAGCTCTCAGAAATTGGGAAGTTTCTCCTTAATTTGAGATTCCTTCTCTAGAAACCAATCAAGGAGAGAAGCAGGCTGGAATTAAGGAGAAAGTTCCTCGCAGTGAAGACAACCAGTGGAACAAAAGTTGCCTCCAGGAGTTGTGGGTGCTTTATCACTGGAGGTTCTTAAGAAGAGACTGGCCAGCCATTTGTCTGACGTTGTATAAGATCTCCTGCTTGAGCAGGAGGTTCGACTAGAAGATCTCCAAGGTCCCTTCCAGCTGTATTTTGATTAAAATTGGAGAATCTCTCGGTCTGACTAAGGAGAATGAATGGAATTTGTGCTTTTTTGGAGAGGCCAGTCTAAAGTGACGATGCTCCTTTGATCTCTTCAGCTGGACAAATTCCGGCCGCCCTACCCCAATCCCACCTCTGTGCTGTGCACACAATTAATGAATAGCTTTATTAATGAGGAGAATCACCCCTCTCCAGGCTGCGATTGGGGTCATCCGTTTCCAAAGAAAGAACACCCTGCGCTAAAGATAAAACTCCACACCTTTGCCAGCAATCTTGTCTGACAGAATCTCAATTACGCAGACTGCAAAGAGGAAGAAGGAGAGAACGAGATGGCGAGAAAAAGACGCTGGGGGAACCTTCCTTGGCTCAATGTCGGTCGCTTCCAAGCCCCCAACGGGAAGCAGAGGTTTGAGGGAGAAGGAAAGAGGGCGATCCTGTACCACCGTCCCTCTCCACAACATATGGTTCCAGAATGCCTTCTGCTGTCTTCCCGCAGTGCCTGAACAAGCTGGCAATCACAATATTGCTCTTATCAATCGAGGGATGTTGCTGGCCAAGTCAGCATATTCGAGGGCTGAAGGACATCCAAACAGGAGAAGTTTCTTCTGCCCAGGGAGCATCTCCCTCAACTTCTGCTCCCCACTTGGGACTTTACAGAGCTCTTCAAACAGTTTCCTTGTCTTTTTCTGTGAGGTTTTCTTCCTCCCTTCACTCCCCAATTTCCCTGTCTAGCTGACAGCTCTTCGAAGAACCGGTCTGACCTTGCTTAGCTTCGGGATCAGCCAAGATCAACTGAGCCCTGCCACAACCAAAGGGGACAAGATCAACCAGGCATCACAAATGAAGATCAGGCTGTTCTTAAAGTTCCCCATGAGACTGTACTTCCTTGCTGCCATTCCCACGTTTGAGAGCAAAGAGAGAGAAAGATGTTTCTGATGCTTTCTTGCAAGTGCCTTTGGTTGGAAAAAATTTTGAGCAGGAATAGCTAGCAGTGAGGTTCATGAAAGCCTCTTTTTTTTTTTTTTTGGTTAGCACTGCTCTCAAGATAAACTTAGAAGGTAAAGCACATTTATTCCCAAATGACAGTGGAACACCAAAATAGTGGATTGCCCAAGGACCTGAAGAACAGGAAATAAATCTAGGTCTCTTGATGGGGTTTCTACAAAAAAATCTGTAATAGATTAACTCCGGCATAAGGAACACCAAATCTCACTCCCTTGCTCTTCATTTTAAGTTATATTCCCCACCAGTTTCTCCAAGCTAATGGAATACAATCATTTAATCACTACTACGATTGAGAATCAAGAATGTTGACACTTGGTTAAACGCTAGCACATTACAATAAGTCAACCTGTCATGAAATGTAATAGATGCCTCACCTAGTGGATACGTATGTAAAATTCATGCACTCTGGAATATCACGCAGGGATAATATTTTAATCGGCTCACTCACCCACTCCCAAAACGCAAAAAAGATGGGACCAAACACTCTCCAAATGCTCTCCGGAACTGCGGTTCTCTCACAACTATGCATTCCAAAATCCAAAGAGTAAAAACAACAATGTAAAAGTTTGGAGAGAGAGAGAAGGAGGGGGAGGGAGAATGGAAAAGGCTTGCATCTCATGATGAAAGCTAAGGGGGAACCTGAATTAAACAGAATCTCTCTGCGGAGAACGGCTCTCTCTGGAAACGCCTTAAAAAGGTGGTTGCTCCATTGTGAGAAGCAACTGTCTGCCATGCGTAAGTCCTTTGGCTCAGGAATGTCCAACTGAAAAGGGTCAGAGGTCAAGCACAGGAAAAGGCCCAAAACCAGAGATATCAGCTGCAGGTGGAACACTATTTAATTCTCCGCTGCCTATTCCTTCCTTTAAAGTAGGAGAGAAGGAAAGTGGAATAAGAGAAAGGAGGAGTAAAAATGCCAGAAACTAACCATATTGAACGGTGGTCCTGCACACAGCCTGCCTCCCCCCACCCCAATTGCTTCAAGGGAACATGACTCTAACAGGAAAGGGATCCTGATTGACTGTGATGGAAACAGTGGTTGGACATACCTGCAGGGCACCTGGGAAAGAACAGTTCACTGTCAGGCATCCTAAATTTAGCTCTCTGCTCCCTCAAAGCTGGTTGAGACAGCTTGGGTTGAAAATATGGTCCCCAACTGCCCCTCACTCACATGTCACTGAGCTGTTGTGGACACCCACAGCAGAAAACAGGTTTTTGCAACCAGATGCCACAAATACGTGCTTCGATGTTATAATTTTATAAATGGATACATTTCTCCTTCTGTTGAAAAGATAATTGTTTTCCCCCAAATCATCTGCTTTCTTTTTGGAACTACGGAACTATGCATCACAATGTAGTCAGGTTTCTTTGAAATAATCCTTTGCCCCTCCCTCCTTTATTGCCAAATGCAAAATAAACTACCCGCAACCATTCGAAATGTTGGATACACATTGCCAACCTTTTAAAAGACATATTAAGAAAGCTAAGAGAAAGAAAAAAAAAACGTGAAGACAAAAAACTAGTTATGTGACTATCAGGAAAGAAAGACTCCATTAATGATGTTACCCTGTTCAGATTGTTTCTTAAATGAAATATGCCCAGTGTCATTCCAGACAGGAATTTTATCTGTCCTCATTTCCGAGAACATGTGCTCTACAAACGCAGCAGCGTGATCAAAGCCATCAGATTATCAGCTTGTTATTACAGGGACCTGCAATTTATCAAGATCGTCCACTCTTGCCCCAAATCCTGCATACGCTTTTTTTTTTTTTTTTTAAACAACAACAACAACTTAAAGAATAATGTTTCTATTTTAGATCCTCCTAGCAGAAGAACATGGCAAGGTCGAGTTCAAGGCACAGCATTATAGCACCAGACAGAAAAGGACAGATGAACTGGCAGTCAGCGTGTCTTGATCCACATGTGGAAATGACATGTACATGCAAACATCGGCATAGCTGGTTGCACCATTTGGCCAGTCTTTCTCATGAAGGAGTTTTGCTAAATTTGGAATGGTTTCTGTGTCTTATACAAGAGTTTGTAGAGACCGTTTTGCTGGATCCCACATCTGTGAAGTCTCTTAGGAGAATGCAGAAATGTTGCATTTCCCCCCAGTCATCTAGATTTAATTTTAAAGAAGACTGTCTGGATTGGTGGGAAATGCCTGGGACAAAATCAAGGGGGCTGAGAGTTTTTCATCAACTCTCCCACCCACCCACCCAAAGACTGAGAAAATGGCCAGACAACCAAACCAAGCGCCTGGAAGCCTCCCTTGGCCCAAGCAGTCCCTGCCGCCATCCTCCTCGGCCTCGGGTCCTTCGGCCAGCCCAGCCACCACAGGCCACCCGAGGTCCGGCCAGTTTCAAAGTCTCCGGGGATCTGAAGGTCCCCTGTCTTCGGTGCAGGAGGCGCGTCGGGGGAACGGAGAGACTTAAGCAGGTGCAACAGCGACTTTGGGGGAAGAGTCCAGAAAACCCACCCAAGAGGGAACTTCCCGGCTTTTCGGAACTGCCATGCAGATGGATGGTCTCGGGGTGCTTCGCTTCCCCTCCCACTCAGGAGCCGAACCTGCGAAGCACGGGAGGAGCGCCAGAAGCCGTCCCGACACGCGGCGCTTCCCCTCCCCGATCACTTCTGGAAGCCACTTCAGACCCTTTCGGGACGCCCCCATTTCTCCGGGCGCCCCGTCGGAGAAGCCGCAGACCTCCGGGAGACGCGAAAGTTGCAGCCGCCGCCTGGACGCCCCCCGCCGCCCCCCCCCCCCCCCCCCCCCCCCCGCC
>BLBF01000090.1:1940073-1970073 GCA_015471245.1 Laticauda colubrina | reverse complement strand
GACAGTTAAATTTAAAATGCATTAGTTTAATAAAAATGCATAAAGTAGAATAGGACTGCATTAGTTGCCTGGCAAAATTCAATTTCATAAATATTAGCTCATGTTAAGATGCATTGATTTCTTGGGAAATTGGATTGGTCAAGGGGAATTTATATTTCATTGGAATGGGAATGTATCCATTTTGTGTGTGCGCATTCTTGTACACCCAGGCTCCTAGGTACACCCAAATGTTTGCATAGGTGCTAGGTGAATCAAAAGCTCACCCACTGTGATATATACATTAGTTAAAGAAGACTGAATTAAGCAGGATACAGGTATTTTGATTCAAATGAAAAATTTTCAAACTTGTAGCTTTCAAATCCACATATACTAATCAAGATGGGACTTTCTCCAATCCACTTATGAACCGACTAGTGTTCAGATAATGGAGCCAAAACACATTTTGAGGAGGATTACTCCCAGACAGGGTTCCCCTAAACAACTCTAAGGAATCAATAGCCCTAAACTTACCGAGCAAAAGGGAGAGGAGAATGCAAGAATTATGCATAAGGTATGCCACTCTATGGGGTTTTTTAAGGTAAAAATTGCAGATTATGATCGCTGCATTTGCCTTCAATGAGATGCACAAGTAACCACTTCTGATTGTCTTGGTGAATCATGTGACCAGCTGGGATCTAGTGCTGTCTGGTGTTTTTTTTTTCCTGCCAGGAAAAAAAAATGCATATGTGTGTGTGTTTCAATTGCCTTTAGCAGCAAGAGAGTTAAGGTTTGGAGAAGCAGCCCAGCCAAATTGCATTCTCTTCTGTAATCTCTTCCTTCAAGATCCCTTGAACTCTGGATGGCTGAAGATCCAGATGGAATCCCTCACCCACACAGATATATGCACGGAACATAGCAACAGCTGGATTTTTAACAGCTGCAGACCCATCTGGGATCCGTATTGTACTGTTCCATTTTCAGGACCAAAATAAATCCCGAGAGACGGTACCTTCTTCCAGGAAATGAGGGACAATCTGGACTTGGCTGTTACTACCTGTGGAGAAGCCACAGATGGCTGCTTGCAAGGGGAGCCTGTTCCATCAGCCAAGTCCCAGGGATACGTTTCCCAAGATCCAAGTGAAACACGGAGATTAAATCAGGCGGCATCGGTAGCATTGTGAAAAGAGTTCCCCAGTTTAGATCCAGTCTTTCCATCCCCCTGATCTGAAAGGTAAGATCCTCGAGGCAGGGGTCTCTCTTTTCTCCCTCTTTTCTCCAAATGCACATGGGTGAAGTTACTCTGTCAATTAACACCATCCTGATTTGAGTTATCCCAGGTGAATGCTGGTGGGACTAAGTGGCCAGAGGAAAGACAACAGCAGCTAGGTCCCGTGGATCAATTCACCCCAAAGTGAGGACAAAATCCCCACCCCCCTGAAATTTCAAAGCTGAGCAGGACACACCCCTGCCCAGCCACTGAGCAGAAGAGGCAGGCCACAGAACAACAGGAACAGCAAGTGACAGCAGGAGAATCAAATACCTCCCTGCTTTATCTGCAGAGAATGCTGTGTTTTACATGAAAAAAGGTTTTCTAATTAATAGGCCAGCCCCCTTTCCTGCGATAAAAACCGGAGCAGAAGAAAAAGGTTGATTAACCTACTTCCCCCCACCCGGTTCCCCCTTCCATTCTGGTGTGCTCTGCCTCCTTCCCTCTTCCTTTCTGGCAGGCCCCGATAACATTCTTCTCTTTTGCAGGAGAAGCCTGATTTATCCCCCTCTGCCACAGGAGAGGGAATTCTGTTATGGAGCCAGCTGGCAGAAAGCTAGCAAGGTTAATTAGTTTGCTTGATTTCGTGTTAATTTACCCACATGAAAGGGCTGACGGCAAGCACAAAAGGGGCCGGGTTTCCCGCTGCATGAAAGAAAGCCCCAGAACAAGGGCCAGGCAAACAGAACAGCAGGTCTGGTGAGGCACGGGAAGAACTCTTGCAGGACTCCAGTGTCACACAAACACGGCTTGTATCTCACTAAACACACACACACGCACAGAGTGCCCGAGTCAGGGCAAAAGGTCTATGAAAGTGTTGCAAGCAAGAGAGATTTGCCTGCTTTGAGCAAGCTTGGCTCCTCAGCTTCGGAGAAAGATCCCTTTGCAAGCCCTTCAACGCAAGACACAAGAAGAGGAAGAAAATTAACCCCAGGTTTACTGAGAGCCAGGCAGAAAACACCCACCACAAAGCAAAAAAGGTTGTAGAATTGGGTGTGCCTCATTTAATAGTAGCCTTGCTTAGCGATGGAAGTTCTGGTCCCAATTGTAGTCATAAGTTAAGGACAATCTGGATTCCTGAGGAGCTTTTTGCTTTTCAACAGGAATTCTTCCTGTTTAGATCATTAGATCCACTCACAACCAACCAACTGGGGTTAGGATCCTTGGACTCAGGCCTCCTGATAACCAAGGACTGGATCTCATTCAGCTGCCATTTCAACATTTGTCGTTGTTTGTGGTTCCTTTAAATGTACAAGTATTGAAAGTTGGCTGCACTTAGGATGCTCTTCTGGGTATTTTCAAGCTAACAGGTGAGTCCAGTTGAGTTTAGAATTGAAGGGGATTTGCAACTCAACAGAGGCCAGTAAAGTAGGAAGTTGAAATAAAAAAAATGTACATCTCTCTGATGAAATTTTTCTTTCCTTCAACAGGTATCCCTATTTTCGGCTGCTTGGGGTAACTTACCTGGTTCCATTGTGCGGCTTTCTGGGCATTTAAATACTGTGTGCAGGTTCAAACGTGAGGCCAAAGGGCCCCAGCTGGGCTTTTATGACAACTCACATTAAGCCATTGCATGTTACTTCCTGACATTTATAGATTTTTTTCCTAATGCTGGAAATTAAGGTAATTGCACCCAGGGCCAATTAATCTTGCTGAACTCTGGAGGAGAGAAAGAGAAGCAGCCCCCAAAGCTTGATTGAAAGTGAAGGCTTTGGGATTGTCTCGGTCCACGCATTGGGCTAATTTTTCCCTCACTCTGATGATCAACGAAGGGGCTGGGGAGCCATGCCACCAAACCTCCTGGCTGCAAGGAAAACTATGTTTTAACTGTTACTATTTGTCCTGCGTTTTCTTTCTGGTGCATCTCTATGATCGGTTTCTAAAGACCCAAAAGCAGATCACTGACAAAGGTTTTAACTTCAAGCCTTAGCACCAGTCAGGAGAAGTTAACTCTGTTTCATTTTACACCAAGTCAACCTGAGACTGGCTATCATTTTTCTCAGGCAGCATTGGCATGACTGAGCTTGTCTCCGGCTCCTTTAAAGTTCCAGTCTTCCAATGAGAAGTCAAAAGCTAAGCCCAAACTCAGAGAAGGGCTCTGTGGCCGTGTTTCTCCACCTTGGCCACTTGAAGATGCCTGGACTTCAACTCCCAGAATTCTCCAACCAGCCACAGGAGTTGAAGTCCAGGCATCTTCAAGTGGCCAAGGTTGCTCTCTATCAGGGGCCTCCAACCTTGGCCACTTTAAGACGTGTGGACTTCACAAAGCAAAGCTTTGGAGACGCCAACCGTGCTCGACAGGGAAGGCTAGCCCAGCACCAAGGACAGCTCTCTTTGTTCATGCACACTTCGTTTTGAGCGCAAACTGATGCCCGCCACAACTTCTCCAAGCAGGGATTCTGGGAACTGAAGTCCACACGTCTGAAAGTGGCCACGCTTGGAGACCCTTAGTTTAGGCCGCAACTATTGTTCTGGGATTGGTTTCACACAAAGTCATGGTAGAAATGTGAGACTTGGAAGAATTTCCCTTACCAAAACTGGTTTCTCAGTTTTTGTGGAAAACTTTGAAGAGAAATATCAATTCATAAGCAGAATGTGGAGGAAACATTGATATAAAGCTAGATTCCTAAAATTCATTCTGATAGAAATACCATATTTCCCCATTGTTGGAAAAGGGTCTTCATCAAATTTAGAAATATTTCTCTCAAAATAAAATACTCATTGTTGCAGAAAAACCCACCCAAGGTAACCCTTACAAATCATGGACAAACTCTTGTACATCAAAGATACTTAGGAGTCACCTTAAGAACCATGAGAAGCCACAAAATTTTCATAAGGGTGTGACACCACCGAGTTTAGTTCTTAGTTAATAATTAAAATAGCTGCTTTTTTGACAAGGTAAGTCATATAGATCACTTTAAAAATATAAAAACGTTATTTTAAAAGCCAGTGCAGTTGAATACTACACCTCCCACCTATGGCCCAATGGTGAGGGAAGAAAGAATTATCTGTTCTTCAAAATGAATTGTAATGTTATTAGGTTTTACCAGAAGAGGGCAGGCAAAGCTCACATTCCTTTTTTTCCTTTCTTAAATCACCCTACTGTAAATCAAAAATGAAGCAGACTTGCAAAACTGCATTTCCTATCTCCTTTTAATGCACAAGAGGTCCTGAATTGTCACAGATTTCTGCAGCCCAACCCACAATAAAAATGGGTTTATTGTAAACTTGCCATGCTGTTTAATTTGACATTGTTTCTGCTTGAATATCTTTCGCTGAAGCTTTTCAGGGATTTAGAGGTAGTTACCGGATACGGAATGATAATAAAATAATAGTACTTGGTAATGGAATTCATGTGGCCATTTCAGCATTCCCTAACTCATAAATCATTAACTCCAGTCTAGCATTAATTTTTTTGCACGTTTCAAAAGTAAGGTAGTACAAGGCTGGTGGTGACAACCAGAAGCAAAGCAGGACGTTAAGGTGATTGAGGGCATAATCTCATCATTGTGCACACCTTTCTAATTTTTCAACACCAGGATCCTTGGTCGGGGTCACCTGCAAACAGACAAGTCACGACAAAAGCATCCTCTACAAAAGCATGCGAGGGAGATACCATCCTCTATTTTCTGTTATCTTTTACTTCTTGCAACTGCAAATGGATGGGGTGATCTGCAGACAGGATCACCACCAGGTCACTGATTCACTGGCTCACCCCACTGAAAAGCCACTGCTGCAGTCCCACAAGCTGCATGGCTTGGCCTAAATAAGCCATCCGGAATTTATTCTTGCATGCTCAGCCTGCAGAATAGCTGGGATGTTCTCCTTCTGGCTTTTCTTCCTTTCCTGGGGAGGTACCCAGTGGCCATGTCGTATTTTCTTCCTCTGACTTCCTTTCCTTCTGTTTCTGCTGGCTGGCAGGAAGGCAAAGCACAACACTCAATGTGCATGAACCAGCTTTTTTATTATTATTATCTTCGATCCTTTCCAAATTGTTCTTCATGTTCTAGTTTAAGCTTAAATAGTTTAAGCTACAGCTGAGGAGAGCTGAGATAGCATTTTAGGCCTCTAAAGCTCTTGTGAATTAGCATCTGGCTTTTAGAAGAATCCGGACAAAAAAGAATTGTCGCTGAATAGGAATCCCTGTTGGGATAATATCAAAAGTGTTAGATTAAGTTTTCTTTCTACCAACACAAAAATAACCCTAAGCCTTCCTTTTCATCCTCAGTATGTCAAGTTACAGCATGGGTGATACTGTCTTTTCTATAAAACAATTATAACTTCAATAAAATTCCTCAATATTCTGAGTCTTCAGGCCAGGTGTAGCAGCATATGGCCCTAAAATGCAGACACTTTAAAAACTTTATCCTAAGAAGTTGTGTTTTTTTTTTTAATTTCCCTTCTCTTTTATTTACTAATTAAGTAAGTAAGCAAAATAAGTGGGACAAATTGGGGGGATTTGTAAAATTATTTTTACATGCTATTAGGTTCACTGATTTCAAAGTCTAGAGATACATGCAACCTGTGCAAATAATTATTGTTCACACAAATTCACGTAAAGCAGCCTGCCAATCCCAATTTTCAAACTTTCTGGGAATTCTGGAGGTTGCAGAGCCAAGACTCCTTGTGGGAAAAGCTATTTTAGGGGATAAAATGTAAAGGACGGAACAGGCCTATGTATAGATTCTAGGCTCTGGGATGGTTAAATAAGAGAATCTGTCTGTCTGGTTCATAGGAAGATTTAGAGAGAGAGACAGAGAGAGAAACAGAGAGAGAGAGAGATAAAAGAGAAAAAAGAAAGGAAGGAAGGAAAGACAGACAGACAGACAGAAAAAGACAGACAGACAGACAGACAGACAGACAGAAGAGAGAGAGAGAGAGAAGAAGGGGAAAGGACCTCAACCGAAGAGCAGCAGCTGTTCATCCTTGCATCCATTTCCATCGTGTTTGGTTAAGACAGCTGCAAGCAACTGTGAAATATAGGGAGGGCATTGTTTGGACTGTGTCACCCTCCCTGCCTGCCCACCCCTTTGTCTAAGTGTATTCCAGTCCTGGGGGGGGTGGGGTGGGAGTGCGAGGGGGAGAAATGCTCAGGAGCAGAGAGCACCAGCTAAAAATATAAGTGCAAAGGATAGGAAGATGCCTCGCCTGAATGCAGAGAAGCCACTTTGGCCCTGGGACACTCACAGGGGCCTTTTCCCGGTGGGCTAAGATTAGTTTTTAGAAGCTTAGATATGAGAAAGGCTTAAACTCTCTTCTCTGCTTGGCAAAACACCCCTGCGAGGTAGATCAAAGACCCCCTTGCAGTTTGCTCTTGCCGCCTTTCAGAATTTCATTCTTGATGAGGTTTTTACTTTCCAATCTAGCCTAGAACCCTAGGATCTCCTCGGGGTCTCCCACCCACCCAAGTACTCCCCAGGACTGACTCAGCTTCCCCGAGGTCACTTAGCTCCCCATCCACTGCTGACACTGACTGAATCCATTGTTTGATCTGATCCACACAATCCAAGAATGGGTCAGGGGAAACCAGTGGTTTGCAGCTAAGTGGGCATCCTGGACCCCTAATTGTGAAGATTCAGACCTTCCCCCATCTGCATTGCCCAAGTTCTAGGTTCCATGTTGTTCCTGCTATTGTTTGAAGGGATGATCAAAACGGACATTGGTTGCATATACACGGAGGTAGAGAACGCATTGTTTATTCCCTTGTGGGCTCTCCAATGCATGCAATGAAGACCAACTGACACCCACAGGTGTCTGGCTATTATCTGGCTGCTGGGAGGACGCTCTGTCGACATCTTAAATGGAAAGGCCATCCAGGCGGCTGGCGTGTCCCTAACCTTGGGGGCCTCTGTTGTTCTGGCATGTCACCACATGACAATGCAGGCTGATATTTAAGAAGGCAGAAGAGAGAATGGAGGGAGGAGGGGATCAGCTCACCTATTGCATCCAAAAGAGGAGATGGGTTTATTTATAATCTGGGTTGGGCCTTATTTATTGTCTCCTCGGGCAGAGCAAAGGGGGCACCCTCTGAAGGAACCGTCTCCAAACAGCACCCTGAGCTGCACAGTTTGGTCTTAGAAATGGTGAGTAAAAGGAGGAGAGAGGGAGGGACCATGAGTTGGAATGGGAACAAAAGAAATAGGAATTCAAGCATTCTGGATAAAAAAAATAGAGGGTGCCTTTCAGTGAGTGAGGATGTTCCAAAGAACAAAAGTTCTAGTAGCAGGTAGCATGAGGTTCCCTTCAGAAAAAGTTTGGAGAGGCTACTTAAGCTGGCATTAATTGATAGGACTCGGTTTTGATCAAGACACACGTATTCCTAGGATGTTCATCAATGTAGATGATTTTATAACTTAGTTCGAAGCAGTGAATTAGGGGCACCCAAAACGGACTCCAACAATTCTTCCTTACTAGCTTGACATCTTTCTCAGACCACTAGTGTGATATGGGCTTGTTTCCCTTCACACATTCTGTCCCTTTCTGCATTCAAATCCTTTCTTAAAACCTCCAATTTACCCTTCTGCTTTAAGCACAAATATTTAGTCTCCAAAATGTCAAAATCCATATATCGGTACATCTTTTTCTTTTGGGCATCAAATGTAAAATTGCAAACTTCTTGGGTCAGGGGAAACCCCTTTGTGGACTTTTCATGGGGCATTTTCCACGGATGGCACTAAGTCAATAGCCACTAAATACAACCGATCGTGGTCCCATAACTATCTTGACCAATAAAGCAGTAAAAATGGTATTGTGTTCAGCTTATGGCTTCAGATAGGAGGCCTGGGGCCATTATTTGACCCAGCAGAAGGGACCTTTAGAAGTGAAGGAGATGCCGCTGAATGATATTGTGTTTAATCTCCCCAAAGGCACCCAAGAAAGCTAAGAAGAGGGCAGAAGGTGCCAATTCTAATGTCTTCTCCATGTTTGAACAGGCACAGATCCAGGAGTTTAAGGAGGTATGTCAACAGAGGCAGTAAAATGTTTGGCAAACAGTTTGTATTACGAATCCAGATGAGCAGAATATCCTGACCCAATAGCATAGAAAACACAGGCTTCTGTTCTACTTGCACAATTAAGAGTCTGCATTTGAATTTCAGCCATGCTGCATAATCTAAGGCCTAAGGAACTGGACTCTCATCCTATCTGTTTTTTAAAAAGCATGGAAGTGTGGGCTTAAGTCCCGGATGATTCTTCATTCTTGTAGATCAAAGGCTGTCATAACCAATTTAAAAAGACTTTATTGGGGCTTAATCTGAAGCCTGGTCTTAGTCCTGGAACCTAGCTGAAATGTCCTAGCTGAATATTGCAGCATAAAGTCTGCCAGATTCCTTGTGCGCTTATAATTCCAGCCCTGGAAAGTTCGTTTATTTGTTTTGTTTTATTTTATTTTGCCTCCTTGGTCAATTGTATAAGATTGAATTAATTTTTTTATCTTTTCCTAAACCTTATACATTCCCCCACAGTCTCGGGGATCCCAAAAAGACCCTGAGCTCAATGAAGTAGCTTGCATAATTACAGAATAGGGCTGGGAAAAGATTTTGAAAAAGGTATTTGAAAGGCTGGGCACACACTTCTGTGTGAAGACAGCTGGGAGCAGCTTGAAAAGCAATGGTGGTCGATCTGACAGTGAGGTGAGGCCCTTCGTACATGCCACTCCATACCAGACATGCGGTTTCTCCCTGAACAGGCTTTCACCATCATGGATCAGAACCGCGATGGCTTCATCGACAAAGCAGATCTGAGAGATACATTTGCAGCACTAGGTAAGCCAAAAAACGCCGTTATGAAATCCATCAGTGACCTATTAGTAATTTATACAGGATCCCATTGAGGAAAAAAGTGTTTCAATTGTTGTTCCTTTTCCACTGCCCAAAATGTTCATATCAAGATGTAGACCACGAGAAATAAGAAATAGAGAAATCCAGAACTCTGGTTTGAAATAGAACGGACAGTCCCAAGTTTTAACGTTCTAGGTCAAGATGATTTATATATTTCCAAGCCAAATGGCAGCTAGTATGAATGACTGGGCATCTCAGACTTTCTCAATTTTTGCAATGTTGGAAGTAAATGTAAGAAAATTCTCCATTCTTCCACATTAGGCAGGGATGGGAGGGATGCTACTTGTCTGCTGCTTGCTTGTCAGGCTTCTCAGGTAAAGCAGACAGGAAACACCACTAGATGAGCTGATTCTACACCTACGTGTAAGGCTACATTAACAGAATTTTGCAAGTCTGAAAGCCCAAAACTTCCTTCCATTACTTTTAATTGCTTGATTCATTAGGGAAAGTTCTTGCTAAGTTTGTTCCACCGACCACTACGCCACTGGGGGGCTCCTCCCTTTCTTCTCTGATCTTCCCCTCATTCTCAAGGTCATCCACACATTCCATTGCACTGCCTCAAAATAGCTGCGCCCAGCACAATCCCCACAGGTCTTTCAATATTTTAAGGGATTCCTTCCGTTCCCTGCTGAGGGATTATGCTTGGTTTGGTTTTGCTCACTTTAGGGCGTCTGAATGTGAAAAATGAAGAGCTTGATGACATGATCAAAGAAGCTCCTGGACCAATTAACTTCACCGTGTTCTTGACAATGTTTGGAGAAAAGCTTAAAGGTAAGATTGAAGGCTATGATTTGGTTGCAAGCAGTGAGCACCTTTGGCAAGATGTTTAGGTACCCACCCATACAGACATATATATCGGCACACCCTTGATATATAACCAACCAAACTGGGAAAGAAGAAACTACAATTGTAAAGACAAGTCAAAGCAGATTAAAAGTAAAATCAAGACTAGAACTTCCAAGAATGTGCCGAGAGTGTCACAGGTCTAATATGTTGTAAGCTGCCCAGAGTCAACCTCGCAACAGGATAAAACAAACAAACAAACAAACAAACATTTAAGGTCATGTGCTGGATTCCTAATTCTCCTGGAGAGCTTCCTTGTGTGGCTCCAGGAGGGTTTCATTCTGGTTCACCTGCCCATTTATTTTCTGCGTAGCCTCAGCCTTCCCACAAACTTTGCAAGAAGGACCACTTTTACAAAGTATTCAGCTGTCTCAGACTTCGTCTCCATCTCCTCTCCCATCCCTCTTTTATTTCCTTTCAATTTTCCAGGAGCAGATCCAGAGGAAACCATCCTAAATGCATTCAAAGTCTTTGATCCGGAAAGCAAAGGCTTAAAGGCAAGCTAGTAAGTATCTCCGGAGCTTCTCCACTTAAAATGGTCAGAAGATCCCTGAGTCCCGTTCTGCCTTTCTTCGTCCCTTTCTTCTCACCCCCTTTGGAGAATCTGCCGTGATGCAAATGTACAATCAGCCTGCTGCCTATCGTAAAAGCAATTAACAGCTTTTTGCCCTCATGGGCTCCAGCCTGGATTTCAGAAATAAGAAAGCTATCACTTCTATTTTTCACATGGAGTAATGGGTGGAATGGAGACTGATATCCCTTTGCAACTAATCCGGGTTTTTATTTTCCAGCATTAAAGAGATGCTCATGACGCAAGGAGAACGGTTTTCAAAGGAAGAGGTAAGATAAATTTCTGAATCATTCAATGGCCTTTCTTGGGAATGCAATTCAGGAGTACAGCCCATTGGACTGTCTTCAAAATGAAGATATGCAATTTTCCCAAAGAGCCACTGAGGTATTAAAACTCAAGAGGAAATGTTCTGGCTTCTTTGTTCTTCCAGGTAGAGCAAATGTTTGCAGCCTTCCCTCCAGATGTAACCGGCAACCTTGACTATAAGAATTTGGTGCACATCATCACACACGGAGAAGAAAAAGATTAAGAAATGGTGGGAGGCCACTTGGTGTGATGACAGAAGTGATACATTCTCTGGCCAGCTTAGCTGGGCTGTTGTGTCTTCTCTGTCTGTTGTCATCCTCTTGGCAGTCCCAGCCCTTTGTCTGTCCTATCTGTAGAAAGAATGCAGCCATGTCTGGAGAAACCTATTTCTAAAATTGCCTTTGTATTGAATTATTCAGAAAATCTGTGCAGCCCTTGATGAATTATTATGGATGAGGGAATGGAATAAGCTGAACTCACAGCAAACCATATTTCTTTTCTGATGCCAGAGCAGGGTGCGTTTCTGACTTAACACACAATGCTAAGAGGCTGTCCAACAACAGTATGTAGAGCTGAGGCTTCACCAACAGGACCACAAATTTGCCACTTCTGCTTTTGCCATTTCTGAAGAGCAGGAGTGGGGAACTGTGATTACTATATGACCTCTGGACTTCAATTTCCAGAATTCCTGAACCAGTCATGCTCAGGTTAGGTGAGAGGAAGGCAAGATTCCAACTTAGAAATGAATAAAAGACAGCACACAAACACACACTGCATAACCCAACAACCCCACATCTTGAAAGAGAAAAGCATGAAAATTGGAAAAGGCATCTTGTTTGATGTTCAACTGGAGGAAGGCATGACTCCAAAAAAATTTGGCCTGCTGATGTTATTTAGGTTTGCTCACAAAGTTTAGGTCCCAGTCCATGTGTGATGCTGTCCCCCTCGGGGATTCCTCTTTTGATCACTCAGGAGCAACATACCAAAGCAGAGAAAAATATGCCAGGTGTGCATCTTCTAAAAGCAGCTAAGTAATCCTATTGCTGGAACAAGGCAACCATTTTCACCAGGGCATATCTATGGAGGCTTCCTACCTATTACAGCAACAGCAATACCACCTAGACTTATATACCGCTTCATAGTGCTTTACCACCCTCTCTAAGCAGTTTACAGAGTCAGCCTCTTGCCCCCAACAATCTGGGTCTTCATTTTACCCACCTCAGAAGGACGGGAGGCTGAGGCAACCTTGAGACAGTCAGGATCAAACTCCTGGCAGTGGGAATGCAGAGTTAGCCTGCAATACTGCATTCTAACCACTGTGCCAACACAGCTCTATTGATCTTTCTCACCTACTATCTCTCTTAATTTCCCTCCATCGAGTTGCATTTCTATTCCCTTCTCTCCCCAGAGTAACCCCTTGAAAAGGTCAATAGGCACATCTCATCTCCTGCTGATCGTGGAAATGTGAGCCCAGGATCTTTTGCCCTCCCAGTTCCCCACTATGTCAGCTGCCTACATGAGAGTGAATCTCTTACTCAATGGAAGCACACAGCTGGAACCACACGATTGTCCTTCTGGGTGCATGTAGAGTTGTCCATCACCTGCTTTTTCCAAGTAGCTGGTCATGAAGTCAGCTGTAACAGGCAGGCTAACCTAACATAGTTTGAGACACATCCAAAGCTAGTGGCTGCACAGTTTGTGTTGAGAGTCCAGGATTGCAAAATCAAATTTCCAATGTCTACTAGCTTTGGGAGCTGGCCAACCTGAAATGCTCCAGCTATATTGGGATTACAACTCCCAGGTTTTTCAAGAACTACACACAGGTGCAATTTTTATGGTATGGCATTTGCTCTCTGTTAATATGCTGTGAGATAACACAGCTCATTCACAGTGGGCTATAAATAGTAAAATTGTCTGGTGTCTAAAAAAGCACGCACCATTCTTGGATAAATCCTAATCATGATCCTACTTCAGTAACTCCACACCTTGAAAGGCATAGGACCGAAGGACGTTTCCATTTACATCTTAAAATGTCTTATGGTCTTCTTTTTTTTAAGATGTAAAAAATAAGAAAATTAGAAAGGCTTAAGATCTGATACATAACTCGGTTATAATGGAGCCATACCCATATAAAATATCAGCCCTATGAAGAACATAAGACAAAGCTTGGTCAACACTAAGCCATCATGTGGCTTGTTTAGAAGATTCTGTATCTGTGCTGACGAGGATCAACATGAAGGTTAACCAACATTAGTTCAAGAATGAAGTGGAGCTCATGGATTCCATTACAGGTACTTCACCTCTTTTCTCTCCATCTGATTTTTGCAGAGTCCTCCTGTATGCGCAGCCCAGAGGCCTTCTTGGGGCCTTCCTCTTTTTATTGGAGAAAATGAGGTGCCAGAAACATATCCCTTAATCTTCTTTGGCTAATAGAACCTGCCAAACCAGGGAAATGGCTCGACTCTACAACAGAATCGATAACTATGTCAGGTGTTTCAAGGGCAAGGAGGAAAGTCTCCTGTACAGGGTACTAGAAGGGGAAAAAATGCTGACACTGTAGGAGTCATTTTAAGTGCTCTGTAGCATCTTTGTCAGAACAAAGGATATCTTACATAAAAGTACATCCAAGGAATTTGTTATCTTGGAAAAGAGGTGAGAAAAATGGTTTAACTTCCACAATAGTAAAACAAAAACCTGATGCAACATGAATGCAGCCCTCATCTAAGTGAGATTCTCTGGTTGCATTGAACTTTCACTTCTGTCTTTCCAAACTTTGATGGCTGGAGGATGATGGGAGAGATCCAATTAGATATTTGAGAGTATATTTTTTAAAAAAGAGAAATTCAGGGAAACCAAAACATGACGGCAAGCAAGAAAGCAAGCTGTAGAAATTCGAGAGACAAATGCTTTCTTTGTTAATACTTATTTATCCTATGCAAAGAAAATCCATCTTGATATCCCATTCTGTACTGTGTGTGTATATATATATGTATATATAAAAGTGGATACATGAATCTAAATATATGAAAGCAGCCAATGAAGAAAAATGGTTTCTCATCCTGCCGCTCATTTCTATCTTAGCTTCTATACCGGTGACACTTTCTTTTTATCTTTGCCACTCTCCAATCTTTCCATGATGGAATTGCTTCTGGCTTTTTCCTTCTCCTGATTCTCCAAGACCATGGCCCGCAGGTTATTGTGGTCTAGCGGTTCTGCTGTTGGGAAAGGAATGAGAAGTTCAACAGGGTTAGTTTGGAGACCAGGCATTTTCTTTCTTTTTAAAATCACAGTTTCATTGAACCACCATATTTACACAGCATGAACACAGCACCAGCTTGTGTTCTCCCCACGCTTAGGCTCTTTTACTGATTGATTTGGTTTTTCTTATTTTTCTTGAAATGTCTTTGGAAAAACTCAGGGAAACCAAGAAAAACCTTGGCAGAAAGCAACTTACTGAAAGCATAAGGGAATTCTCTCCGCCCTTCTAAAAACTTCCAAGCCAGTCTTCAATAGCCAGACCCTCGTTCTTGCTGGCTCCAAATTTTGCACAACCATTTCTTCTTCCTGCAGTTACTTACTAGGCTCTGCCATGTCTGCAAATGGATCCATGCTGAGAGAAGGTGGAGCCACTTTAATGGTGTCCATTTTCTTCAGCAGAGCACTCCCGCCCAAAAAGGGATTCAGCATTGGGACGGTGTCCAGCTCCCCTTCAACTTCCTTGTAGCGCAGGAAGGATTCAATCAGCAAAAGGTCATTGCTTTTCTTTTCGAGAATGCCTGCAGAGAGAGAAGCAAAGGGTACCCTGAGGGGGAGGGAGGGCTGCTTCACACATCTCACACAATGCGCAAAGAAAACTGGCAGAAAACAAGGGGGCCTCCTCGTCCTGATTTGGTAGGTGTGACTGTTAGCTCTGGGTTTTTTTTTTTCTTAGATCAGGTTTTCCCAATAAACTCAGTTTCATACTGATAAATTTGGTTTCATTGGATTAAAAGGTAATTTCTCATTAAAACTTGACGTACGAAGACTACATAAGCTATAAGACAAAGTTTTCCAACCCTGGGTACTTTAAGAAGTATGGACTTCAACTCCCAAATGGAAAGACTCAGACAAATGAGGGAATGTTGGAAGGCTTTACCTGGCCGAAGACAGGCTCTTATGGAAAGTTCCATCAGTCAGTTTGTATTATTTCTGCTCCTAGCTTGGCACACCTACACACAGGAAGCGTCTAAGGTTCTCTAGGGAAAAACCCCCAGGCAATCAGCTCAGCGTGCTACCCGGGTCACTCACTGAAATACTGCATCAAATTCTGATCTGTGATCTCCCCAGTCTCGCCCAGATGCTGTATTATCTTGGTGGCATCGCAGCCAATCTTCTTGAACAGGAAGTCCACGGCGGATTTCAGCTGGTCCAAGATTTTGCTGCTCTCTTTCAGATTGTAAGCATAGAGATTGGTCTTTTCAGTGGTCTTCTGCAGCTGCTCCTGTGGGCAGAAAAGGGGGCTGATGGGGCTAGAGGGACTGTGAAAGTAAAAGTATTACCAAGGCCCCCCCAACCTCCAAGCTAAGCCCAACTGATTCCCACCCTGAAGAATCATTTTCTTTTATAAATAAGGGACAGGGGACACTGCCCTAGTCTCTCCCCCCCACTCACTCACTCTCTCACACACACATCAGTTCTATTACATACCTCCATGTCTTTCATATTGCCATGAATTATATCTTCAGCTGCTTTCTGCTGGGATTTCAGATGGCTGATTTCATTCTGCAAAGTTCAGAAATGCATCATTTTGGCCTTCAGGCCACTTATGAGTTTGCTAGGTATATTTCCGATAAGCAGCAGGTTCAGAGGATGCCTCTTTATTTATTTAACTTGGAAGGCTGCTTGACTCTCAAATGAGCCTGGCCAGTTTTACATGATGAGAGAGGGTTTAAAAAAAAGTGAAAGGAGAACAGGGTAAGCATGCTCAGATAAAAACACCCCCAAAAAGAAAGAAAAAAAGAGGAAGGAAGGAAGGAAGGAAGGAAGGAAGGAAGGAAAGAAAGAAAGAAAGAAAGAAAGAAAGAAAGAAAGAAAGAAAGAAAGAAAGAAAGAAAGAAAGAAAGAAAGAGAAAAAAAGAGAAAAAAAGAGAAAAAGAAAGGAAAGGGAAAAAAAACAAACAAACCTCCCAGGGGCTCAACAAACTTCCTAACCCTCAAACCCTTGTAATCAGAGAGTGGAATTCCAATTTGTAGGAAAGCTTCCTGAGCTGTTTCCAGAGAATCAAGCCAGATGGATTTCGCTGCAGTCTCTCCCCAAGTGGCCTGGTGGCAGCGGTCACCCAGGTTTGCCTATGAAAAAAGGCTTCGCTTTTAAAAAGTGGCCCTTCACACTTATGGGAAGAAGAATCACTGAAGAGCTGGGCAGCAAAAGCTGAAGACCCTGACTATGGAGATTATCAGCCCTCCAGTTCATGGTTGTCCCAAAGGTGCGTTTTCCAAGAGGCAGCTGGACTTTCTGGGTGCTTTTTTCTTTGAAGATGTTTCGCTTCTTATTCAAGTCAGAGCAGAAGCAGCTTCTTGGTTGGGAAGCAATACATCTTCAAAGAAAAAATGCCCAGAAAGTCCAGCTGCCCCTTGGGGAAAAAACAACAACAACACCGTTGGGACTCAAGACCCTAAGTACCAACAAAGTTGCCCAGAGGCACTTCTGAAAAGAGAGGTGGGAGGAGAAGGAAGGAGCCCACCTGGACCACCTCAATCCTCTTCTGCAGCCTTTCCATGTCATTGTTCAGTTCGGTGACGTAGCTGAAGTAGGCGAAGTTCTTCCCTTCCTTCTCCAGGTAGTCCTCCACCAGCTGCCCAATGTCCCCGTTTTCCGTCAGCTTCAGCAGCCGCATGTAGGCCACCTCGTAGCTTTCGAAGCTCTCCCCTTTCGACTTGGCCCGCTTCCTGGCCTTGACCGCTGAGAGAAAGTTGGGCTGGCTCTTTAGGATATGGGGCCAGTTGGGCTGATTCCCCTACAAAACAATTGACCACCCAGCCAAAAGAGTGCCTGCTGGGGTTGTTATTACTAGGCATACACAAACACACATATCCAATGAAAGTTGTGCTGTACAGATTATTAATAGGTTTCATATCTGCGTGTTTATAGAACCCTCTGCATATGTGTGTGGATACCATGATTGCTCAAAAGTTCATCACATGCAATACCAGGCAGCACATGCTAATGTGTGTGTGTGTGTGTGTGTGTGTGTGTGTGTGCTTTTGAGTCATTGTTGATTACTGGCAACTGGCTGGAAAAGTCCCTGAGTTTTCTGGGCAAGATTTTCAGGTGTGATTTGCCCCTGTTTTCTTCTTCCTAGGCCTGAGAGAGAGAGGGACTGGCCCAAAGTCACCCAGCTGGCTTATTGCCTGGTAGGACTAGAACTCCTGGTCTCCTGGTTTCTAGCCTGGTGCCTTCACTACGACACCAAACAAGCTCTCGGGAATGGAAAATATTGCGTTGCTGTTTTTTTCAATCATAGTTTGGGAAGACCCAATGTATCTGGGGGACATCAGATGAGGGGCCTTTTCTTCTTGCTTCAGATAGCATCTCCCCCCCCTTACATTGGCATGAATTGAGTGACCAAATGGTACCTTCTTCCTTTCTGGCCTGTTCTTCAATTTCAGAGCGATCCACCAGTTTGATGAGCATGAATGCCTTCAGCTTGGTCTCATGGTTATAGATCCGCTCCAGCTCCCGAAACTCTATATTGAACTGGGCAATATCCTTGGACCGCCGTTCATTCATGGCAGAGAACCTTGCCAGAGCTTCAATTCTAATAAGAAACAGCAAAGCAGATAGGAGAGGGAGACGGAGAGAGAGAGATAGTTGATAAATATCCTTTTTAAAAGCTGCTCTACACAATTAATACTCTGCAAGTTTTGAAAAATTAAGGATGCAAGGAAACCTGTTTTCTTATTCCTTGAAATAGAATTGGTTTTGTATCTGCGGAGAGCATTTGGGCTGGGGCAACGAAGACTTTGGAATAAGAGATTGCCCTGCCTGCCTTCTATCATCCGACAATTAACATTTTCCATTTTATTGCCGAGAAGCATGAATCCCATCTTTTTAAAAAAGCTTTTGTTTACAGAGAGACCCTGCATTAGAAGGGCAATCTCAAATTCACCCCCAACAGTCGAAGTTGCAGTCCTGAAAGTGAGCAGGGGGGTGCACCCTTAGTCATCCCACTCCTCCTCCTCCTCCTCCTCCTCCTCCTCCTCCTCCTCCTCCTCACCTCTGCTCGTAGGCTTGTGTTGACTGCTCAATGGATGTATTCATGGTCCTCTTTTGCTGCTCAAGCTTCTTGTAAAGCCGTGAGTAGATGCCTTCAAAAATTGCCTTCTGGCGCTGCAGGGTTTCTATTTCTTCCCGGAGCATGGAATTTCTGGTTAAGATAGTGTCAAAATGTACCGTGGCCTGGAGGTCAAAGGTTAAAATTAGGAAAGGACCCAGGAGGCTCTAAAGCAAGAGTTAACAATGTTTCTCAAAGTCACAGAAAAGAGCAGCTAATAATGGGGGAAAGTTATAAGAGGGTGGAATTTTCAGAAGGCATCATTCCCTTCTTCTTTCTGCAACCCTTCATGTCTTTATTCCTTCCTGACACCTCCAAACTTATGGAGTAGAAGTGGTATAGAAAGGGGAGGTTTGGAGAGCAAGAGGTTTGAACACCTAAAAGACAAGCTGATGCTGAAGTTACACAAAATTAGGCCAGAGTTCTCTGTCCCAGTCCTTAAATGTATTTTTTCAAAGGGGAAAGTTCAAAAGAAGGCATATTATTTTATGTTCACCATCATCTGTTATACCTGGTTGTTCTAAATTTGGAGTTCTTCTGCCCCCTCAAGTTTATTTTTAAGAGCTGGCATTGTGGTTCATATTTCAGCTGTTCCCCTCAAGGTGGAGACAGAGGCTGGTTTCTCCAGCAAGAGGAAGAAGGTTAGCAAGTCTGCAAAGGGCAACTTACATGATTGAGGCAGTTATCCAGTTTGTGGATTTGCTTCTGAAGGCACTTCCCATCATACTCCTGCCTCAGCTTCGTCATCAGAACTTTTTGGGTTTTAATCTTTTTTTCCACCTCTTCTATCTAAAAGCAGAGGGAGAAATATCTCAAAACTCTTTCTATTCATTGAAAGGAAATGGTTGGAGGAAAACAACTAATACCTGCAGTGCATTTGCTAATATAATCTCTAAGAATTGGATGCTTAGTTGTGTACAGGTAGTCCTTGACTTACAGCAGTTTGTTTAGTGACCATTTGAAGTTATAAGGACACTGAAAAAAGTGATATATGGCCCATTTTTCACACTTACAACTGTAGCCGGATCCCCATGGTCGCAAAATCAAACTTCAAATGCTTGGCAATTGACTCATATTTATGATGGTTGCAGTTTCACAACTCCAGTGATTCACTTAACAACTTTGGCAAGGAAGGTTGAAAAATGGTACAAAACTCACTTAATGAATGTCTCGCTTAGCAACAGAAATGTTGGGGGTCAATTGTGATCATAAGTCGAGGACTACCAGTACAAGAAGTCATTCCTGCTCCAAACAACAAAAACAGAGCAAAGGAAATTGAGATTGGAGAGAGGAAGAATATTCCCCAAGCAACGGAATTTTCCTCATATGCTTTCTACAGCTGGCAGTCCTTGGGTTTATGGTCTCTTAGCTTTTGAACTGGAGACTGTGTTTGCACAAGGATTAGGGCATGCTAAACTAGTTTTGATTTGCAGGCAAAGTGTATAGAGGAGTCAGAAGCAGAGAGAGAGGAGGAGAGCTGCGAATCTCACAATCTCACGCTTGCTTGCTCCCAGGCTGTCTATCGTGCTTCACAACCCCCGCTTTGTAAGTCGCACATTCTCCCAAGCACCTTGTCATCCAGTTCTGCAATCAGATTCTTGGTGGCTCTGATGAGAGCATCGTACTCGTCTTTGGTCTGCAGAAGGAATCTGAGCTCCATGAAGTTCCGGTCATCTATGAAAAGGTTGCGGGGTGAATTGGTGAGACTTAGCAGCGCATTAATCTCATCATGTTCTTGTTTCAAGGCATGGATGTGTTTTCTGTAAAGGAAAAAGGAGGCCTGTATCCAAAGGTGTTCAAGCATTCCAAACGAGGCTGGCAAAGCGTGAAACCCTAAACCAGCTGATTACAAGCTACAGGGGACTTGGATATGTCTCATTTAATGAAAAGAAGGACTAGGGGTGGCAGGATAGCTATGTTTCAATATCTGAGGGGCTGCCCCAAAGAAGGGGGGGTGTCAAATTATTCTTCAAAGCCCCTGAAGGCAGAACAAGAAGCAATGGACGGAAATGAATCAAGGAGAGAAGCAACCTGAAATTAAGGAGAAACTTCCTCACAGGGAGGACAATTAACCAGTGGAACTGCTGGCCTCCAGAAGCTGTAGGTGCTCTATCACTGGAGATTTTAAAGAAGAGATTGGACAACCGTTTGTCTGAAATGGTGTAGGGTCTCCTGCTTGAGCAGGAAGCTGGACTAGAAGGCCTCCAAGGTCCCTTCTGACTCTGTTATTCTGTTTATGCCCTACAACTTAAGTCATGGTTAGCAGAAGGAGTCAACCGACCAATGTGCAAAGGTGACTTAGACAGATTTAAACAGGAGCAGATAAGCTTGCATTCATTTTTCTCAGCCATCAGAACATGTTATTGATTGGCATATATCCATGTGGGTCACGCCCACCCATGCCCACCCACTATGGCAGCTCCTGCTTCATCTCTGGCAGACTCACTCCTGGTGGAACAATTGTTGCTGTGTTTTCAAACCAAGCGACTTGCGGCTCTCCACCATGATCCAAAACTGTTGCTGCAGTTTCCTCAGTTCAACGTCTGCCATCATCTCCTTTTCCTTCTCAGTGTAGTCAGAGTTTTCACTCCTGGATGATGTCCTCCGGCGCTGCAAGTCAGATATTTTTAAAAGAAAAGGGTGTTTTTCCTTTAACTGGGCTTACATTTCCTCTGGGATTACAATTCCTCTTTTCTCCAGTGAAGCTATTTCCCCTTTATTCAGAATGAAATAAAGCTTAAAGTTAAATAAAGTTATTCCATCAGAACAAGCATTAACTTTCCCGAAACCTACACAAAGGAGGGGCATATTGTTCAACTGTCATGACTAACCTACCATAGCTTGCAGGGGAGGGGCAGAAGAGTTGGGGTTTGCAATACTTGACCAAGTGGGATACTTCAGCTCATTGGTTCAGCCAAATCAAATGCAAAACAGAAGACATGATTCAGATTGTGCAAGGGCCGGTCCTTTTCTGCAATTCAAACAAACTCTGCCAGTCACAAATACAGCAAGCAAGGTTGCCTCCTTTACCTAAAGCCCTGCTCAGACTGTCTGGCTTTTGCAAATATGCTCTTGATTGGGGCAGGCAGACAGACAGACAAAGTGTTTCTCAACCTTGTGAAATTCAAGATGGGTTGACTTCAACTCACAGAACTGTCTGGGGAATTCTGGAAGTTGAAGTCCACCCATCTTAAAGTTCACAAGGTTGAGAAACACTGAGAGAGATGGAGGATGATAGACTGGATGGGTGGATGAATAAATAAACAGAAGCTATTCCTAAACTAAGTTGAATCCAGTCTAGCTTTCATAAGTGGAAAACAAAAGCACGTTCTAAAATGAAACCAGCAGCCAACAGCATTCCAAGACTGCACAATAAAGCAGCTTTCTTCTACACGGTGCCCTTCACACGCATGGGATGAGCTCTCCATCAAGCTTTTTCCTGCACTGCCTGGAATGATGGCATCTTGAAGGCGGCAAGTTACCAAAGGCTGCAAGGAGATGGACCCCTTGGCTCAGCCATCTAAAATGAGAACCAGGAAGTGGGTGGTGGCAGCAGTCAGTCAGGCTTCTGTGCCATGGCTAAGCAACAGCAGACAAGGGGCAGACTCTGCAATTATCCAGGCTTAATGATAACAACCATGTTTACCAGCGCCTTCATGTTTGCCTGGATTAAGGCTTGATGCTTCGGTTAAGGAAACCAGGTTAATCCTTCCCAAAACGAAGCCTGAAAAAAAGGTAACAAAGAAGTTTTCATCAGAAAAGTTTCTGTCATCCATTTGCAAGCAAGATGTCTCCCTGGACCTCTTTTCCACATCCCTTCTCCTCTCTTTTGGTATGGGACAACATGCCCAGATGGTTTCCTCAGCGTATTAAAGGAACATCAACATGATGTCATCCGAGCCATGTTCACTTAAAATTAGGGGGCGGAACAGATGGCAATGCTCCGTCCAAACCCATTCAGGACTGGGGTTTCCATAGAGATAACAAGAGAGCACACTGAAGCACTGTGCACCCTCCGCTCTCATTTCTCTGGAAACCCACACACCAAATGGACCGGATGGAACAGGCCTGGGAATGGTGAAGTTCAGCCAGGATGACGGGATGGCAAAGAAAGATCCAGCCCCAGAGAGAGAAGTTGGCAGCTCATTTTAGTCTGCATCTTTCTGTCTGATCTGGCATGGTTCACACACTTCCCTTAAGACCTTGGCTTAAACTCATAAGGCTCTAGGAACTTCTGTTTTAAGTTTAAAAATCAAACTCCACTATTTTCTGAAACACGACTTTAAAAGAAAATCAGTAGATTGAAAAAGATGGGACAAATTTTTGCACCAGAAAAAGATGGAAGACTTTAGCAAGGGCCACAGCTGAATGGCAAGAGCGCTCAGCCGAGACTCAGAAGTTCACAGATTCATCACCTCTTATTAGTCCTGCATCGGATTGAAACAGATGATTCAAGAGATCTGAAGCCTGAATGGATCCTTTTCATTATTTATTTACCTTATTTTACACATTCATCAAATTTCTAAACTGCCCACCTTGCCTCAGTGACTCTCAGCAGCTTACAAATAAAAACCCTGGAAAGCGACATAGCTAAAAACAGTATTAAAAACAGAGGTCGAAAGTTACAGAGGTTTGAAAAGTGTCCTCAAGCCACAAACCACGCCCGGGGTTGCATGCCACTCTGAGGCCCTCGTGCCAGTTGGCACAGTTAGATCTGGGTG
This sequence comes from Laticauda colubrina, assembly GCA_015471245.1. NCBI lineage: Eukaryota > Metazoa > Chordata > Lepidosauria > Squamata > Elapidae > Laticauda > Laticauda colubrina. The sequence continues at coordinate 1,947,235 of BLBF01000090.1, read as the reverse complement.
CTTTTCCAGAAAGCCAGGAGAGTGGCCCTCTGAGGTCAAGATATTCCATGGAGCAGGGAGGCGTCATGCCTGGCTTCCCTGTAAGGTGTAGCAAACTGGCATCGCAAGTGCAGACGTTCCTCTCCTGATACCTTTTTGTTCCCCTCCGACTTTCAGAACTGAGTGCAAACTGCTTGGGGTGGAGAACCTGCCTTAAAAGCCGCTTGGGGCGGGGAGGGGGGGGGAGGGACGACGACGACGACCCGGGTTATTAAAGAGCATCAAAGCAGACAGGGAAGCGACGCGGAAGGAGGCAGAAATCGTGACCAAACCGAGGCTAAGGAACAGGCGCGTGCGCCAAGTGACCTTCCTAAAACCAGCCGCGGCGTGTTTCCACTCTCGGGCGCGATCCCGGCGTCTTGCCGCCCCCGGGTTTCTCCCTCTCCTCCCGAAAGTCGGGTCCAACCCCGGCTCAGCCGCAGATTCTCTCCGGAGCCCCGGCTCGGCTGAGTGGAACGCGCGGACCGCGGCGAAGTCCGCGCACGATGCAGGGGCCCTTTGTGAGCCGGCCGCGTCCCATTGGCTGTGCCGGGGGCGTTCCAGGGAGACCCTGCCCGCCGGCTCCTTTCCCCGCTGGGCAGGGGCTTAAGCCAGGCTGATTTGCCCCTCTCCTCTCCTCTCCTCCCCACCAACAAGGGCGGGGACGTCTAGATATGAAGGGTTTGGGGAAAGCCTTGAAGAAAGACAAAAGTGCTGACCCCCTCGAGTCAGGGAAACCTTGGGCGAAGGTAGCGCTTCTCAACCTTGGCAAGCTTGGAGATCCCAGCGATGCGGGCTGGGGAATTCTGGGCGTTGAAGTCCATCCATCTTCAAGCTTCCAGCCAAGATGGAGAAGCACTAATACTCCTTGCAAGGTACCTGTAGTCGTAGTTGATATTGACCACAACCTCTGGATGTCGGGAGCTCTCAGGGTGCAAAGACAGCAGCGGTAAGAATCAGAATTTGCACTGCTCTCCCCATGCTCAGATTGAACACAGGTTCTGAGGGGCAAAAAACCCTTTTATTTCTTGGTTGGGCCTTCCTGATTATATTTTTCAGGTGTTGGGGAGTAAGTTCTCCTATCTGCCTCCCCCAGAAGCAGAAGTTAATTTGCTTCTGTGTGGTTAAAGAACAACAACACCCCTCTGTGGCATTCTTCATTGTGCCCAGCTTCTATGGGCCTTATTCTCCATTGTTTATCAGCTGCGAACAAACAGTCAATGAAACTGCTGGGAAAGGAATTGATGCAGTCCAGCCTCTTTGTCTGGGCCGCACAGCACTGGAGAAATATTTGCTTTGACTCACAGAATGACTTCTCTTTTTCTCAAGTCCCACAGCACTGTGGCTTGAAAAACGGGTGTGGCTCCCGTTTTGGGTTGCTGCTCAACAAAATAAGGAACCATCTGGGGAGAGTTTAAAAAAAAAAATAATCCTGGGTGGACTGAATAAATCCATGAACTTTGGCCCTGTGACTTCCCTCCAGAAGTTGTGTGCTCCACCACTGGAGGCTTTTAAGAAGAGACTGCACATCTGGTTGTCCTGAATTGGTACAGGCTCTCCTGCTCCAGTAGGGGACTGGACTAGAAGACCTCCAAGGTCTCTTCCAACTCTGTTATGCCATTAACACATCATATTGTGGCTTAGTACAAGATGGGCAATCAGGGGTTTCCCTTTCAGAGGAAGGGAGACCTTTTCCAGCAAGGATCAGCACTCTGGGCAGCTCCCACTGGTCTCTGCGACCTGAACTCCACAGGGATGCTACACATATCATAGCAATCGCCCCATACTTTAGCCGCCTACGGTTCACAGCCCCAATACTTGTCTATACACCCACATGTGGCTTGGTTTGCATTCATGTGCTGCATCAATCCTAAATCAGAGAAACCACTTATAACTATGTTATGTAACGTGAACCTGTGTGTTACAGTTTTTCAACAAACCACAGGCAAGAAAGCCTGTGCATAATACAATAATATAAAACTTTGCATAGTACATTAAGGTCGCATCACTTAAGATCAGGTGTTCTTGGGAAGACTGGATTTTCTATTTTGGTGAGCAATCTTATTTCCCTGGCTGTTGAGCTCAGCAGACCTCTTTTGCATAAACATGTTTAGTATTGGACTATTAAAAGCTCCATACTACCTCTTAAATTACAGCCTGCCACTAACCACAGATGGTGGAATCCTGCCAGGAAAATCAGGTTGAGGCAGGGAGTTCTTGATTCAGGAGGCTGCAGTACCACAACCGGTTGCCTAGCAACCTGGATGCAAATTCCCATCCCGTCAGAAAGCATTTGTCTTTCCAGCAATGACTTGGACCTGGGAGCTGAAAAGGGAGGATTGTGGGTGGAGGGGAGTTAATGAGGTGGCTTTAAAAAGGCAGCTCCTACGCAATCTTCGGGGAGTCACTCGGAGGCAGGGAATTCATCGCATAAAAAAGAAATGCTTTGTTGTTGTTTTTTAAAAATGGGACTGAACTAAAAATGGCACAGCACAAAGATGTTCTATCACAACAGTTGCAAGATAGCAGTTGATGGGATCGCTGAGTGAAGAATCCTCCAAAATAAATCTTCTGGGATTCAGTATGGTAGGGCTAACTCTCACAAAGTAAACTTAAAAAAAAATATCCTGAATAATGAAGATGAATGAGACTTTCTGAAATGAGGTGGCAATATCTCATGAGGCTGCAGCTTGGTGTAGAGAATACTGCCTTCTAATGTAGAAGGTCTTCCACTTAATGTCCCCAAGACCTACAGCCAGCGGCCTAGATGAATGCACAGTGAACTTGGGGCAGGCAAGGTATCTGCTAAATTAATAGATAATTAAATTGTGGGATATGGTGTTTTGAGATGGCAATTCACTGTTCGATGACTTGAAAAAGACACGATAAAGGTTGAAAATTGCGTGCCTTTGAGCATCAAGGCCCAAGTAAGAAGTAGTCATGCTCTCCTCTGGGATTCCACACTACACAAATGTTTGTAATATTTGGTTAGCTATTAAATCTCAGCCTGTTATATAAAACCAACAGTTGTGGTTTGTTAGCCATAGTTTGTGGTTGAACACAATCTATACCCCTGGCCATTCTGTCTTACTTAACCAAGATGGATAAAATAGCAAGCTGGCTTAGCAAAATGTGTGACTCTAGCAGGACATTATGGGGGAAAATGAGCCCAGTCAAATGGCCATCTAATCTGATCCATAGTTTTCGATTGTTCTAAAGACTGAAACAGATTTTGGAAGGATGATATCACCGTGCTTAGAATCCCTCCTAGTTTGGGTCTAAAAATGCAGCTCCTACAAGATTCATCTGGGAAAAACATTAGAGGGTTGACAATGACTCACACATTACCATTTGAAGAGACAGGAGCACCCTTATGAGAATGTGTCTGGAGCAGTTTCATATTTATGCTTGGCCTATTTCCTTCCATTCAGGGTGTTTAGAACAAGCGATCTACTCCGATAATGCCTTTCTGGTCTTTGTGTTTCCAACCCTCTGACTGGTTCTTGCTGTTCCATTAATTGAGATTAATGTCTCAATCAGTTTCATAAAAGTGCAATTGTTGCTGGGAGATGAATCTCATGTCCATTGTGGCTCCAGATGTATTTATTTTGTCCTGCAATTAGCTGATTTGTCACAGCAGCTGCCAAAGTGAAAGCTCATCAAGAATTGTACTGCTATTGTCAAGACTTGTTTTTCAGAGAGGGGAGAAGTTTTAAAAACATATTTCATATTTTTGTTGGATAGTTTTTCTGCCCATCTAGGACTCAATTAATATTAATGTTTAAAACTACTTGTTGCTTTATTTCCTGAAAAGTTTAGCTTGACGATTGAGAGATTAAGTATATTTCCTTAATCTGGGGCTTCCAGATAGAGTTGGCCTACATCTCTTATTATTTTTCCCAGGGAGGACAGCTGCCATTCCATATGTCTGGAAGAATAAAGTAGGAGCAATTCTTATTGTGCACTTGGGCCTTTGGGTACTTTTCATATCAGAAAGTTGCATTGCAAAAAAAAAAAAAGATTGTTTTTTTAAATGTAAGTCTCCCAACAGTATTTTGACAGACTGTTTAAAATATGGTTATGATACATCTTTCTTTCCTGTAAATGGACAGTGCTGGCATCCCCTTGGGTCCTTGACAATGCAGATGTAATTCACAAGCACCCTTCATACTTCAAAAGGGAAAGTTAGGACTGTCACAGATCTCCTTCAGAAGGCCACACTGGGGTGGAAAGGAAAGTTGTCAAGCAGATTTGGGAATAGAATTATTATTTCCTGATTTTAGTGTTATATTTAGCTTCCAAGGATTTATGTAACATCTCTGACACATACTTTCAAAATGTACTAGCTGTCCAAGCCATACTTCATCTCAAGATTTGATTTGATCAGTTTTATGGTGAGAGAATTCTTTCACAGTCTGGACTCTTCTAAAAGTCATCCTACTCTGTCTGGATTTCCAAAGCTCTTCACTATATAATTAAGCCTCATTTTTTAATGCAAGTGGCAGAACCTGAACAATTAAATGCCAATGATATTGTAGAATCCTGGCAAACTTTCTAAAGGCTGCAAGGAAAAAGAAATGGTTGCTGGATGTGGAAAATCCAATAATTCTGAGGGGTGTGAAACATCTATTTAGCAGAAGGAAACCCCTTCTGCTAAAAAGAAAGCTGGTCTACAAAAAGAAGGTCATTTGATTCTGGGAGACTTCAGATTAAAAAGCCAGTGTGACAAAAGGCCTTTGAAAAGGTGCCAGGAGGAAACAAATGAGGAGTGCTTATCCCTGGATCATGAAAATACTGTGTTGTTATCAAGTTGGGAGAAAGTACAACGTGTGTTTGTACTCTTGTCTTTCTTATTCCCTTGTTTCCAGATATCCAAAATCCAGGTTGGCTGTGCCTTGAGATAATCAGTCTTATCCTGTTAGTAAGCATTTCAAGAAAGTTGTCAGAGAAGATTAAAAGAGCTGTTTTGATTCCAGCAGGATGGATATCAAAATATTCCCCAACCCCAGTTACTCATTATGCTTGGCCACACAGAGTGTAATCTTCATTAGATGAGTGGCTTCCCAAGGCTTGACTTGGCAGAAGATCTTGTGCTTTTTCCAATCCACAGGGTGACTAAATCATTAGCCGTATGTCTGGAAATGATCATTCTGGGTGCCCAGTTCCACTTAAATTGGGAGGGAGTGGGCATGAAGGCATGCCTTGCCTCTATGAGAAGAAGCTATGGATTTCCTCTTCCTTCAAAGAATCTGTTCTTGTGTATGCAACGATGCCGTCTGACTGCCCAGGTGCTCTGGGTCCAAATCCAGCTATCAAGATCAGATCCAGAGGAAGGCTGATCTTAGGCCTTGCAGGGAGTCATGGTTGACTGAGGACTTAAAGCTCTGTATCCCTTCTGTTGCTGGGCAGACAGCATCCTCACAATTATACTAGATAAATTGCAGATCAGAAGACAGTTTCAGTGAGTAGACAAAGATAAGGAAAACCATTTGTTTGTAGGACAAGATCTCAGCTGAGGGCAAAATTGTGCTGCTGTCCTTTTGAAGAAAAATGTTTTCTGAGAGTTTTTTTCTTATCTTTTCTAAATCTACCACTAAGGATACCTCTGCTACAAAGCAGGAAAATGGACAAGGGGAGTTGATGTAAAAAACTCCAATTAAATTACCTTTTGTCAGTTCAGACATACCACCTTTACCCTCCTACAATTTATTTTCCTTTTACAAACCCTCTATCACAGCAATGGAAATGATCATTGCTGGCGCGCCCATTTAGATAAGAGTGCCTTCCAAGAGTACAACTGTATAACGAAACCGGGTCCTACCCACATCTTTTCTCTAGTCAGAATCAATTGGGTGTTTCCAGTTTTTCAGTCTATTTCAACCGCAATGAACATATATTTAGAGATGTTGAAATAGGACAGCCTTACTGAACTGGGTGTGTTGCCGTGTTCTCAGTTAGCCCTAAGTTCTCTTTACTTGGTTTCAAATTATTGTGATTGATATTGCTGTATTTGGACGGCTGACAGAATCATACACTCCATAAAGGAAAATGGGAAAAAGCCAGCTTCTTTGTTTTCTTTCTGATGGAAGGGGTGGTGGTGGCACCATCAAGATCTTGTGTTCTTTTGGATAGACCTACAAGATGGGTAGGGGGTGGGGGGATGTCACCCTTTCCCTTTCTGTTTCTTTTCTACATTCCAATGTCAGCAGGGAGGCTACAAAGAGACAAATATAGGAGGGCTGTTTAGGATTTCCCCTTAGATTAAAAACTCACAAGTACATAGCTCGAGTACTGGAACTTAACTGTCAAAAATCAGATAAAAGACTGATAAAAACAGCCCTCGGGAGGGGTCCTGTGGGAGAATTAGAGAATCCAGCAAGCATCCCATGCAGGGAGAACCAGATGTTGTAAGACACACAGGAGGTTCAAAAACCTGTATTTGCCTTGTTATGGACGGCTGGTAGGCGATTAATTTTCAGAGGAAGATTAATAAGTAGGCAGAGAGCATTTGATACTACCTTGATTTCTTTCTACCTATAGTCATTCTTAGGGGCCATTTTAATCTGCTTACTTTTATCCTACCTGGGCAACAGAACTGGACATCAGGTCTGGGGAAGGGAGGGGTGGGACGGATAGAGAGTTGCATGGCAGAATAAGGAAGGAGGCAGAGGAAGATTAAGAAGTGATGTTCTGGAGTAAATTCTGGAGGAGGGCAAATCACTGTTAGGCATTTGCAGAATGGCCAGGAAAAACAGAATCTGCTGGTGTACATCTGACTGGCTGACATTCCGCAATAGAACATTTTGAGGCTGTTCTCTCTTGTTTGTGAACCTGAGGATTAGAAGCAACCAGAAGCTCAGCTTCCACTGTGATTAGTTTGATGCATTTATTAATACCAACTATTTGTCACAATGAATTTCGCATTGAAAGGACAGGAGTGGGGAGCTGATTTCCTGCCAAGGACTACATTCCTCTAGGAGCAATCTGTTGGAGCCTGCACATCAGAAGGAGAAAGACAGTGAGCTGTCCAGGGTCACATATATGAGATGGGAAGAAAAAAAGAAAGAAAGAAAGAAAGAAAGAAAGAAAGAAAGAAAGAAAGAAAGAAAGAAAGAAAGAAAGAAAGAAAGAAAGAAAGAAAGAA